>VYXH01008708.1:797934-894825 GCA_013397275.1 Burhinus bistriatus | reverse complement strand
CCCCCCCCCCCCTCCTGGATCAGCTCCCTAACAAGCACTTTGGTACCAGAAAAATACTGACCAACCCGGGGAGGCAGTTGTTAAGAAATGGGAGTGGGGAGCCAAAAGAAGCAATTCAGCATCTCAGGAGAGGGAGCGAAATGCCTGGCACCCGCCATGGGGACAGGGGAGGAGGTGCCAAGGATGGGGAGAGGAGTTCGACCCATGTGCTAGTGCAAAGTAAGGATGAAGGCAAGAAAAGAAATAATTAGACCATTGCTGTATTTGGTTCTAGAACAGGAGAAATAGGAAGAAGGGATTTAGTTTAGTCTAACCCCAAAGAAAGGCACCCAGGGAAGCAGGTGTCGCCTCCCAGCACCTACACACAGGTAATATTACTGATGCTGAAGAGCAAAGTGGATGCACGTCTTCCCAAGAGACGCCCGCCCTGCCGGAGCAGTGCAGCCATGCCTGTCCAGCCCTGGGCAGCGCCGTGCACCGAGGTGGCCAGCCAGGGCACTCCAGGGGTGAGCCTGGCACTTCCACGGCTACGCCACCGCCGCTCTCCCAGCTCTATACTACACTACAGTAACACTCAGCCAGGGCTCACACAGTCTAACTTTGCCAGCCTGCTGCACGGTTCAGGGAGCAGATACAGATTTGCTTGTGAGTAGATGCTAAACAATAGGTTCTGGTTTTATTCATCCCAGCACACAGAACGTGGGTAACGCTCTCCACGTAACACTGGGCAGGTGCAGAAACCCCTGCCTTTGCCAGGAAGAGAGGCAGGCAGCTCTGCAAGGATTAATATCGGGCAGTAATGATGTCACGCACGGGATTATGATTAGTGGAGCTGTAAAGCCAAAGCAGACTGTGAAGAAACTGGCTATTTTTATATAGCCACCTCCTTGAGAGGTAGCCCGAACCTCCAGGGGAGGGCTGGATTCAGACCGGAACGCTTCATTCAGCCTTTTCTCTAGCACAGATCAGTCACCGCAAACTGAATTTGGGATCCGAATCAGAAAAAACCACCCTCAAATTCTTGCCAAGCTCACTGGGATCCTGACAAGTTCGGTTCAGATTATGAGAGAGAAAATTTGATTCTGGGCTACGGTTTTCAAAACCTGTTTGTGATTTTAGGGAACTAATTGATTCTGAAAAGGACAAGAGCTCTCAGGCTGCAGCACCTTCAGAGGACACAGCCTGTGCCATGAGATGCAAGTTGGGCACTCAGAAAACGCTGCAAACTCTTCCCTTTCCCCACCAACCCCCAAGACTCTGACTCTGGAGAAAGTGCTGGGAGAGGACTTGCCATTATACCATGTTTCTCGCCTGCCCACTTTAGCAAAATGTGCCAAGAACCTCTCTGATGGGTGAGTGACTTTGGATTAGAGGCATAGCTGGCTTTGCTGGGTCATGTGATTAAGTGGTACCTAATTACAGGAGGTTGCAGAAGATTAGCTCATCAAGGTACACAGTGTAAAGCTTTAGGGATCATAAACAGCTCAAGCTGCCTTTAAGAACTGCTCCAGAGCAACTCCACTTCCATTGTCTTTTTTGCGTTCTCTGCTTTTCCAGCGCAAGGCCCCTTGTTTTCCTCCAGCGACACACGACCAGTAGTGCCGATGCTGAGGCCACAGAGAGCTAGTTGCAGAGCAAAACAGATGCTCTACAGGCAAGCCATCTCCCTTAACAAAATAAAACAAAGCTGCAAATACAACCCCACAAGCCAGCCTGCCTGCTACGACTTTTCTAAGGCTGACGATACGCTCTGCACAGCTCGGGCGAGAACACTGTCTGAGCCTTCAGCAGGTGATGTTAGGCATATTAACCACCACGCTTGAAACCTCCAGGCATCACCTCTTGGAACAAGATGCAAAACTCTGTGTGTGTGGCAGGGAGGGTCACGCTCTGCCCTTCGCTCAGCGCTCCCTGGCAGACAAGGAGGGTTTATAGGAAGGTGATAAAGATCGCCGCTCTGGCTGCAAGCCAGACCCCTTTCAAAGCGATATTCCAGGTGCAGACTGGCTGCTTTGTTTAACTGACCAAGGTTGGCAATGCCAGTAAATTCACATGCAGCCACTGTGGTCTCTTACCAGATACCAGTATCTCACCACAAACGGCACCTGGGTTCGCGATCAACCACTATGTGCAGAGGAGGAACAAATCCAACTGGTTCTTACAAAGAATACAAAGAGGTTATGGAAAAGATTTTATAGGATGGTGCACGGTGGGAGATGGACTTGACTTCTCAAACACCCTTTCAGGCTGCCTTCCTAATCAGGTCATTTTGATAACCCTATTCCTAAGCACAGCTGATTTGTAAGAAAAAATCTGCTTTCTTGCAAACAAGCCTGATGCCAGAAGAGCCCTTACACCGCCAGTGCTCCTGAGGGCCTGAGCCAGGACAGGGCCAAAGGTTTTAGTCTTATTTCCTATGATAACAGCTCTTGTCTCAGCCCTGCCACATGCTTCTGCGTGGCACCACACGGCAGCTTCATACCTGCCTCTCTCGCCAGCCCAGCAAACAGGCTCACTGAGAAGCAGAGCGCACAAAGTGATCCTTTGGTCTTTGGTGGGGATGGCATCTGAAATAAGATACCCAGGCAACAGCAGCCCGAAAGTGAGTTAGGAGATGCCCAGCTGAATTTCTGAACAAGCCCTCAGCGAGGCCATGGCTTAAGCGCATAGCATGGAGAGACTGAAAGTGCTAATCCGAAGAGCCCAGGCCTGCTGAGAAGGCTATGACACCAATCAGACAAGAATAATCCTTGCAAGTGGGCAAAGTCCAGCATCAGAGTCAAAGAATTGTCCAAATGCCCACAAGAAGCTGACTCTGGGCCTTTTTTCATCAGCCGTGACAACTGCTGCATTCTCCAGAAGAGACACAATGGAGCCTGCAAGAGGAGAGGAAGGAGAGGCAGTGGGACACAAGACAAAGGTGGCCTCATGTCTGCTCTAACCTCCTTTCTTAACTTAAATCATTGAGGTGAAAGTTTTTCAGAAATGACAAGCAACTCTGATCATCCACCTGAAACACTGTGAGGGCCCAAATTTAAAGACGCTTCCCCCCATTATTGGTCACTGAAAATAAAATCCGTAGCACTGGTTTCTAATTCCTGATCTGTATCACCTCCCCAGTATTTTGTGCAGAGACCATGTGGCTCAGCCATCAGTCCGGCGTAGAAGAACATCTATTTCCAGTAAAGCTGTAAGATTCCAGGAAAGACTAATCTTGAATACTGCTGCAAAAAGGATGACATGCATTCACAGACAGCCACAGAAAATTAGGAGGAGGGTAGAGGTCTCTCATCAGAAGAGCCCCACCACAGGCACATGACATGCTGCAAAAAAAGAGATCTTTCTATACCAGCGGTACACTGCCACCTTGAAAGTTTTCTGCAGAACAGCATCATCCCCACCAAGAAAACAGCTTGTATCATTAGTACTCTATCGCTCTCAGGATCTGCGAGGCAGAGTGCCTGCTTGGAAAGACTCATCTTCCCTGACCTGTAGAAGGAGCCGGGTAAACACATGGATCTACTAAAACTGTTTCCTCTTTTTCATAATCAATTACACCGAGGCAGAGATGTTTACGTAACGATGCCTTCCATGGCTCCTGCCCGCAGCGCAGAGCTCTTTCACAGCTCGGGCAATCCGCCTGGATTAAGGCGAGCTGATCAGAGGAACAGTTTGCAGAGCAAGGCAGGTAGGAGGTGTGCTCTACAGCAGAGTACAAGAGCGGAAGTTGCTCAGCCTGGCACCTGCCCTAATTGCTGGGACTACTTCCAGTTAATGAGGACTATATAACCTGCTGCTGTGGCTCCTGCCATTGTCACAGTCTTTGGGCAGAGGAAGTAGTTAAACACAAAGACAAGCCTCTGTAGCCATGCAGCTCCCTCGCTGCAGATTTCTAGTGGGCAAAGCCACTCAGAGCCTGAAGATACCTGCAGTACCTCTTATCTCTGCTTTCTCATGTGTCCTCAGTGCCTCAGGGCAGCAATAACCCCCATTTTCAGCGCTATCAATGCTCCAGGCAGACTCTGGTGTCTTCTCCTGGCCTCTCTTCGCAGAAAAGCAGGGCTTTGCTCCTAGGGAATTATTGTGGACCCCTGGGAGTGCCACAGGCCACGTCCTTCCCCTTGCTTCCCATCTTCCTGGCAGTGGTCTGATTGCTAGGACAATGCTTGACACTCTCATCAGAGAGACAAGGCCACTGCAGAAGAGCACTCTACCTTCCCCATGGATTTTTACCTCTCCCCGTCATACTGCTAGAGCTGAGATTCCCGAGCAAGTTGGGAGATAAATGCCTTCTGCACATGAGGGCAGCCTGCTGTGTGGTAATTAACAACTGGCAAACACTAGAACATGTCTTTGTTCCGTGTTTGACCACATTCAGTGGAAAGCACTGGGCACATCTGCATCACCACACTAAGATTTGGCACATGATTGCCTGGGTACATACTGATACCTGCACACTGGCTCAGGCACTGCTGTGTAGTAGCTAAGAAGACAAATGGCAAACAGCACTAGTCCACCTCCACCCAAACCAGCACTCCAAACAGAATGAAGAATGATCAGGGTACAGAAGTTCATCTGGTTTTCTTTAAAGACGGCATATTTCTGCAAAAGAGAAACTGGCTCTAAACACTGCCCTGTCAGGAATTCACTTCACGTCCACGGTCGCAGGAGCTGTTCAGTTTGGAAACAGATGGTTGAAGCCAGTGGAAAGCTGATGTTTCTTCCCTTCCCATCCACAGGGTGCACCAGGTTGTGGAGGATCAGAACTGACAAATGGCAGCAACATTTGGATTTATGGAAGGCCAGCTTCACCCCATCAGTTTTAACACTCTTTCTCATTAAGGCTCCAAGCGTTAACTTGAGCTGCTAAGGTAGGTACATTTGACAGGACAAATTAATCAGGAAAGAAATACAGCCTGAAGGACTCCCAACAATGCACAGTGAACACTAGAGAGAAATTTAGGACAGAGCAGGACTCAGGGGAAACCGTTCATCTCGCACAGAGAAAGTCAGTCTGTGGGGAGAAGAGGTCTACAGGCTTTTCTGCACGCCTGGAGAGAGCCACATGGCTCCAGTTCAGTGGGAGAGGCTCATTTCCTACAACACTGCCCTATTTCCAAAGAAAGTTCATTCAGCCCAGGACTGTCCATTTTTATATTGGTTGAGGAAGCCTAGTGCAACAGGACCACAACTGGCCAGGAGTAACAGACACCATCTCCTGCTCACCATCAGAAAGCCACTGCACCACCATGGTGCTTCTCCCCTAAGCTGCACGTGTTAGGACAGGACTAGAGGAGGTTTGCAGTGGATGGCCCCATTTCCCTGCCCTCCTGCCAAGCTCCGGTTCCAGTCAAGACTGCAGTGATGGTGAAATGGTACAGAAAAGAAACAGTTGTGACCACACACACCAATTTCCCCCTTGTCTAGCACCTGCTTTCAGCAATCCTGCAACCCTGCAGGTACAAACAAGGGACATCCAGAGAGAACTAACACACAACTTCGCTTCCTACAGCCGAGACGTCCGAATCGTCACCATAGACTAAGAGTTTAGCTGTGAGAAAAAAGTTATGCTGGCTTTTTCAAAAGTACAAAAGAAGAGTATGTGTCAACAAATGCTGCTAACTCATCGGAATAAGCTTTCTTAACAACTAAAAATAACAGTCAAGATCAAGGCCTCTCCCACTGTGCTCAGGCTTCTTTGCACAGCACCAAAGGATAATCCACATCTCACAGGAAGGAATCCCCTCCTCACTGAAGCCTGTGGGAGACCTGTTGTTTTGTGGGCATGTCAGATGTCACCTCAAAAGTTAAATCCCTCCAGCTGTCTTCTAAAGCCTTGACTAGGAGGGATGTTTCCAAAAACCTAACACAAGAAGCCACCTCACAGGAGAAAAGCACAAGATGACCAAGCTTCACCTGCTGGATGAAAGAAGTGGTCAGTTTATTGTTCTGTTCCTGCTAAACAAGAAGCAAAAAACCACCTTCTCAGCCAGTTTTCAAGTTTTCCAATAAGCCCTCAAAGTCCACCTTTACTCTGTCAGCAGCTGTACTAAAGTTAAAAAAGGCAACCAAACAAAACCCACACCAAGAATAAAGGTTGAACTGAACATTCAGGACTGTCCGTGCCACGTTTTCAGTGGCTAACTGCAATGGTACAGAATGCAAGGTGAAATCAAGCTAGTTTAAAACAGCAGCAATCACGCTGCACCCCCAGTCCAAGCATCTGATTCTGATCTACAGCTTTCACTTTTGCTTCCAAGAAAAGAAAAGAAAAAAAAAACAACACAAAATCAACACAAAAATCCAAAAATTCTATCCCCTGGCACTGACTCAATGGCTACGCTCGCTTTTCCTTAGCGTATTTCAGAACAAAATGAGCTGCAAATCCTGCACCAACATGTAGGAGATTATTAAAAATGAACATGGGCACTATGGGCTGAGCCCACACAGAAACTTCCAGGCATGAAGTGGGTACTGCTTCAACACAGATAACAGCCTCAGCGGCCCGACCTTTCCAAACACCATTGCCTGCTGGAGGAGGCTGATTGCTGCACAGCGCTGCCTTTCTCTCCATACCTGTACGGCACCTTCCACACCCACTCTGTGCATGACCGCAGTGGGAGGAGCGCAGACCCTGGTGCATGCTCTTTTTACAGGGTCTCTTATGGCGCTGAAAGCCTGCCGCCTTGCAGCAGCTGCAAAAGTTGGAGGGGAAGACAATTCTGTCATACAGCACCTTCATCCCGGGTGCAGAGACATGGAATTATACCACACAACTGACATTTATGAACAGCTATGGAAGTGAACACACAAAGTATCATCATAGCTAAGGCGCAGGCTGGACAGCCCAAGTTTTTAAAGCTCGTACAGGGCTGAACACCCAGTGCCTGAGCATCCAGAATTTGTGGGATGTCTGTGGTACCCAAGGAAAGCCCTGCAATGCTCATGCCCAATTGGAAGCATTTTCAGAGGTACCTCAGAGTATGTTAACCTGCATTTTACATATGTCAGCAAAACTCAAGCCTGCAGGCTAGAGAAAACCACATGTGTGTCTGCCCACAGACTGGAGCCATAGAGGTTCAACAGAAAGAGCAAGAAAAAAGGGAATTCCAGTTAGCAAGAAGTAGCTCAGAAGAATCATGAAGACAGAGGCTTTCTAACCACCAAAACCGAGTTAACAAGGGAAAAGCAAAGCCACTAAAAACAAACAGCACAGGGGGACTCCTGTCGGTGTGGTGGAAAGAGAGCGGGGAATCTAATGCTCCTGTTCTTCACCCATTCTTCTTATGGGTCCCCAGATGAACCTGTCCCTCCAGAATACCTCTGTCTCCAGAGAGGTCACAATGTCCTGCAAAATCCTAGGACCAGGTAGAGAGGCTAAAAGCATCCTAAGCTCTAATCCGCAGCCTGCAGTGCTTAAGAAAGTATAGGCCCATCCCAGTCAGGCGCTGAGTGGCAGACCTGGCACAGGAGAGAAGGGGAGATGGGAAGGCCTGAACACTGCTGGTATGCTCTTGTGTTAGCCTTCATGGATGGGAACACCATCCGGTCTCATGCATGGGGACAGCCCCTTTCCCTCCCCAAGGAAGCACTTAAGCATGACCTTACAAATCATGCGGCTATCAAAAAACGCAAGGTTTGTCTGACACACCCCCCCCACCCCTCAGACTACAGCTTGCGGGGGCTGCTTACTGTGCATAAGGTGGCATCCCGGCTCTCCCCACATCTGGAAAGAATAGGACTCCTCTTTCTTTCACACCACCAGCTACCACAAGGGCAGGTGCAAAACAACTGCTATTTTGGCCTGTGGGTGCTTTCATCCACTTGAGCAGGAAAAGAGCCACAGGCTGGTACCAACAGGCAGGCTCTAGCGAGCCTCCTCACCCCAGTCCAACAAATCCCCCTGCAATCTCAAGGCATTATCAATCCCCTGGCAGTACATGTTTATCTCCCTTTTACAGAGAGGCAGACAGACATGCTCAGCCTCAGGAGCTCTTGTTTTGCTTTTCCTCAGCTATCACAGCCTCAGAGGTGAACAGGTTTTGGAGGTGAACAGAAAGCCTGACCCGAAGTCCCCCAAGGTGGCTCTCCATGACCACCATCGCACGCAGGGTCAGGCCTGCGAGAACCAGACAACCTGCCAGGAGGAGCCCTGCAGCAAGCCAACCAAAGCCACCTTGATGTAGGGTGACCGAATCCCATCTAGCTCCCTAAAAAGACAGCTTCCCCTACTCAGCTTGACATGCAAACCTGTTTCCTGGCTAAAGATCTCTCTTATCACCAAAACCTGCAGAATGAGCACACCACAGGAGCTCTCTACCCCTTTCTAACCATTTGCTGATGGCAACCTGGGAAGCGTGCCACCCAAGGGCTCCCCAGAGCTGCTGACCCGGCCCGGGGCAGACAGCCCCGTGCATTGTCTCCACTATGTGCATTTGGAGCTCGGCAATCACTTGGGAGGACGACGGGGGAGCCCACTAAACCGGCTGCCACTTCCATCAGTCGTGGTCCTGCGGGCGTTTCGCGCCGCAGGCAGCAGTGATACCACGGGAGACTAAGAGGGAAAAGCCACGGTGGTTTGAAAGGCGCACAAGCATCCCTGCAGCGGAGTGAGGGGACGGGGCAGGAGCTGCCCCGAGGGGCTGGGCAGCGGCAGTGGCACTCCCGAACCGGAGGGATGGAGGTGGGGAACAAGCCCGGAGAGGGGCTTTAAACCCTCGATGCTTGGTCTCTTGCCGATCCCAGCCCGCAGCCCTGGAACTTTCAGGATCCCCGGGCACAAAAGCCACAACCCCCACTCCCACCGGTGCCCCCCGCAGCCCCCCGGGCAGCCTCACCTCGGAGTAGACGTAGAGGGGCAGGACGAGGAGGGCGAGCAGCAGGTCGGCGACGGCCAGGCTGACGATGAAGTAGTTGGTGGTGGTCTTCAGCGCCCGCTCCGTGCAGACGCTGAGGCACACCAGCCCGTTGCCGCCCACGATGAGCAGGATGAGGACGATGCCCAGCACCAGGGCGGCGATGTTGTGGCCTCCCGGCGGCGGCGACGCCGGCGGCAGCAGCGCGGTGCCGTTGCAGGGCGCGGGCCCGGCGCTGCCGTTCCCCATGGCGCCGCGCCGCTGCCCCGGCAGCCCGGCGCATNCCGAGCCCCGGGGGAGCTGCCGCCGCGGGGGACCCCCCGCCTCCCCGGGGACACCCCGTTCCGGAGGTGAGGGGCACGTCGTGGTGGTACGTTCAGCCCAAGAGAAGCGCCTCCCCCCCGCCCTTGGGGGATGCTCTTCGTGGGACCGATCCCTGCTCGTAACCGAGCTCTCCCCGTGGCCGAGGCGAGTGCTGTCAGTCCGGCGCTTTACCGAAAAAACCCCAAACCCAGGGCTTAACGCCTCACCCTTCACTGCCGAACTCGGCCCAGCCTCCACCTCCGGTGCAGGAGTCTCCTTCTCCCGGGATTAGGCTTGGTCTTGCCTCTTGAGCAGGAGGAAAAGAACAACTCTGCACTGCCACAGCTAACATTTCTTCTTTGATTAGCCACCCTCTTCCAGGCACAGCAGCAATCCTGGGTATTCCGTGTTCAGTGCTTCCCGCCCCAAAGCAGCTGGTGGTGGCTCTGTGAGTGATAAAGAAACAACACAACATTTCCTTCAAAGCTAAAAATGACAATAAAAACAAATGACTTTGCAGTGGCATGTTTTAGGGTTGGTTGGTTTGGGGTTTTTATCTTTGGTTTTGTGTTTTGTTCTTTTATTTGGGCTTATGATTTGCTTGACTTTTCTGCATGACACATGTTGGGCCATCGAGTGACTTCTATTGTAAAAGTGGCATAGTAGGAAGATAAAAACCAAGGACTGGGTTGTCCTACAGTAAGATTTCTATACGTTGGAGATAATGTCTTTCTTGGCATGAGCCTGACCATGTGTATGTGACTCAGAAATAGCAGAGGCACCAGCCCCACAAGCACTGTATTGCAAATGTTGTGGTAGAGCAGAGGACTCGGGTCTTGGCTGGACCCTCACAAAGAGGGAAAAAACCCAACAGGTAAGCAAGTGTTTAGAGTAGAAGGCTGTTTTAAGTCAGCCTGACCTGAAGGTATTTTCCCCAGGACACTGGAGGAACATGAACAGGGATTAGAGAAATCAGTGCCCTTGACTTTGATCTCCAAGAGCATTTGAAGGACTGTAAAGTCTCCAGAAGTCCAGAAAATGGAAAATACTGCCTATTTTTAAATACAGAGAGACAAAAAATCAGGGCACTAAAGAGCAACCTTCAATCCCTAGAAAGTAACAGAGCTTGTTTGTTTGCGTGCTAGACCTAGGAGCACTTGCAGATATGGGGAGAAATAGTAAATATCACGTATCTCAAGTTTAGCTCTAGCTGCAGTCTCACACGGCATTCTCTTAAGCAATGTAAGAGGAAAGACTAGGTGAAATTATTCCAGGTTGGATGAGTAACTGGAAAATCGTGTTCTATGATCTGTGCAGAATCTGGTAATATTTAATGTTTATGTAATTGACCTGAGTGAGGGTTCAGAGAGTTCACTAATTAAATTTGAAGGTAGTACCAAGACAGGAGAGGCTGCAAGCACCTTGGAGCACAGATTTAGAATTCAAAATAGTCTTGATAAATTGGAGAAACTGGCAATCACAGGATGCATTTCAAAAGGAATTTTGCATCTGTCCTGTGCTTGGGCAGGAACAATCAACTGCAGAAATGCAGGATTGAGGAAGCAAGCGGATAGGCAGCAGGTGTGGGAGCGAAGGTGGTGTAGCAGGTCACAAGCTGAACATGGGGGCTAGGAGGTCTTACTGTTGAGAGAAAAAAAGTAAGTCAGTGCCCTACTAGGATAATGCTGTTTGTGAGGTACCTGTGCACCTGCAGTCTCAGGCAGCCTTCACTCTGTTAGCCACACTCGGGGTCGCTTTTCACAATATTTGTCATGGTTATGTCAACTAAAATAAGAGACTTTAATTATGATTCCTAGAGGTAAGGTTTAGGGTAACGTTTCTCATTCCCTGGGAGAAACACTTCCCCACTGCAATGCTGCAAGCAGCAAGGCAGACACTGCATGTGCTTGGCTGTGACACCACTTACTGTGCCTTTTTTACTGATTAACGACTGGGGCGACTGGTGTGGGGAACCATGGTGCCACTACCTGACCTCTTTGTATGTGCCCCCTGCACCCCCTGCCATGGTGAAGGCACGTCACTGCATTCACTCCTGCACAGATGGAAATGAGCTTGGTGCAGTTTAGCAGAGACGGAGCCTGAGGTTTAGGAAGGACAGGGGAGCTGTGACCCCCATTTCTAGCCCAGATGGCTTGGGAGATGTGGGACCTGATCCAGACTCAGTGGGCGTCTTTCCAGTCATGCCATCAAACCTCAGATCAGACATTAAGGGCCAGCTAACTGTTCAGATCAGCCTGGTGTTTATGGAAGGCAGTGGGAAGAGAAGGCATAGCAGGAAAGGATCATTTACACTACACGGAGGGGGAAAACTACATTATTGGCAGCTTTTTATAAGAGAAGCAGCTTCTCAGAGCTGCTTATAGGCTCCAGCTACCAGCATTTCATCTCATGTATTAAGAGACTGGTGGAAGAAATCCTCCACCCCCCCTCCCCTCCCTGCTCCCCCCAATTCCCTTACTCTTTTTTGAAAAAGGACATGATTAATCCTCAGCATGCACAGCATTGTAAAGCCAGAGCCCTGCTTTTGGCCGTGGGGACGTAGTCAGATCTAGGTACCATCCTTTCCCTGGAGTGGATTAACAGCAGTTGATCCACACAGTCTTTTTTATGCAGCTGCCTTGGGCTCCACAATTTCATACATGAGTAGAAGAAAATTACCTTGGTTTAAGTACTTGTCCGGCAATCTGGTTTGCCAAATACTGTCTCCAGAGATGTGACTTCCAAGTCTTTTCTAAAGCCAGCAAGAATCCTATCCCTTCAATAGATACTGAGTTGTATTACCCCTCTCTCCCATCCCCAGTGTAGGTTTGCCATCCTCACGCTGATCCCAATACCCATGGATTTGTCTACTCATCTCCCTCATCCAGCAGACCCATCTTTGACATGCGCTTAAATCACTATGCAAAGACAAAGCTCTGTCCTGCGTAGCACAGGAGAGACACTTCCATCTGCTCTGAATGGGACCAAGTCTTCTTCCAAATCTGGCTCTCTCAGCCACGAGCACTGGAGTGGGTACTCACATGCCTCCGGCTCTGCCTGTATTTCTACATTCCTTCAGGAACAGTTCGGTTTGGAGTCAGGTGAGCATGAGCATGGCTGTGCGTCTGTCAGGTTAAGGAGAATGGTTTGGCAGTACCCTCATCTGCTGGGAAGTTCAGACAAGGAAGATAGATGTTATCCAGTGCAGCAAAATGCGACAAAACTACCCCACCAGTGTTTTTTAAGCCCATGTGTCTTGACAGTGTGAGTTTGCTCAGTGGTTTCTATCACCTGGTCACAGCTTTTCTGGTCTGGTGGTTGGTCCTTAAAACCTAACTGCAGGAACATTTGCTGCTGCCACAGCCTTCACTCAGCAAGCAGCTGGCACAGTGGAACCACTTCTACTAGAGCCCTTTTACTCCAAGAAATCAACTCAAATTAGCCAAATGAGACCCTGAAGTGCATTGATGAAACTGCACTGAAACCCTGTGCGGACAGAATATCCTTAATTTATTTATGTTTAAACTACCTGAGCAGCAAAGAGAGCAGGATTGAATTGTGACTGCAGGCCTTCCGCCTTCCCACAGGGATTAATGCCATTTATCTAATCCACTTAACAGTTAATTTATATCCATTATCTTGATTTTCCCTGTGGGTTAGTGCAGAATGACTTAATTCTCAGTGTGGAAACCCATATTCCAGACTAACAGTGCCTTAATCCTGAACTAGTTTAATCCTGGAGTGGATTAAACTAACGTGAAATAAGACTTTTGACTTCCAAAAAAGAGCAGCCATGCAAAGCACTAATTAGGACAGCTCTTCCATTGCAAACTCACAGGCTACAGTAATCCTTGCTCACTGTCGCTGAGTCCCACAATTCCTCTCTGCCTGCCTGCTGCCACTGTGCCCGTAGTGCATCCCTTGGCAGATATAGCTGTTGTAAACCACATCCTGCTAGGCCAGCTCCTAGCTGGCCAACTACCATGGGCCAACTGATTTGGCTTTGCTGTGCGACAGTGTCTCCAGGGGAGCAGTGAATCCTGGACAGCAAAGGCTAGCAGAAAAGCATCCTTTTTTTCTGTTGGCAGGTATAAGCATTAGACACAATCCCTTTCTTGGATAAGAGGAACTCTTAGCAGAGGAGAAGGAAGGTCTGTAATACATCAACATATCCAAAGAAGTCATCTCATGTCACTGCAAGAAAGAAAAGATGATAAAGGACAGACTCATTTGTCACCCTCATGGAAAGCAAGAAGAGTTCTATGTCAAAGTGATGGACAGTGAATGCTTAAGAGTACCTTTGGAGAGTGTCTGATGTGGTCAGTGGTTTTGAACAACCCTTTTTTGCTTGGATGCACAGCTTGCAGAGTGTCGTGGTTCGCCCATCACACTGTGACAGCCTGCTGGCTCAGGGCACGTGGGTGGAGAGGTTGTGAAAGCTGCCCACAGCTGCTCTTTTTGTCAGAAAAAAGTGTTTTATTCTGTCCTAAGTAGGTGTTATAAAGGACACAATGTATGAACCGCAGCACCTTCTGCCAGCATGGACACCCCAGCCTCACATAAGACTGTGCCTCAATTTCCCCCCTATAAACTGGCAGACTGGTTCCCCAGCCACTCCATCAAAGAAAAGTCTGTCCATACACCAGGAATGGAGTCTCTATATAAACCCATATCAGTGCTTGTCAAATACGAGGAAATGAGACTCTGGTACCCAGTACCTCTCAGGACCTCTGCCTTTCTGTCTGTGCCATGCATCTGCAACTGCAGCCTGTGGCACACAAAGACTTTGCTAGCAAGCACAATGTCACTGCCCTCCAGCCACCTACAAACTCAGCTACCAGAGACCAGCTCAGGGCAGCACGAGGAGAGCACCCATTTCTTATGCAAACCAACAAAGCTGTGGGAGAGCTGCCTTTTCAGTGTGTTGTAGAGTGTGTTTTTAAAAGAAACTCAGGGAAATGAGCAGTGCGGTTGGTTTTCCTCAAGCCTCTGCTTGCTGAAAGTGGCTGAGGTGGAGTTGGTCCCCAACAGCTAGCCAAGGAGCCAGGAGGAGTCCCCCAGAGACTCCCCCAGGATGAGTTAATGGAACATTTGATTGCGAGCCAGTTCAAAGGATCAGGAAGGTTGCAAAGTGAGACATCTGTCAGAGTCTCCCAAAAGACATGGAACTTTTATCACCGTGGTTTTTCACACTTGAGGCACTGAATTTTTAAATAGAAAAGGAGAACAAAATTACCTGCCAAAGTTTCAGCACAGATGTGCCTAAACTCAGCTGTTGAATAGTACCCTAATAGCTGGGCAACTGATCACTGGGGCTATCTTCAGGTTCAGAACAAAAGGAGGAAAATAATGAGCTTTTAAAGCCAATCCTGTTCCTTTTATTTGACATATTTAGCTGAGCAATTCTCTATGAAAGTATCATCTGCAGCAAAGCCGTCCTGCTTTACAATCTGCCCGTAATGCATTTCCAAGAAAAGAGACAGAGGCAGCATCCTGCCTTTCAGGTTAACCTTTGCAAAAGAGGGAAGAGGATGGCACGGCTTTCTTGGCTTTCCAGTCTCTCTGAGTTCCCCTCCAATAAGCTGCAGGGATTTATGTACACACTGAATAGATCTTTTGACATTTAACATTCTGGCAAGTTATGATAAATCCATGTAAGATGTAAAAACTCATGCATTTTTAATGGTGATTAGCTGTGGGGATGAAACTACAGAGAAAATGGCTGGATTTTCTGTCTCTGTTAGCTTAGAGTCAAAACTAGATGTTTTTGTGGATGCTTGGTTTCAGACTAAGCCACATAATTGATCTCACGCAGGGGTAACCTGTTGAAATACAAGGGTTTGTGTCATAGGACAGATCAAATTAATATGCTTCAAGAGCTCCTACTGGTTTTAAAACACCAGTGAGCTTATTAGAGCCGCTTGTTACGAAAAACCTCCCGGGGAGGAGAAGTGCAAGGCAACACAGGCACGGAAAGGCATGCCTGTGAGCAGCAAGCACCTATAAGTGCACCTCCTTCCACTCTCATCTTCACAAAGCCTGTTCTTCTTCACCTAGAAGGGACGTCCTTTCAGGACCTTGACAAAGTCTAAAGAGGGATGCAGCCGAAACGAAGCTCAAGCAGCTGCGTAGCTGTCAGGAGCTGCTGTGCTCACTGCTGGCACTGCACACCTGGAACAGCTGGGCCAAGCCTGCCTGCCAGTCAGGACACAGAGCATGTCATCCTTATAATTAAAATTAATTCCCTGAAGTGCTTTCACTTCTTCCCCAGACACAGCAAACAGCTGGAGGCTGAGATTACGGACGCTGATGCCAATTAGAGCTGTGATAAGGCCAGACGCATGGGGAGCATTAGCGCACAGCTCTGCTGTGGAGGAACAGCACTTGCAGCTCCTTTGTGTCAAGGTACGAGGTAGCTTCCAGCTGGGCAGAGAGCAATGCTGGGCCAGGAGGGCAAGGATGGACAGAGCAGTCCTGGGGAGGAAGCCACCCAGTCCTGTCCCGTCATGTCTTTGCAGTGGTATGTGTTGTCCCATCCATGTATCCCACTTGGAGGCAGGCAGAGCGCACCCACTTTGGCAGTCCTCAAAGGAGATTTGGAAGAAGGCCCAGAGGGTGTAAAAAACCAGCAAGTCATTGGTGGAGGTGGCAGCTTGTTTTTGCAGGTCTTTAAAAAGCTCTTTGTGCTTCCTTTGTGACAGAGAGACAGCCACAATATGCACATCAGTTGGGAAAACAGAGTTTCCCTGAAAACTAGACTGTGCCCCAAGCCTGGCTTTTGCTTTTCTGGGTCACAGTGCCAGCCATGGTAAAAACAACCCTTTTTTCTCTCCACGGTGTCCGTTCCTAAGCAGCGGCGAAGATGTGCTCGCAGGAGGGAAATGCCTCATAGTAGCCCTTCCAAATTCAAGGCTGTCTCCTGCTTGCCACAGGTGTGCCTGCGCAGGGGAGCAGCCTCTGCAGGATGAGCCTGGCTCAGCCTCAGCATACCCAGGCAGAGCATCTCTAGGGAGGCAGACTTGCACCTTTAGGGGACCCTCTGGCCTAGCACCCATCCCTACTCCAGAGCAGGGGGATAAGGGATGTTCTGGCTTGCTTCCAAAGCACCTCTCTCATCCATACCATGGAGAGCGAAGGCACTCTGCCAGCACCCAAGGTACCACTCACGCACCAGTGGAGTACTTTTCCCCTTTCTCTTCCCGATTCTTAGCAAAAGGTTTCAAGCATTTTGTTTTTTCCAGTGTGAGCCAAACACCTAATATTTTTCTTAATCTATTCTCTCAGAAGAGCTAGGTTTTACTGCAGATTTCACCCAAGGATTTGGCTGGAAGCACATATAACTTTGATCAAAACGGCTGAGCTCTGCTCTAGCACAGCCCAGAGCTCCTAACACAAAGGTTTTGCTGTCCTTGCTCCTGGGTAGTGCTGCCAACCATGGAGATAACTAGCATCTTCCTTTCAGACTTCAGAGCAAGTGGACACACTCTCAGGAGCGTGACATTTTATATTTTTGTTCCTCACATTTTTAGCTGGTGCAAATCCAGAAAGGTGCCATATGTTGCAGCAAAACACATCTCCCACCTGCTTTGTTGGACTCTGCTGCCCAGCTGAACAAATCAGAGGAGACATAGGCAGTCTAAGCAAACCCAAGAGCAGCTCAGGAGCTGAGCACTGTATAGGCAGATAGAGAGATAGCCACCCACATCCTAGATCCAGACACCTTCTTTGCTTAGAGTAATTTACCCCTTCTGAATCACATGCTGCCATGGAGGGATGTGTAACTTCAAGGACAGGGCTCTCCCATTCCAAGGCTGGGACTTGAATGAAACCCAGATATCTTGTCATACTGGGCATGGGGACGTGCATATTCCCTGCTTACACAGTGAGGCTTATAGGGAGTGATATAGCCCATTTGGACACACAGAGGCACTGGGAAGCCAGCAAAACAGAGTAAACATGGCTTTTCCCTCTCTTTTGTGTGTTGCTTTAAGCACAAACCTCCAAAAGGGACCATGAGGGGCTGGAATGCTTCTGTGACACTGGATTTATTCCAAGACAAGAAGTGCTCCCTACCCTGTTCAGGGTTTAACTGAGTCCACCTTGGGGCTTGGGAGTGGGGTAGGTGTTTTTCTGAGGTCCCACGGCCATATGGGACTGTGATTTTCCTTCTCCCTTCCTCTCCCAAGCCCACCTACAGTTGCCCCTGCTCACCCTTTCTTCCCATCCCACTCTTCCCTTTTGCAGCCAAAATTACAAAATCAGGTGGTAAAGATTAAAACCACTCCTGAAACCATCCTGTGCAAGAAAGTAGCATTTAGAAGGCTAAATCCTCCAATCCCCTTATTCCAATTAGGGCCCTTTCTCCTACGGACCTGGGAGTGGTGCAAGAAATTTCCTCCAATCTGCTCTCAGTAGATAGCAGCGTCACAGTCAGCTCCTTGGCATGGGGAAGGTTCACCTGCAAATATACAAGAGAAAATCCCTACTACACACATGGACTCACACACATACATATTAAGAAAGAAAAAAAAGAATGGGGGAGGTGGAAGTTCCTGAACACCCCATAAGCTGATTAAAGGGTATTTTACTTTTACGTAGGAAGGATTTAGCCATGCAGTTCCTAGTACCATCTGACCTCAATAAACTCCCATGCCATCAGCAGGCGCTGCCATTGGATGGGGTCACAGCCTGTGCCTGGGCTCCTCGAAGGTCACCTGCACCTAGACAACTTCATCAGAACTTGTGACAGCGTTGCTGGACATGTGTGGTGGATGAGATGGACTTGCCCCAACCTTCTCAGCTTGTCTTGACCCTTGTGCACTTAGCCATCTCAAAGCCACGGACCTCAAAGTGAGCAGTGCAGAGGCTGTAGGAGCATTTTGGGATGTGTCTTTTGACCAACCAAGGTGTCTCCATGAAGAAGAGCAGCCCCAGCAGATCCTGAGTTGCTGCAGTAACAAGCTGGGGTCTGGACAGTGGACAATCTGGCAAGGGACACCACCTTGTAAGGGTTGCCCTGGATAAACAGCAACCCCAAAGGCTGGATGGGCTTTCCTGGTCCAAGGCAGGAACAACAATGTCCACGTGACACTGTAGGAGCATTTATCCAGCCTGTTCTTAAAGCTGTCTGGAGATAGAGTCTGAATGCATCCACACTGCTCCTCCAGCCAGAAGGTCTTTTCTGATCTCCTGTATCAATTTCTTTGAAGTGTGAATGGGAATTTCTCCCCTTTGAAACTCAGAATGACCCCCCCGAGCTTTTTATGCTGATATTTGAGAGTCTGCCTGCATTATTCTTGCGGTGTGGCGCCAGGATACCTAGCTTTGTGATGAAATCCTCTCTTTTTCAAAATGCAGTTCTTATGTCTTTTCTGCCAACATTGAAAAATGCCAGGCTCATGTGCTGTCCTTAAATATTGCCAAATTTGGGGCTAATACATTTAACATAGTTATAAGATGCTGCATTTCACACTGCAGGTTTGGTGATCCCTCCCTCCCACTGTAAAGAGGAGAAAAAAGACCTTCCTCTATGCCACTCAGCTTTGATGCCTTTGGGATGGGTCAGCTTGTGCACGCTAGCTGTTAGGTACCTGTTAATGCACAGCCACTGTTGAAGTGGGGATGGCCCCTCTGTTTAACCTTTGCTCACTGCTGCGCACGAGGGTGTCCTCAGCCAACAGCACAGCTGCTGTGAATAGCCCTTACACCCGTGGCAACTGGATTTACTTAATGCAGCTCACCACAGGTCTCTCCATGCTGCGCATGTCAGTTGGTGTGAAGCCTAAGCACAAGTGACTGCACAAAGATCCTGGTGGCTTTACACCTGGCAATGTCCTCAGGGCGGCCCACCTTCTGCTCAGGGATGACCCCAAGGCTCACAGACTCCTTCTCCCTCCTGCCCCGGGGCGTCTCTCCCTGCCCTCTTTAAGGAGTGTTGATGCATGGCCTCAGCGCTCCTCAGTGTTACCTGTTTGAGGCACTTTGCTATACATCCTGTAAACACGGCGGTGTGTCCCATAAACAGGTAAGTCACTGGCAGCTGGTGGCAAGGACCAGTTCAGCCCCGACTTCTTGCAGCTTTGGGTATGACAGCTGTGCAAGGAGCAGGGATCAGATGAGGGCAATAATTTCCTTTTCCTTTGTCATTCTTGGAGTCAATGACAGGGAGCTTTTCTCTGCAATGATGCCGCACAGAGATGATGGGTTAGATTACAGTGATTAATGGATGATTTAATCACGCTTTGTGCCCGCTGGATGCAGGCAAGGGGAATCTCCACTCCCACTTCAAAAGCTCACACAAATGGAGAATGGGAAAAGCAAGGTGCAAATTCACAAAGCTCCATTGAGTTGATATTGCCAAGCAGCATTATCACTCCTGTTTCCATAATGTCTCCTGATGAGAGTTTAATGTTAATTCTGGTTAAAGGAGAATCAGATGCTGTTTCAGGACTGGGGATTTGGTCTGGGGTCCAGTTTTTTCAGGTATAAATTTCAGCTTGCAAAAGGTTTTGAGTTTCCTTGCATTAATTTCCTCACCAGGGGCCTTGGGAGCTGCATTTAAGCTCGAGCCCGTGGTCATCATCTGCATTATGTTGCAGAAGTGCTGGACATGGCCACACACTTTTCTACCCTATCACCTTTTCACTCTCTGACACTGTTGCTGCAAGGCAAATCCCATTTTTTGTTGCAAAGTAGATAAATCAGGTTACTTAGTTCATGTTCTCCCAGTCCGCAGAAGCTTTTACTCTCCTGTTAACTCACCCTCTGCTGCCATCTTGGGGCCACCTCGTCATTGCAACCTCTTCTGTGTGCCTCTTACCTAGACCCGTTTAGATTCTCATAGCAAACTCAGTTTCCTCCAGAGCCTGGAGGCATTTCAGACCCATTGAGGTTATTTGCAAAGACAAGGAAATCACATTAGTCGTTTTTAGCTCCCTATACGTTGTTTAGCCTTCTTTTTTATAAACTTTTTTTCCTCCTTGCCTTGTTCCTGCATGGTCTTTCTCAGTTGTAGATGTTTGGCAACACCACAAGCCTGAGCTGAAGCCAGCCACCACCGATGCAGACATCAAATACGAATACAGAAAATATGAAGATTTAAATGCAAAGAACAGCAACACAAGAATTGCAGATGTCACTAATGTCACTAGGGGCTCTCAAAGCAGGGCTGGGTGCCCAGAAGAGCTTTCAGCTGCCATGGGAGAAGGACGTGACTCACAAGGCATCAGCACCCCGTTGTATAGAGAGGAAATGCATTGAATGAGGCTGTAACACTACAGCAAGTTGTATCAGAGTGATGGTGGGAGGGCTGCAGGAGGAATGCCAGCACAAATGCAGCTGAAGAAAGCAGTCGTTACAGAAAGGAGAAGAAAATGGTTGGGAAATGCCTGGATATGTGCAGGACTGAGCTGCACTGTCTCAAAGGAGGAAATGGGCTCCCCTGTCCACGCGGTGGCCATGGCACCTCTCAGTCCTCCCTGGAACGGGAACTGGAATGTCCTTGCTGTTTCTTCCCCTCCCTTTTGCAGGGGTCTGGCTGCAGCCGGCAGTTACATCCAGTAGTGCTGAAGCTTGCTGCTCATCAGTATGTTGGTTATTCTTCCAAGGGAAAGATGACAGGGAAAATCAGGACGCTCCAAGCCCTCTAGTCATGGGGATGCCCTCTGCTTTTCCAAAGAAAAAAAGATAAGTAGATAAGAAAAAGTGTAATATAGCCCCTATTTCTCCAGTTGGAAGATAAGTAGATTTATTTATAACGATTAATCCTTCCAAGCTACTTTATACCACATAAAGAAGGAGAGAAAGGACATAATCCTATTTTCTCCCTCCATTTTCATGTCACCTTTAGTATCAGTATTTGAGAGCAACCAGCTCCAAACCCCAGCAAAGGCAGGGAATATATTCAGGATGTTTTCTATGCATGCATAAGTATGCTTCTTTCTTTGAAGCTCTGATATAGTCTGTTCTTAGTGGACCTTTCCCAGACATGGCTGTGAAACCACAGCTTGAAAGGTATTGTCCCCTCATGCAAAAGTCAGCCCTCATCCTACTGATCAGACAATGTTTGTCCTAAAAAAGTGACATGTCGTTTAGCCGAATCGCAGGTACACACATACACTCACCGAGAGTTCCTGGCAATTGCAAACAAAACCCAAGCCAGGATTAAAAAAGAAGAACAGAAGATTAAGCTCCTATCAAGAGGTAATTAAAGCCAGGAGGAGAGATAATGATGACAATCATAATGAATCTATTGGTACAGGGATGTTTGCCCAACAAATGACTGTCATTATAGACAGAAGCAGGAATTATTACCCATCAGCAGAAATACAGTCCATCAAACTGCTGCAAATGACCTGATCAGGTTTAGAGAGTAATTAAAAGGACATTCCAGCCTAGATGCATTATTTGCTATTAATCATGATTACTCATATTCATATCTTTATCCAAATAATTGCTTCTGATAAGGGCTACAGATTTATAGGGGGCCATGGAGAGGAGCGGGCCAGTGGTGCATCGCAGCCAGCTGAGAGCCTGGAGTGACCACGGTTTGGTGAGTACCACTGTGCTGACGTGGTCAGGCTGGACCAGCTGCCTCCTCCCTCTTTCAGTTTTTGGGTGGTGGATTTCAGGCTTCCATGATGCTTTGCTGAGCCGTTGCCATGAAGCCATTGATCTCCTGAACAGCAATGCTGGTAATATGTGGCGTTTTCCTCCTCTGGAGCAACCAGAGGAAAGAATGGAGCCCAAACAGCTGCTGGACCAGATGGCTTCCAGAAATACATGGTCTTTAGTTTTAGGTAGAGCACAATGGAATGGCAGCAGCAAGAAGGTGCGCAAACTGGCTGTGTACCAGCCTTTTTGGAAGCTCTCCTAGCGGTAGTGCTCCTGCAGGGTGATGGGAGCCTTGATTCAGCAAAGTCTTTGGGTGCAATCTGACATTTCAGCAATAGGATTTGTCTGCTGGAAAGATCTGAGACACTGCCAGGTCCTGGGCTGGCTTGGTGCGCGCTTCTTTCAGCTAAAGCTCCCAGCTAGCTAAGGAGTTTGCATTTATTGAAAGCCAGCATAACTGGGGAGGGCAATAAAAAGCTTGGAAATATCTTAAGAAGGTTAAACAGCTCTACTGTGATGACACTGAAGATCTACCTCCTTTGTGGGGTCTGACTGATTAAAAAAACCAATGCAGTACGTCATTATTGATACACAGGAGAAGTTCCCCAACAGCCATTACTGTGCCTAGCTACTTCAGCAAGCAAATATGATATGCACAGGGAAGAAATTATGTCCAGAAAGGGAGAAGACAAGTTGATCCACTTGATTAGCAGCTAGAAAGGTTATGAAGAGAGGGGAAACTCTGGAGCTAGGGATGGGTTTTAAAATGGGCTCTTAAATGCGATGCTCCAAGACAAATGACAGCACAAGGCCAAAATGCTATGGTGAGATTCTGGCTGGGGGTCAAGCACTGCGTGGCAGGTATTGTACAGACTGAAGGACAGGCTCGGGATCCAGGTTTCCCTTCCCTGAAGGGTGGTGTGCCCTGCTTTTGGTGGCTGTTTTCAGCTCTTTCACATCCCTCAGCTGGGAAGTAGTACTGTGGAGTCTTCTGTTTTGTTTGGACTCCAATAAGAACCTGATCTTTGAAATGTCCTTCTTGTTTTACTTTTTCCATCCCCCTCAAAGCAAAATTGGGCACGAAAACACAACACTAAAGCATCAGAAGTGTGTGTGAGATGAAGCTTATGGCTCCTTAATCATGCAAAACCTCTCACCTGTCTGCGCTGCAACCCCCATGAAATATTTGTGCTGTGGCTTACAGTGAATAAATTTCTCTATAAATCCCCCACTCTTCTCCTTCCTCCTCTTGCCTCTTCTCATCTTGCACCATCTCTAGAGTAGCAAACAGTCCCAGAAGGGCGGCTAGAAAGTGTTTAGGAAACTCTGACAGTCCTTTAATGCTCTTTGTACTGTCTAGTTTCAAACTAAAATAAAACCGAAGTGGGAGGACTTTGATTTTGGGTTAGCAAGTACTATCTGAGAGTTTCCAGGACAGCAACTAGGAAAGCAAGGTTTGCTTCTTTGCAGGAGGAAGGCAGGTATAAATTACATATATGGTTCCTGTGTAATCCCTGGGGAGATGTGAGCACCCTCTTATAAAGGCACACATACATCTCTGCAGGCATAGGGCTGCAAAAAGAGCCTGGAGATAAAAGGGGAAAACATGCAATAGCTTGTGATGAACAAAATGTGCTTTTCTGTTCTTTTTATTTCAGTAAGAAAACAAAATACAGGTTCTGCTGCTACTGAAAATATGTGTTATTTCTTTTTTCCTTCTTGGAAAATAGCCAGATATCGGCACACACAAGAGCCCTTCCCTTCCCCTGTGTGTAGATGAACTTTTATTTGGTACATGCCAATTTTTTTGTCTGAAAAAACCCCGAACAGCTTTCTGCTGGGCATCCTCTAGGTATACGAATAACGGTCCGTGTGGGATGTTTTCATAGGTGCTTTAAATCCTCTCCCCGAAAGCTCAGATCTCAGAGACTTAAGAGTAGAATGGGGTTTATTCCATGGTGTTGTGCCACTGATGGATGAACTCACATGATACCTCCCCGTGTATTCAAGGCATATTATACTGACTCACAGCAAAACTCCAGCACAAACATTTCACACAGCCAACCTCAGAGCCGTGCTCGGGGACTGCATGGTGGTGGTGATGGGATAACAACTACAAACAACTTCCAACTAACTGGCAACATGAATTATTTGAATTGTTCATCTTTTGTATTTTAAAGAAATACTATCTTTGCTGGTAGGAATTCCTGCCTAATTTAGTTATAGCTGTGTTATTTATATAGCTATGTCTTCTGTGTGGTATGTGAACTGTACCAGACAAAGACCAAGGTCATTTGTTCCACCGCTCATAAAACCTTGTGCTTTAATTCAGGAGAGAACATGGTTTCCCGGATGATTGGTCTGTGGCAACTAATTCTTCCCATGATTGTCCTATCACACTTCTCAGCATCTCTTCCATCCCGGGAGAGGTAAGCATTTCTTGTGCCTCTGCTTCCTTTTTCTCTGTGGCTTTTTGTTCAAAGAGCCTGCTAGCTATAAAGTCAGCCTTTTATCTTCCTTCCAGAACTTGCATCTGCTTGTTGTTTTGTTTTTTTTTTCTTCCCTAAATTGATTTAGTTAAATGAGTGCAAATGTTATGAACATTTTTCTTGCTTAAGAATGGAAACATTGATTTGACTTAATTCAGGAGAAAAATCAGGATCCCAAACAGATCAAACTACAGTAAAAAAGACACTCTTGAGTCTGTTTTCCTGCCAGGTACTTATACAGGCTGATAGAGGTGGAAGCTTCTGTTTCAAATAGCGCAGTCCCATGAAAACATATCCAAAAATAGTTGTGTAAGTTCACCAGTTCACAATCTTGTGTGTAAGGCTTGGCAGGCTTGTCTCTCCTCCCACTTGTGCAAGGGCAACTAAAGCACATAGAGACTAAAGGACTTAGGCTGGAAGAGGACAGAGCTGAGACTCCCGTGCAGCACTGTACTAGCATAGACACAAATGCATGCACACACACACGGTCTCTTCAGAAGCTGGACCCCAGACCGCTTATCCTACCCACTGGCTAGTCTAGTTTGAAGTTGAATAGCTCTGCTTGAACATCACTGAGGCTTTGAGCACTTCTTTTAATGGCTAGTCAATCAGTCACGAGCGAGTGCTGGTCTTTGGTACCACCACCGTTATCTACCTGTTCCTCAAGGTTTGTGTATCTGAGTGTTTATTACTTCTCCAGTCTCTTGTCCTACTCTCCTGTGCTGAATGAGTGTTAACCTTGCATTCCCATATCCTTATGGTAAGGTGATTACATTAGTAAGAAGCAAGCGCAGGTAGTTTTTCTGTGTGATGGTTAACAAAGATGTTTCTTTTAAACTTCTATAAGATTTGCCCTTTTTTGTGAAACTTTGCCAAATTGGCACAAATTCTTGCCCATCTTTGTTTGAGACCCTTTTTCCTTGAGGGAGCAGTTTTAAGTGCCCATTCCTCTCTGGTCTTATAACCATGTCTTTTCACCTCTTTTTTCTCTTCTAACCTCCCAGGATTGAGAGACATGCTGATGGGCTCTTCCACAGTGAGCTCAGCAAGATGAATGGCAATGCCTATGTGCGGCAGCTAGTCAAACACCTGGTGGGCCTCAAGGAGAGGTAAGGACCAGCCAAAACCACCCTCCTGGGGCATGGAAGTCTCCAGCAGGAGATGGGATCCCAGCAATGAGGGGGATGCGCATGGGGCTGAGCTGTCTCCAGCTCCAGAGCCAGCCTGAGCACTGGCCTCATCCAGAAGATGCCAAGATGAAAGGAGAGAGAAGAGAAGAAGGGGAGGGATACAGGGCTCCTTGCTGGTGGGAAGAGAGAAATTTCTGTGTCTTGTGATAAGTCCCACATCACGCGGCTGGGAGGACAGCTGTTGTACTGTAGTTTCCCTGATGCAGGTCCCAGAGGCACTCAGATGGACTGTTTACCAGTGAATACAGCAAGATGAGAGGAAACGCTCAGGTTCAGAAATTCATTCAAAATCTCATGGGCCGCAAGCGCAGGTAAGACCTCTGCTTCCTGGGGAATGGAAAGGCAGCTTGGGCCATGCAGGCTGCAGGGAGGCAGGTCTCAGCTCCAAGGAAAGGGGGGTGGCATGACCAAAGGTTTGGAGAACTTGAGACAAGGGCAAGCGGGCTGGGGCTTGGTCTCCTCCCGCTAGGCTGTGCCTGGAGCTGCTCTGCAACAGCAGAGATATCCCATCAGCCTGCCTTGCCTGTCACAGCAGGCAGAGCAGGACACAAACCTTCTCAGTGAGGCCATTTCTAAGCATAAAACAACATTATCTATTGCATATGCATATCAAGCTTAATCCATAGGACACAAAATTTTATATCAGATCACAGCCTGGGATTTTTTGTTTGCATTTTGATTTAGCCTTTTGGGGAAAGTTGTAGGTGATTTACCTACATCAAATAAAGCACTAGAGAAAATGTTTTCAGGTAAATGGGTTCCATAGCAGAATGAGGAAGACTTCTGGGTTTCATAGTCCCCACCCATGGCTCTGACTGCTAAACTGGGCAGGCTTTAGACATAATCACATATATGGCCAATATGAGGTCTTTCATCCAGCCAAAATATGGGGCCACTAGCTCCCACTGAAGCCATGGATATGAGCACATCATCAGTTATAATGTGTGGCACACTGTGATACAACTCACAACTGCTGTGGCCCCTGCTGCTGGTATGTTATGAAGGGACAACATTGCCTGGAGGTTTCCTTCAAGCTTGGTTCTTTCTTCAAGGCAGAGACATAGCACATTGATTCCTCCCATCTGTTCAGGGTGCTTTGGTATTTTCTGGGACATGCACCATTAACAAAACCCTGGCAGATGCAGTAGATTTTTAATTTCCAGATGCTGGGAAAAAGTATATATCCATGGGTGGAAGGATGTGCTGGTACTGTGTAAAGAGGCAGAGTGCAAGTGCATATTAAAACCTGTCCCTTTGCCAGTCAGAAAATATCTGAGCCTGATTTGAAGAGGATACTTCTTTTTCTTCCTGCACATCTACGGTCACAGTCAGCAGGTTAACAGAGCATGGACCATGGGGCAGGTCGGTGGGGGGGTGAATCTGCCTTCCAGCTGCTTTACAGCTCTGGTGGTTACACTATTTGTTTGGGGTTTTTTGTTTGGTTTTTTTTTGTTTGTTTGTTTGTGTTTTTTTTGTTTGTTTGTTTGTTTTTTGTTTTTTTTTTATTATTATTATTTTTGTTTACCTAAACCAGCTCTCCAGGCCCAGTCAACACAGATGTGCAGGGGAGAGAGGAAGAAAACAGTCATGAGGAACTTTGCTTTATGTGGTTGTACCAGAGCTTTCTAAACACCAGGTAGGTAGGACAGTTTTGTCACCAATATGGCCCTGATCACCACAGTACTGAAGCTGAAAGGACTTTTGGTAACTTGTAAATGCCCAGTTTTTGGCCCAAGCACAGAAGTCTGATGTAATGCAGCACATCAGAAGGTCTCAGCTGGTATCCTCGAAAATATCCTCAAAAAGTGAAGGGTGGAAGATTTATTAAGTTGTCCATATTTTAAAATCACTTCTGCCTCATCCCCCATCAGCTTGTGAGGCACTGTCTCGGGGAGCGTCATTGCTGAATTGCAGCCCTCCATCACACACTTTTGTACCTCCTGTGACTCTGCCAGCAACCACACTCCCAGGGCTCATTCGCAGAGCTAGAAAAGCAAATGCATTAGTCTAACTGCAAGGTGGCATGTGGCTGTGTGCAACCTCAATTGATTTCCATGCCTGCATTCACAGTAATCTCTATTTCTATGTGCCAAGCCCACCTGGCAGTCAGTCTTGCCTTACCTAAAGCAAAGCTGGCGTTGAGATTTACAGCTAAGAAGTGCCATATAAAAGACAGTTATTAAAAATAATAAAACCCAGGGAAATGACATAAAATGTTTTCTAATCATAGAGTTGTCATCCTGGGCTGAAACAATTGTTCATCCCATTAGGAAACCTGATCTAACAGTTAAAATAGAAAGCCTTTGATACCCTGGCTTGATTCAATTATTGATTCAAACACACACCTCAGGATGGGTTGTCCCAGCATCTGGACATTGTCTTTTGCTAGCGAGCAACCACTTTCAATTAGACATCTCACTGTTAAATCACTAAAATTAGGAGGAATAAGCTGGCCCTTAGTAACGCTTGTTCACATTGCCTAGAATAAATGTGGATGATAACACCGATAAGCTTGCCTGTGCATGTGTGGGGTGCCTGGCTGCAGGCAGCCATGATCTGTGTCCCTCTATCATACATCTGCTCCTTGGAGTAATCTTTGAATTTTACAAGGTGGCCTTGTCACACTTCCTGCAGTCTGTGCCCCCAGAAAAAACAAACTATCACTCATTTTTTCCCTTCCAACAGCCACTCAGACAGTGATGCCCGGGAAGCTGCTGCAATTGCCAGCCAGTACATTTGCCCCATCTCTAAGCAGCCGGTTGCAGACATGAAGGAAGATACAGACAGTTTCGACTGAAGGTGAAGGGAAAGAAACAGCCCAGGAGACGGCTTTGCATGTATATAGCCTTGAAAATAAACAAGGAAGCTATTGAATTTGCATAGGAAAAGGTCTTGAGATCAGCAAATTAAAAAAAAAAAATTATTTGGAAAGCAGCCAAAACCCAATAAAACCTCTTAGATTACAGAGTGAAATACATGTCAGTGTGAACTGGTGTCAG
The DNA here is from genome assembly GCA_013397275.1 of Burhinus bistriatus. Classification (NCBI taxonomy): domain Eukaryota; kingdom Metazoa; phylum Chordata; class Aves; order Charadriiformes; family Burhinidae; genus Burhinus; species Burhinus bistriatus. The sequence continues at coordinate 866,377 of VYXH01008708.1, read as the reverse complement.
TAGATGGAGCCTGAATGAAGCACATCACTTGCACTTTGTGTTGGCGTGTGGCTGCCTGCTTCTGAAGTCAAATAAACATTTATTAGCTATGCCTGTGCTTTGGCTGTTTTTGGGGAAATAGTAATAAGGGTAGTACCATTACTAGGTTTTGGACCATTAGGAATGCAGGTGGAGGGGAGAAGTATTTTGCCAGGCTGTCACCACATGAGGCCTGTTGGGACCAGCTGGAGTCCATGGCCACATCTTCCGTGGCTAGGACTCAGGACTGCTCACAATCCAACTGTACAAAGAGGCCAGTATCAGGGCCTCCATTTAGCAGAAACTTACCCAGGTGCTAGAATTTATTGCAAAGAAATGTACTGAGAGCTACGCAACATAGATACACACTGTAGATATTGTTTCTACTCCATTCTGCCCCTGTATTTACTGGCCCAGCTTTCTCACAGCCACTAAAGACAAAGCTCCACTGGGAGGAATTTTTTCCCACCATTTAACGAGATTTACATGTTATTGCTGCACCACACTACCTGGCAGATTCCCTCCTCTGGTAGAACAGCAACTCTACTTTTCCTTGTAAAACCAACAGATTTTGAAGACGAGCTCTAAAATAAGGTATCCTCAGCTACAGTCATGAGTACCTACTGCAAAACTGCTCAGTCCATCCTGCACCATCAGTTTGCACCATTTATGATGTACCTGACATCCACAAAGAAGCTAGTCCCTCTCAAATGTTCATCTAAGCACCCATTCCCCTACAGTGATGCTGAAGTACTGTTCTCGTGGACCTTGGCATTTGTTGATTTTGGTCCATAGGAAAGTGACCTCTTGGAGGACTTTTGGAAGGAGTGTTGAGAGTCTGTATTTTGATAAGCCACTAATGGCCATCTGGCTAAAACACAGCACCTGAGAGCTTTCTGAAATCAATTGTGATTTTAAAAGGAGAAGTTAGAGCAGCTGTCCCCTTTCTCCTCCTACACAATGGGCAAGTTGAAAACAACGGTGTTTCTTTGCACAAGTGGATAAACACTGTGCCATGTGATAGCTTGGAAAAATGTACACAGGCTCAGAAAAACATAGGACAAGATAGCAGAATAGAATGCTATTGAGGCTTAGGAAGCTGCTGAGATGTAAATAATTGGAGCCTGGATGGAGATTCTGGGGAACATACCTACAAAGAGCCACTGCTGGTAGAAGGGGACATGCATTGTCCTTACAAAGTTGCTGGGTAATCACTGTGATGCAGCTGAGCCCAGTTGCTGTCTCTGGATCCACTCTGCTCACCTTGCAAGGGTACTGTAGGTTGGCTGGGAATAACAAGATTGTCTTGGAAACATAACTGGTTAACTCAACCCAAGGACTTAGACAGGGCCTAGCTCCTTCCTTTACCATCCAAACAAAAGAGCAGCCAAGACGGCTTTGTCTTCACTGAAACCTTTGCCTTTTCTAGAAATAAAGATAAGACATTTGAAAGCCAGCTTTTTAATTTTTTTTTTAAATCTGTTTTTCAGGAACAACACGACAGACTGCAACTATAAAAGAGAAACTGTAAGTCATGGGCTGGAGAACAAAACCTGTTATAAAAGGGAATGTGAGTGTCATAGTTTCAGCTGGGATACAGTTAACTTTTTTATGAGCAGCTGGTGGAGTGCTATGTTTTGGATTTGGGATGAAAGCAATGTTGATAGCGCAGTGATGTTTTTGGTTGTTGCCAAGCAGTCAAGGCCTTTTCTGCTCCTCACACTAGCCCATCAGTGAGTAGGCTGGGGGTGCAAAAGAAGTTGGGAGAGGACACAGCTGGGACAGCTGGCCCCAACTGACCACAGGGATATTCCATACCATATGATGTCATGCTCAGTATATAAAGCTGGGGAAGAAGAAGGAAAGGGGGGATGTTCAAAGTTATGGCATTTGTCTTCCCAAGTAACTTTTACTCGTGATGGAGCCCTGCTTTCCTGGAGATGGCTGAACACCTGCCAGCCGACGGGAAGCAGTGAATGAATTCCTTGTTTTGCTTTGCTTGCATGCACAGCTTTTGCTTTACTTATTAAACCCTCTTTATCTCAACCCATGCATTTTTTCTCACTTTTACTCTTCCAATTCTCTAAACCATTCCAACTGGGGGAGTGAGCGAGTGGCTACATGGTCCTAGCTGCCAGCTGGGGTAAAACCATGACAGTGTGCCATGCAGAAAAAAGACTGGCTAAAATAAATAAGATATAGGAGGTATAGTAGCATCATCATGCCTTTTTCCAGGAAATTATCTGACCAAAACAGATTCTGGCACATCAGAAACATAAATTTGCCCACTTCCTCCTCACTGGGAGAGGCTGGAGTATACAGGCAGCTTCCCAAGTGTCAGTCCTTGTCCTCCTTCATGCTCATGATCATCTCAGGTGGCTTAGCTCTGAATTCTGAAATGCTTCAAATATATCCTTGTTGCTACAGAGAGTTTAGGATAGGAAAGACCCAGGAACAAAGTAGAAAGAGGAATTTATGCGTTATCATGTTCCATGACTGGTAAATACCTTTCAATAAGTCATCCAATGAGGCAAAGAGACAAAGGTTGAACTGCAGTAATCCACTCCAGCCAGCCAATGTTTTTTCCCTTCATGAAGCAGTGAACGCAGAAGACGGCACTGGGAGAAACAAGAAGAGGATCAGCTTAATCAGAAACAGGGATTTTTTCAACAACTGGCAGCTCACCATGGCTGTTTCTCACTGGCTCCTCACTTCTGTGCTCTTTCTGCTCTCCTTCATAACAGAGGTTTCAGCACAGCAACAAGGTAAGCTCTTGCAGGAAGTCCACAACCACAGCAGAATAACCCCCACGGTAGCAGGTTGCACCATTATAGATGGGAGATTTTTACACTCTGAGACAGCTTTGTTCAACGACCTTCTCTCCAACAATAACCAGAGGGGTCTTAGGTCTCACCTAATGTGAATCCCTGAGCAATTTTGTGTCTCATTTGTGTGTTTTTCCAGGATGTTCTGTCAATAATAGCAGACCGAGTGTTTATGAAAATAACCCTCCTGGCCACGTGGTGACCACTATCCATATGGAACCAGACTTCACTGTAATGATTGATCCTAATTCCTTCGATGTCAGCTTTTTCACTATACAGGGGTCCGAGCTGCAGCTGAGTCAAAGTGTGGACTATGAGGTAAGCCTTTAGCTGACAGGCTGTAAGGATGAGATGGATAATACTGGGATGCAATGAGTTTCAACCTAGGGTCTTGGACTTCCAGGGATTCATAACCTGTTTCTAAAGGATCTAGGAAATAACTTTGAAAAATAAACCTATTTCAGTTGTGTTTGAGTTCATTGCTTGGGAGGTCAGCCCTTCCACCAGCAGAGTATAGGGAGGAGGGGGAAGCATGGTATGTCTGCTGTCACTTCCCTTCAATGAATCTGTATGAATTAAAGCAAGGGGAAGTTTTAAAACCAAAAATGTGACAACTGTAGTGTTCAGAGCTCTCCAGGAGTCATGTAAAATGATCCCTGTTTGCCTGTAGAAAACACAGCTCTGAGCAGTGAGGTGATCTTGTGTGAAGCATAGAGGCAGTATAAAAGGTCAGTGTGTTTCGTTAGGTTGCTGTTAAATTATTTTAGCTTCCTGGAGCACTCTGTACACAGCCACAAGAATCCTTAAGCTGCCTTTCCCCTACTGTAAAAACCTACGTTTATTTGAGCGAAGAACAGCAGAGTTAACACCTTGCAGGTGACACTGTACTTGCTGCATGGTACATTTCTGTTTCATTCAATTTAAAAAATCTCTGTTTGTATTCACCTGAAGTGTGAGAAAATGGCCGATTAGTTCTGCCGACATGTTACAGGAATCACAGGGAGAGAAGCTGGAAGATTGGTCTGCTTTGACTCCATCATAAACAAGATCCCAGCGCTGATGGATGGCTGTATAGGAAAGAAAGGAACAGTTATATATGCCTGAAAACAAGATAGAGCCCAGCAGCATTTCTGATTCAGCAATGCGTGTATTTGACTCGTTTACTTTAGAAAGAGTACATTTTGGCTTGTTTCTACAATGGCTGGGTTTTTGTTTTTGCCTACAGAAAAACCCCTTGCTGATAGTGTCCCTGATTTGTCAGAACACTGCTGGGCAGGTAAGCGCTCTTCCAAACACTCAGCCCTGTTACAAGGTACTGCAGGGCAGCACATACTTCCCTCTGCTCTTCCTAGTCCCCAGACCAGGGTGAGGAGATGTCCTTTTCTTTTCGGACATACACATTCCTCTCACAGCCAAAGAGAGCGCCCAAGGCTCTCCGAATGGGGAGGGGGTGGGAACAAACCCACAAACACTACACACACTAAGAGCTGGCTGCAAGCCCCAGTCCCATCCAGCCCCCATCCAGCTGGGCTCCTTACACCATCCCCTCTGGTCACTCTGCAAATCAGGATCAGTCCCTAACAGTCTTATTTTTGTCTTTGAATCTCTTACTTTACCCTTTCTGCAGAGAGATTATTTGGAAATTCACGTGACCATTCTCAACAAGAACGATAACAGCCCAGTGTTTATGCAAACGAATCTCACCAAAGTTGTTCCTGAGGTAAGAATTTTATGGAAGTGAAGAGGGCACTGAGCCACCCAGTGTTGTGGGACTAAGGAAGGGTTAGCAGGGAGATTTCAGCCCGTTTCACAGAGAGAATAACCACAATAACTTTGTTTCAGGATGCAAAAGTGAATGCAACCATTGTAGCCCGCGAAAATTTAAGCGCTAGCGATGCTGACCTGGACATCATATTTTACGAACTCACAACAATAGTGCCGGTGAGCATCTTTGCTCTTTGGAGAAAAAAATGGTAGCTCTGGAGAAGTCTTTGTGTTTAATTCAGAAGAGTTACAGCTAAGGCTAAGGTCACCATATTGCATTTAGTTCTCTGACAGCTTCTGGAAGAGGTATGTCTTTTGCAAAAACTATGCATTGGTTTGGTTAGCAGAACAGAACAATCAACATTGCAGGTATTGAATCCTTTTACTGCTCACACTTTTATTACACTGTACAGATGAAACTTTCATCTAGGATATACTGAGCCATATGATCCAGGGAAGTCTTGTTGGGATGGCCTGTAAACACATCAGGAGAGACCTTTGTACCTCACAGAGTTCAGAATTGCGCTGAGTCAGATAAGGAAAGAAGGACTTAATGTCCTGTTTGCCAACAGTGCCCATGCAGAGTGGAGATAAGATGAGCTGCCCAGATCACACAAAGAGTCTTTGGCAAAGCCAAAGGCAGACTTCACTTTCCCCAGGTCCCAGTTTATGTACAGTTAAATTGATGCCCGCCTAGAGTGCAAGGGCTAGAAACGCCTCCCCCCCCAAAAAAAAAGAAGAAGTAAATTCAAGAGAAAAACAATTTACATTTTTAAAAAGCATTGTGGAGTGAGCAGGCAGTGTCTGACATTCTGTGTCCATTACCTCCGTAACTCCAGGGTTTTTAAGTGTTGTGAACAGAAACCACAAATTTTTGAATTTGTAGGACCAAACTGTGCACTCACATTGGTGTAAATTCAGGGGGATTTAGAAATCCAGAGGAATTGTCATCAAGACATAAGATTAAAGGAGAACCAAAGCAAGTGCAGAAGGTTATAGAGTAAAATGCAACTTATGTTATTTCAATTTAGCTTTACAGTTGCTTCCAACGTTCACCTGTGCTAGGCTAAGGCAAGCGATCTTGCCAGCTCTCAGATGCTGAGACATCTTTGACCTGTTTTGTGCATGGATGTGAGATTGCTTTGCTGTCATGGATCCAAAATCAAGGATTGTTGGCAACCTGTTGAGTGTAGGAAATAAATGAGGTAAAAGATTTCATCTAGCACCTGCTGAGCAGGTAGGTAGGCAAAGCAAGGCATCTTTCAAAAGAAAACTCGCAGGAACATGAACAAACCTTTCTGACAAGCCAGGTAACTCCAGTGTGTAAAACCAAAGATTAAACAGATTTGGCGTTCTCACACAGCGCCCCTCTCCAGGCCCCAGGCTTAAAGGTCTGATTGGGATGACAAACACAGCAACGAGTAGTATTTTGAACATGCCTATAATTGAGTCTGCTAGTAGGGTTTTTTCCTTTTTTTCCCCTCAGGGCACAGATGGTTATTTTGCCATAAAAGGAGTCAATAACCCAGAAATTTATTTACAAAAAGCATTGGACTATGAGAAATTTAATTTTACTACGTTGGTCTTGTATGCAAGGGTAAGTTCTTCAGGAGGAACAAAATGCTTTGTTTGCCCTAGTCTCTCTTAACTGAAGGGTAAGTCTGAATGGGAGATCTTGGGGATGGCAGGAGGGAGGGTGGATACTGGGGATGGTGATTTTGGAGCAGCCTTCCACCCTCCGTAATTACACAGTGGCTGTTTCCAGCCTTGCATTCAGTCCACCTTTGTCAGTAGAATGAGGTAATTCACTGCTTTAGCAAATCTCACATAAACTGCTAAACCTTAGACGGAATGAAGTTACAACAGCTAAAAGCCCTTGGGCCACTGGCTTTTGCAGATGGGTTCTTCTTTTGGCAGTGAAACTTGCATCTCATGAGTATGCTTTGCCTTTGGGTACAGGACAGGCCTGTGGGCAGCACTGACATGACCAACACAGCTATCGCAAGAATAAACATATTTATTGAACAAGCTGACACCAAATCACCCTGGTTCCTACCCTGTACCTTCATTAACACGGACAACAGCATTTGCATCAGCAGCCCCTATACTGGGAGGGTCAAAATCTACGAGATGTCGGTAAGCAGGCATGATCAAACAGTATCCTTCATGCTGTTCTCAAACAATATCCAGATGCTATTCCCAGTGGGTAGTGCCTAATAATTTCCATGAGCTCGTGCTGGTCTCCAGTCATAAATGCAGATCATTCGGCATGACAGGGAGCCTTCATCATCCTGGAAAGTGGAGGTTCCCCCTCCTCAAGCAGCACTGCTTGTCCTTGGTCCTGCAGCACACCACAGGAGAGGCGAGAGCTAGAAAACCCTTTGCTCTAGGCTGTCTCACCTCTGTCCTGTTACAGCCATCTCCCAGTAATAAATGCCATTTTGCCCAGACAAAACCACCAGAACCATGCTGGGATGGGAAAATGCTGCAACTGCTAATTTGATGCTGTAGTGTGGCATGTAATGCTTTGCCTTGCTATTGCAGACGGAACCACTGATCCTGGAGCCGGGGCCTATCTATGCTATAGATCCTGACTACTCTTTAAATGAAAAAATCGTGTACAGTATTGTTGGTGGTGAGTAGAGGTTTTCACCTTCCACAAACTGCGCTGCTCGTATGTCCCCTACATTACCTGCCAAGAGGAGATATCCTCCCTGGCACTTGAGAGTTGAGGGCCTGGGGATTTGCCCCTCTATTTCTGCTAGAGAAACATAACTCAATCCACAGAACATTGTGGATTAAGTAGAAGAAACAGACTGTACAGAGAGAAAGAAAACAGGCATTCCAATCCCACAAACCAATATCCATGAAATCTCTTTCAAAAGGGCTTTTTTTGGAGGGAGGTGAGAAATGTTTTATCCTTAAGCTTTTAGACTTGATTTTGCCAGTCTGGTCACACCACTTACATTCAGTCTTTGAGCTGAACCTAAAGTTCCAGCATCATCAGCATAATTTTCATTCATTGCCAAGAATTATATTTTTATTTCCCGGCACATTGCCACTATCTAATCTGCCCTACTTTAATCTTGATTTCAAAAAGATTACTTGAATACAGTCAACTGATTGCCCAGTCATTGACTGGGCCATTTATTTCATTCAAAGGATTTCTTCTTCTTCTTTTTTTTTTTTTTTTTAAACAATAGGTGGGGTTTGAATAACTATCAAGGCAAAGGTAGATTATATTGGTCAGGTGCAGTGATCACTTGTTAATCTCCCTTTACCTATGCTACATGGCACCACATCTGTGAATATCCTCCTGATAATAAATACATAAAAGCACCTTAAATTCCACTTGTAGTTTGGATGTAGTGTGGTCTCCCTACTCCACAGTCAATAGGAAACCCCAGACTGGGAGTTCCTTGTCTAAATACAGCCCACAGTATCTCAGAGTGAGGAAAAGAACTAAAATTTTTGCTTAGATTTTAACACATATCCAACATAGATGCTTTTATGATTCAAACACAGATTAGAGATATAGGAAGCTGATTTCTACCCCTACATCAATACAAGAAGGTTTTTGTGTCTAGGGTCCTTTTGTAGTCACTAGAGAGAAATAAGCATTTCCAGAGGAGAATGCAGCTCACATTGAGACCAATGGTCACAGTAAGTTGGATTAATCATGCACTGAGATGCCATTTTCTCTTCACAATATAGGTAACAAGGTCAGGTAGAGATGTCTTCCCTTTAGGTACCTAGAGCTATTTGAGACAAATCCCCACCCAACTATTCTTTGTAGATTGGATTCTTGCCTTTAAAATAGGAATAATGCTTTTCTTATCTCTCCTGAAGTGCAGTTTGGGTTCAATTAGGGTTTGGGTTCAGGTTAGGGTTAGGTAACTGGAGACCTTCAGTCCTCAAATTGCAGCAGAGTCTCTAGGCTGTAGGCATTTAGCAGAATTTAAGCTGGCTATATCTGGGCCTAGCCACTGGACATGCAAAGCTTTGCTGTCCTACCTCATCTAGTTGGGTTCACACACATCTTCTTGATGCTTTTTGTCTGTTGAGTACTTCTGAATCCCTGGCCAGCACTGCCAGACCTTCGAGCAACCAGGCAGGCAAGGAAACGCCCTGGGGGCATTATCACTAAGGTGTGAAAAAATGAGTCAATGAGCTTCAGGTCACTTTATGATGGTATCTGATGATTGAATAGTCTTTCCATTTTCTTTAGGGGATGCAGACAAAGTATTCTCAGTGCATGCAGACACAGGGAATCTAACTATGAACAAAGCAGCAACTTCCCTAGACTCGTACCTATTACAAGTCATGGTAAGTCCGGTGACATTGCAGACAACAACCCAGCATAGCTGGCTTTCTAGGAAATACAGTCTTGATGTGACAGGAGTCAATTACACTAATAATTAAAGACAACTTGGTTACACTGTTTCTTTTGGAAGGGCCTACTATTTGACCGGTGTCTTATACCAACTTCACGCAAAGCTCTTGCAGGAGTTAAGAGGTATTTTCCCTTATGTGTGGATTGCAACATCAAAGCAAGTTAACTGAAAGGGGACATCCTGCTGAGTTGAAAGTATGGAGGAGCATAACTGGAAGGCTTTCTTTAGGCATGACTGGAGCTTGTGTTACAGTAGTTAACATAACTCAACCCTAGAGACAAGCTCCTCTTTTGGCTACCGCTCAAGATGAAAGGAGGGAGTTGAAAAGCACTTCCTGCACATACGTACCCAGGAAGATGTGGACTGTCAGGCAGTAACTGAACTGACCCAAACCTTCATGCAGATGAGCAGACTCTGCCTGCTGGTGCTGGAATCTCACAGCTTTGTACCGAAGCATGGCAATTTGTCTAGACGTGGCCCTTATGGAGGGTCATATCTAGACTTTGGGGCTAGACCAAGACTGTGTGGAGGGCCAACAGCAGAAGCAAGCTAAAACACAAGGACTCCAAACCGTAAGGCCACTTGTGACAGGCCTGGCTCAAAGCTCACTGAAAATGATGGAAAGAACACTATGGGTTGCAATGGGCTTCAGATCTAGCCTATCCTTTTATGTCTCATCACTAATAGGAAAAGGCTATCATCTCTCTCTCTATCTTTCTCTCCAGGCAACCCAGGTCAACAACATACAGAAATACTCCATAGTCAGTGTACAGATAAAGGTAATCTATAAAAGTTATTATCCACCATACTTTGACAGCAGGATCTACAACGGGACAGTATTTGTTGGTCTGGCTCCAAGAAGCTTTGTCTTCCAAGCTGGTGATTGTTCAAGACCCCTGATGATAACAGCAGCAGATGATGATTTCCCTAATGTAAGAAACTGAAAATGCACTGCATTCTTCCTCACTGCTTCAGGCTTAAAGTAGGATCAGAAAACATGAGGAAGGGGAGGTAGGGAGAGGCAAACACATGTTTTCCTCTAGTGTTCTGTATTATATTTCCCTGGAAATTCCATGTAGACCAGAACTGCTTATGGTATGATGCAATGTGGAGAAGCTGCTAGACTCCTCTCTTCCAAAAGCCAGTCCCACCTAGATCTATGTAGGTGAGCTGATCCACTGCAAAACAGCACATTGAGTAAAGCGCAGGGTTAGCAAATACTGTGAACAAGTCCAGATTTGAATTAGGGCTGGGTGAAGCATTTCCTTGAAGAGTTCAGGGTGGCACGATCCCAGGCAGAGGTGTCCTCCCTCTGCCAGGTCAAGGAGAACTATTTGTGGACTGGCCTGGGAAAAGGAGCCAGTCCAAAGACAACAGACTAGCAAGGACCTGCAGTCCTAGTTTTATTGATGCCAAGGCTTCCATAACAAGACTGGGGATTTGGCAGAGGAATAACAGCCTAGACACAAAGGAAAAACTTGTGCAGACCTCAGCAGAGGGATTATTCTCCATGTACATCCCTCTTTGGCACTGTATTAAAGGCAGAACTAACCAAATTTACCAGGTCCCTTTCATAGATGTGTTTTGTTTGGGTAAATACTAAAGATACCAACACAAGCTGGGTAAGACTTGGGATTTTCTGGAGGCAACGCTTTTAGAATACATTCTTGAACTCTGAGCAACAGGGTTAACACACTTGAGTTCAACCTTTCTCACCTCCTCAGTCCAGATTTATTTATTGGACTATACACCTGCTCATAGTTCAGGTGTATTTGACAAGTCCTGCCAATGGGTTGTTATGAAGATGCACGCAAAGCCCAAACAGTGTAGTTTAATCATTCACTCTTCTGCCTTTTCAGAAAGTCAATCCAAACATTGAGTACTACATAAAAAACAGCACCGATTTCATTGCAACCAAAGATGGACTCGTCTTGACAAATGTGATGCTGCAGTCACCAGGAACTGTAACCATTGAGGTAGGACAACTTCATTATCGTGCCAGGGTCATGGAAGGAAGGAGTAGTTTCTAGTAGAGAAGCACCAAGGGTGGAATGCCATTAGGTAAGGGATATAATGAAAGGACAGTCCTTGCTCCAACCATTTGCATCATAAATGTATAGGGATGGAGGGAGATGAAGTGATAGCAAATTTACTCTGTGTGATACAGGCTATATCTGGGGCTAGCTGTAAAATTGTTTCTCCAGTCCTGTGGAAAAATATCATTGGAGACAAGCAAAAAGTCAACTGGGGAGATTTTAGGAGCCCCCCTTCCACACTCTGATTCTGATTAACAAAAAAAGGAGGGTGAGCAAGAGGGTAGGAGTCAATGTGTAGGTAGGGTAGGGTATGACTGCTGGCATATACCCCAGCTCTAAAGGCTGCAGCCCTAAACTTGGAAATCCTTTGGTAAATCCAGTACTTTTTTTGCTTAGGTCAAAGGAAGCAGTTAATAACTTTAGACTTTCTAAGAAGCTAGATGTTCACTTTGTCCATCTGCCTGCCAGCGACAACTGGCTCCCTAAAACTTGCCTAGCACAATGCCATGCCCTATGGAGCCATCTGAACCAGCTTGACTATAGCATTGTTTTAGCTACACAGGCAGGGCAGAGAGAGGTGCCAACACGTGCTGCCGCCTGCCCCACACTGACTCATTATCTGTGTACAGCACTGTGCTGCAAAGCTGTACACAAACAACGCACCTGGTTCTGGCCCAGGACAGGGACTCTTCAGAGCTCTTCTTCCTCTGTGACTAGATTGTCCAGCTACCATGCAGGGATATTGTGAGGATGTGGTGAGGATATAGACAAGGTACTTTGTCCACAAGAAGCCCACCACATAGCTTAAGAGTGAGTTGGAGAACTAGGAAGTTCCTCAGCTCTCTCTTTCCCATGTTCACACAGGCTGTTGGAAAAGATATGGAGAGCCTGGAGGAGGCGAGCACTGTAATCATGGTAGATGTCATCCTTGCCACAGGTAGGCTGAGTGTCGCTTTGTTTTCTGCTTTGTGGAGGTAACTGGGGAGTCTTTTCCATTTCTGTGTGCAAATTGACAGTGACAGGTCACCCACTGAAGTCTGGGGAGCTGGGCTGAGGCCAACCCCATACCTACAGGGGGTTCTATGGTGGCTATAAGATAGAAAACACTCAAATTACATCCTTATGATGTGGTCACCACATGCCTCGAACAGCCTCCTAAGACTTTAGTGCTGTGTATTGTAGTGTCTTTTCTTGTTATTCCAAGGCTAAATCTGGGGTCACTTCATGCTGTTTTGTGGGTCAGAAATAACCCAGGATGTCTTATGGCAAAGGAGGGTTGCCCTGACACCTTGGAACAGTGTTGCTCTTTTCTAGCCAAAAATAGAGAAAACTGCAACATAATTTCCTGTCTTATGCAGAGCAGACAGAAGCTGGCACACCCCCCACAAAGCCAGGCTTTCTCAAGAGCCATGGCATTTTCTACTCAGGTCAAGTTCTTCTACTTGAAGATTTTAAGGTCTTACCAGAAGAAATGACCCACGAGAAATAAGATAGACATGAAGCTACATACATAACCCTCCAGCTATCATTTAGCTTTGTTGACATAAAATAGCTTACACTTCCATACTTCTTAGAAATGGCTCTTAAACAGATCTGATTTGAAGCTTATGAAGCTTCTTATGCTTTGGATTAAGATGAACCAATATCATGCATTTTCACATCACAATAGGCAAATAATGCCCAGACTGCATTGATTTCTACATGATGATGTGTAATTGAAGTTCCCAGTTGGGCTCTTCCATTACTTCACCCTCTGAACCACAACCACCATGGGGATTTCTGGAGGAAACAAAAAAAAAAGTGGGCTCCTGGGCCTAAATTTGGATTCCCTAAAGACAGTGTCACTTCACAGCTAAAAACACGGGCTGTGTAAAAAACTGCCTAAACCCAATTTAAGGGCACAGTCCAGCTCAGCAGAAAGCTAGTTCAGGTGTCAGTACACAGAGCTGCAAATGCTCCAAACAGATGTACCAACACTTCTACGGAACTTTTAAATGCTGCCCTTGGTATTTAAAACCCACAAAATAATTATGCTCGTGACTATGCAAAAAGTAGAGTGATATTACACTGAATGACTCAGAGCTTATGGAAGGCATTGTGCTTTAGTCTATACTAGACCCAGCACCCAGGAATGGGGAAACAGAGCTGAAATTACCATTTGCCTGGCCAATCTGTAGGGTATTTAACCCTCAACTCTAAGAGGTGGAGTTAAAGAATGTGCATGCCATGGGCTGGAGAGTGCTTTACCGAGCGTTCCAATATCCAGGGAGAAACTAGAGTAGTTTTTAATATACTCTCCTTCTGGGAAGTTGTAACTGCACATTGACCTCTGGTTTCTGAGACACCAATGACAGAGCCAGCTCACATGGATCTCAATGTGAGTCATTCCACCAAGCTGTGCTAGCTTTTACAGAGGCACTGCACGCTGCACAGCACAGAAGGAGTTAAGGGTGGTGGAGTTTCACAGCAGCTCTGTGGGCTGTGGCTCCCTAGGAGACATGATTAAGAAGCAACAATTCAATGACGTCCTAAACACTCACCAACGAATTAATAATAAACTGAGGGTGCAATAAAGTGTGGAGGGAATACTCAAAGTCCATTGTCATAAACAGGTCAGCAGGAGAATAAAACTGTTTTCATTAAACTTTAAAGAGACTAATTTACACTACAAAATGAAGCTGGAAAACTTAAAAATAAAGAATCCCACCATCACCAACAAGCAAAGCTGATTAACCTTGAGGAAGTTACTGTCTTTCCACTATAATGTTGATCTCTATACAAATATGCTTCCACTGACCAGTGGCTGAAAGCATAAGCCACTCCTGAGAAGGCTGGTGTATACTGCTACAGCTACAAAAGGGCAGGAAAGCGCTTCCTGTCCTAGGGACCTTCTAATGCTTTCCCTATTTCCTATTCTACTTTTTTATTTCTTATCTTAATGTGCTCATCAGTATCAGAGGTGATGTTCCGGTGAACGGAAGCTTTGCATTTTTACACACGTATGTACAAATGTACCTCATTTTTGCATGCTGGTGTAAATGGGTGAAGTAGGAAAGCAAAAGACCTACCCCTAGCTAGCTTTACTCTATGTAACATCTGCTTGCCTAATACAGTCACGTATATATTAGCTTATCATGGGGTAAAAGTCATTGTCCTGTAAATGGATCCTATTTCCACTTCATGTAACTTATTGGAAGTTATAATATTCTGTGAGTGGTCACCTTAAAAAAACCGCTCTGCTTTTAGGACAGCAAACAAATGGCTTTCTGTGACATTAAATGTATCACTGCCACATTCTGCAGCACAGGATGCTTTTTTGCCCTTCAAAAATTGCTTGGAGCTTCTCCCACAATGAATTGTCATGTTAAAAGAGCTAGCTGCCATTTTTAGGCTTTGTAACACTGGTTTGTTCTTCTTGTAGGTGTAACCCCCTCTGATAAGATACACACTGCTCAGGATATGGCTATCTTAGGTGGTACATTAGCAGCACTGCTATTGGTTACCTTAGTCTTGCTTGGAGTGATGATATATAAACAGCATGGAAAATCAGTCAAATACCTGAGATGGAAAAAGGTAAGTGCCTTGTTGGTACCTGAATTTCTTAGAGTTAGAAAGTGAGATCTGAGGAGGTTTTGAGGTATGCATGGGCTGTCCAAATACTACACACATTTGCGTGAAGGTGATGAATCACTCCTGAGACAATGTTTGCAAAGGCAGCATTGCTTCGGTGGTGTTTGCTGTTGTTCTTTTCTGCCCCCTGAGGCTGAAGCTATACGGTAGATGATGAGCAGACATGGTAAGGAGGGGACTACCCCTCCATGGAGCACAAAATCTAGGATGAACGTGACACATATCACAGATAGTCTCTGAAAAACATGTGTCCGTAGTATAAAGCACTGTTCATCCTCTCTCTATAGTCAATGGAGACAAAGGTCTCTTCGTATCCTATCCTAAAGGCTAGGCTTAGACAGTTGTCTGCACCTGAGCTATTTATCTTTGGCTCTCTCAAGTCCCTAGCAGTCTGGTTACTTTGAAGTTTAGGGTGTAATTCATCTGTCCAGATGTTGGTCTCTGCCTTAGGATGGGACTGTCAGGAGCCTAGACTCCACTGACTACAACATGAATCCAGAGTAGACAGCTCAGGTGAATAACAACAGTCTTTCACCCCGAGTGAGGTAAATCCAACTCCAGAATAACACCTCAAAAGGATGGGTACAAATCAGTATACATTGCTGGTGCTCAGTGCTCCTGGAAAACATGCCCGTGCTTATCTGAAAAAATCCAGAAAGGGAGCCAATAAAAAATAGCTGTTGTAAGGAGCTGTATCTTTCCCAGGCTTCAAATAGGTCTAACTGCAAAACCAGCTGAAGCTTTCCTGAGCAGGAGCTCAGTCACTTCAGCCACTCCTTCCCTTTCCCCACCCTGTTTCTTTTCCTTTCACTACAATCACAAGGTGTCTCTCCTCCTGTAGTTCTCCAAAGAAATCTCTGGGGGTTACCAGAACCAATCTTCCAAGCAAGATGAACACCAAAATGTGAGCACCAAACAGCACAAGATGTCAGAAAATGGCAGTGTCCAGTCGATGACACATGTGCTAAAGCAGCCAGCACTTTCTTTGCCCTCTTCCAATGCAGAAGAAATTGATAGCCTCCCAAAGGCTTATATAGCTCCCACCATCATCTTTGACCAGGAAGGGAAAGAGGAAGAAATGGAAGAAGAGACCGAGCATGAGAAGGAAGTGAAGTCTATCCTCAAGACAGACAGGCACGTGGCAGATGATGGCTACAAAGCTGTGTGGTTTAAGACTGATGTGGATCCAGATGCTGGAGAGAGAGTTGAAGTGATTGAGGACAATGCAGCAGATGGCGATGATGACAGTGACCAAGATCTGCAGAAGGAGGAGGAGGAGGAGGAGGAAGAAGGACGATCACCATAGAGGGCTGGGAGTGTCCTTTGCCTCAGAGGGCTCATCACTCCCAGCTGCAGAAGTGACAGTTGACATGTCTCGCACAGATGCAGTGATAGAAGATGACAGTGACATATAATGGAAATAGGCCTGCATTCCCTCCCCTAAAGTGAGGGAATCTCAGCTGCTTTGCTGACGTGAAGCCCATCTTTCTGCTCAGGGGAAAAACTGGAATGCAGGAGGACAAGGTTGCCTGTCCTGCTTGTCTGAATGCAGAGATTAAAGACGGAAGAGATTATAGCTAATTCAACCTTTTAGTGCGACCTTGAAATACCACTTAGGATTTTGAGTAGGGGGAACACATGTCCCATCTCTTCACCTTCCTGCCTGTTCCCCCTGGGTCCCTTACATCACATTTCCCAAACCGGCTGCAGGTACAGCAGAGATGTAGCTGAACTGACTTTGAAGCAGTTAGCCCAGCTCGCAGTAGCAATTTAGCTACACAACCCAGTGTTCACCTCCTCTTAGTGGGTAAATAAGCCAGCACTGATTGCTTGGCTGTTCCCTTTAGGATGTTACAGTTTGATGCCAGCTGCAGGCACAGCCAGCGCAAGTCACCCTGACCCTGCAGTTGCTCATATGAGTATCCAGGAGCTCAACTCAGGGCTTGGCTCTGCTCTCTGCCGTGCTTCCAGCACAAGCAGCTGGCATGTGCCACTATAGTCCTTGTCCTGCCAGCAGCCAGGAGTTTACATGCTCAGGAGCTGCTGTTTCCTCTATCACTGGTAAGCAAGGACTGATCACATGTTCTTTACTGAAGGATTTTGTCGTCAATTTTTCTGTGTCATAAAACCACTAATGGTCCAGTACTTCTTTAGCTGTCTGTCTCCTATCTGTCAGGGAAAAGAAGAGGTGCTGCCAGGACCTGCCTACAAAATGCCAGGGGTATTTCCAGCTCTCTGGGCTTTTGGCAGCAACGGGTATCATTGCGGGGGTGCTGGATGTGGGGTCAGCCTGTTGTTTCCCACTGTTTCCCTTGTCCAACAGGGCTCAACGTGTCCCTTTTATCATTGCTGCTAAAGGTGGAGGTCAGCATTGCCTCCAAGTGCCAGATGGTACCACCATTTCTCTGCTCCTCACATCTCAGATGCCAACCACTTTGCATACCACCTTTCTCCATTCATGAGGAGCCCAGCACTCTTTTGCTGGTAAAATACCATCTTTCAAGCTTCACCTTGAGCCAAGCTGCAGCGTCAGAGAGGAGGTGGTTCAAGTTGGCTCTGCTGTGCTTGGCTTGAGTCCAAGCTTGAGGCAGAAAGCCTGCTGAACTCTGGATTGGCTTCATGGGGTGACAGCACCATATTGTGTTGGACCCCTCCTCCCTCAATCTTCCCTCATCTTTCAGCAATATTGTCTTCAATTATAGTCCTGCCATAAAGCCCCAATTCAGAAAAATGAGCGCATCATTTCCAGGTAGCATGGGGAGTAGAGTGTTTGATGCTCTGGTCTAGATTTACACCTCGCATCAACCAGTCTCTTCACCCAGCTGACAACCAAAAGCTGTGGTGATTTCCACTGGCTGAGAATATGGCTGTGTGCATTTGCACCTTCTGATCTACCAGCACAAAATTTGTGCTGCTCCTGGTTTTCTCATTTTGGGGCTAGCTACAGAGCAGACATGGGCTGTTGAGTGCTTAACTTCCAGTAAAAAGCTCAGGATTGTCCAAGACATGAACGCAGCAGAAGGAGCTTGGGTCACCAATGTTTATCTCACTTTCTCAGCACAACAGCACAGGATTGCAACAAGGTAAGTCTCATAGCAGAGAAGAAAAACCAATAAATAATCCTGCCTTTTCCCAACAAGCCCATCTACACATTGCTGCCATTATTCCAGATAAACCCTTGAGAAAGAGAAACCAAAGTATGGCTGCTGGAATCCACATTTACATCAAAGCACAAATGATTTCCAAGGAGGCTTTTATCCTCTTGGTCCATACTTTATTTCTGTACATCTCCCTGTCCCAATGTTGCTATTGCTCAGTTCTGCTCTCCTTTCTCTGAGGAAAGCTGCCTTTGCTGTGCGGATTTCAGGAGCTGCACTTTTGCTGAAGGTGGGGACTGAGATGTGGAAAGCTTTCCTCCTTACTGCAATAAAGCTATTTGCCCAGAAATTACAAGTGTGGTTTGTTTGATAACAGAGGGTTGGGAGTGTGCTCTGTGTTTGCCATGTAAACATGGCTCCTCCACTAGCTTAGGGTCACCTCCAGCAAACATTTCTCACGGGACTGTGAGAACTTTCCAGTAGTTGCTAATTGCTAGCCCAACACCTTCAGCCACCAGCAAGGGTGAGGGTAGAGCCCAGCCTGCCCTCCATGCTGATGCTACTAATAGGAGGATTGCTGATGGGTGGGCAAAGCTAGAGCATTTCTACTCTGACCCTCTCCAGGCATTTGCTTTTTTGATCTCTGACTAAAGGTCCAAAAAGGTGCCACTGGCTTGCTGTGCACCAAGAATCAGCATTTACAATGGTTCAGGGGTCCTAAGTGCCCAGCTGATTACAGACCATTTTGGCAATGCAGGATTGTGTCCCAGGTCAGTGGCTGACATAACCCAGCTTACATGGAACAAGAGATGATCTCTGTGGAAGCAAAGCAGAAAGGTGAACTAAGAAGCAGACATTGCACTAACGCAGCAGCGAGTGCTCCCCATCAGATGAGCAAAGGGAACAGACACAGCCCTGTGCTTTCTAACCCATGTGAGTACAGCAGGAGACTGGAAAGGACGGAGGAGATTTGAGAGAAGGAACAAAGTGCAGATAAAAGCAACCCCATGTTCCCCAGCCTCTCTGCCCAAGTTTTCTGCAATTGGGACCAGTGCTTATCAGAACCCAGTTATTGTTATCCACAGCTCTGTTACATGGGTTGCAATTGGCCATTCCTGTCTCAGGAGCTTTGAATTACTTTAAAGCATAACGACCTGAAAAGTGACTGACTGGCACTGGGAAGAACTGCTGATTGCCAGATCCTGTCTGCCTTTAATGAACCAGGAAAAACATTTCTGAGAGAAATGCTGACACAGACAGACCTGTTTACTGAAAGCAAGGGACAGGGGACAGGTTCAAATCAGTCCTGGTGCAGCTGGATGTGTGCAGTCAGGTAGTGCTGGTCTGGTATCTATAGCAGCATGGTGAATTTGGTCCCACCAGCTGTTACCAAAGATGATACCACCACAGTGATAAAGGGACACAGACATATGCACACACAACTCCCCTAGACCAGCTGCACCCTAAGTGTGCTAGAGCAGAAATACCTCCTCATTTCCTGCAGCATTTTGCTAGCCTCAGGATTACCTGAGGCACAACTTTCCTCTCACTTTTACATTTCGAGACTGTTTTCCTGTGGACTATCCTTCTCTAATTCTTCTTTGTTCACACCTGGAGAAAGGAAAAACCCTTTTCTGCTTGTCCAGAAGACTGTTTCATGATATCCGTGACCAATGACTGAACTGAATGGTTTCCGGCAGAAGGCAGTTTGTGTGGGCTGACACAGCATAGCTGCTCCATTTCCCTCATTGCTGGGCCATATGTGATCTATTCCTGTTTGCTGGCACGCTGTTGTCAGTCTGTCTTCCCTCTGCTGCTGTACTGTTTGGGCTTCTGGGCGCAAGCTTTGGCACATGGATTTATGAGCTCCCTTGATTTGCAATCTGTACTGATATGTTGGTGCATCACCTTCCCCTCATTGGTGTGCCTCTCATGCTTTTGGTCTTTTGTGTTGGCATGCTGTTTGAATCGAGGCACCCTCAGTTTGCAATTCGTTGGCTGTTGGTGCTCTGGCTTCCCTCCGCTGGCATGCAACTGAAATCTCGTCAATGTGCCACTCACCTGCCAGGCTCCCTGTTGGCAGTTCGTTCCTCTACAGCCCCAGCTGCTCAGTCTGTCCTCCCACCAGCTTTTATGTTCTTGTTCTTCTATCCTGCAAAATTCATACTGGAAACACCCAGAAGTTTGTGCTTGTTAAGCCAAAACTTGAACTGCAGCACTCAGAAGGGAAAAAGTGTGTTCAAATAGTGCCATCACACGGATAGCAAAGAATCTGTCTTTTATTCTACACAGCTTGAACGAGAAAGCAGAAAGTGAAGCCAGCTTCTGCCAACTCCTTCCTGCACTCAACCCCTCCTTCAGAGCCTTGTGGTGAACTGGGGTGTCCTGTCAGCAGGAAGGTTTCACCGACCTTTCCTCTCTTGGGATAACAGGCCCACACAAAGACAGCATGCATTTGCAGAACCTAATTAAGATTTGTACAGTGAGTGTATGAATTACAGGGCTGAGCTAACTGCAGCCCTGGAATGAGGGTGTTGAGATGCCACCAGTGCTGTGACTTCATTGATGTGCCCGTATCAGAAGATCTCACTGGGCATGGCAGGGAGAGGGGAGTGTGGCTGCTGGTCCTCTTTATGTCATTTTTGAGGTACTGAAGCCAGGGGTGCCAAGGCTAGGATGGTGCTGAGAGAGGGGCACAGCGGGACATTGGGGGCTGTCTCCTTTACCTGCACCTGGATGGGCAGGACTGACCAAGGAAAAATGTTCTTGAGACATCACTTATGATGGTGATCCTCACCACTGCTCCCCCTGACCCTACATCCTGTTTCCAAACTTGGGTCTCAAAAGAGGTTTTGAGTACCTCTTTCTTTTGTTCTCTCTGTTGTAATGATGTCCAAGGACCCCTGTTGTATTCTGCAGCCTCTTCCCTGAAGGTACACTGTGAGCCATCACTGCCATGCTCAGCTTGAGAGCCATCCCCACAGCCTGCCATGCGGTTTCTCTTGCTCTGTCCCTCCAGGAGACTATGGAAGTCCCTGCTGTTCGGTTGGGGTGCGGGCAGGGAATTAGAGTCTTCTTTCCTCTTCCCTTCAATAAGTTTCAAGTATATCTTTAAGATTCATCTTTCAAACACAGAAATTGGACAGGTCCAGTTAAAAAAGTCTTTTCATTATGTTCTTCCATTTCTGACATCAGTACGTACAGGCACAGTATTTCATATTTTTCAGGGTTATGCTTGTATCCATTCAAAGAAGATAATGTTTTGTAAATATTATGTCTAATGTAGTGGTTGTGGTTGTTGTTGTGAGGAAAGCTAATAAAACTGGGCACCAGGCAGAGCTCAGCCTCTTCAAGCTATTGCCTGCTAAAGCCTCCAGATCCTATGTTCTTGTCTCCTGTCTTGGGCCTGCCCTGACAGTATTTTTCATTTAAGAAAATCATTGGAACTTGATGAAAAAATAGCAATGACTGTGAAAAATGGCAAACAAAACCTTTTATTTTTATCTTAGTTGTAATGTGTTATGGCTATTTCTAATTTGTTTGGGTTTTTTTAAATAATATAAAAGAAAGAAAATTACTGATTTTAAAGAGGTAAAGTCTTATTGCCCTTTCAATCTCACATTATTTTTTGAAAGGAAGTGAAGAAAAATGTGAAAGAAACAAGAAGAAAATGTAATCTTTTATGTTCAAACCTACCTGAGATTACACTAAATCTGGCTGGATTTGTTTGCCTGTTTAGGCTGGGAAAGTTGACTAACTTTTTGCATTATTGTACAACAATCAGGTTCATTTATAAACATTTGTATGAGAAAGAAAAATGTACTAAGTGACAGAAACGTTTTTATAAAATTGTTTGGATCAGTCAGAAGACTTTTGGTAAAGCAAAGTACCAAAAAAGTGTTTCAGTAAGCTTTTAAATAAATATCCTAGGTTCAGATATTAATATTGTGAGGAGCAATATGACTTTTCTGAGACAGACATAAAGTTCTACACGGACCCTTTTCTGTGCAGGACTGAAAAGCATATAAGTGCTTAAGCTGAAGTGGCTTTTTGATGGCAAAAAAGCATCTACATACCTTTAAAAGCTGATCCTTAAACTCCAAAGATATGCAAATGTTTTTGAAACTTTAACTCCACAGGTAGATTTCAGAAATCTCTTTCACCCCATCCACAATCTTCTTTACCAGCTCAGAATAATATTTGTTTAATATCTGTAATGCACATCTATAAAAAGCCAAATCTGGTCTTTGACTTGGGCTTTGCAGATGACTGCCTTTCTCTACTGATTATTTTATCTGACTGTTTTAGTGATGCAAAGATCAACCAGGGCAGTCTCTCTGACAGATGGAAGCCCCTAAGGAACAAATTACGCAGAACTAGGAATCTTCAAATGCTTACATGCTGAAGTTAAAAACGAAACAAACAAAAAACCCACCCCAACTTCTAATCATTTTACTGCAGTTTTTCTCCGTATTATCTCACAAACTCACATTAATATTAGCTAAAAGACAGAGAAGCAGGAGCAAAAAACTGTCACATAGCGTGCATTATGAAAAGAAGCATTGATTCAAGAATCTGGATTCTCTAAATGTGTGTCAGACTTAAAATATACTAACATACTGCATATAATTATCTGGCTCAGATCAGTTCTTGTTTTTCTTCTAATGCAATGCCAGTTCTAAGATCTTTGAAAAAATGCATTGCAATGTACGATGTGCCATTATTATCATATTTCTTTTCCCTGCAACACCCTGAAGTAACACTTTGTGATCTAAGATGAATGACCACGCAGGGCACAATTCTAAGGAATTTGGTCCACCATTAGGACAACCCTAGCTTAACAGGGTAGGAAAATATGTTTGCAGTTGTCAACAAATTTGCAGGGGGAAAAATAGCAGTTTCAGGGTGTCAGTGGTAGGTCTGGATTTGAGATTACAGACAAAAGCTGAAGGGAGACTGAAATGCATTGCAGAGATGACACAGCTGCCAAGGGAGATGATGCTCATGACGTTTCTGAGCTTTGAGCACCCTCTTCTGGAGTAACACACACCTAAGAAGTGGACATTTCATTTTCATTCTTGGCTTCTACAGAGAAAAGAAGCAGCGTCCCTTCTTGGCTGCCAGGGGAAACCATAAAGTTGAATTGAAATCAGCAGATGCAAGCAGGGAATTTGAAAAATCAAGTAAAATACAAACATTTTACCTTCAGGAAGTAACAGAAATAAACCAAAAAATTCCCGTGCCTGAAAATTCATTTCTGCCAACCCAAATTCTATCCCCACTTAGAACTAAATAACCTCACGGACTTCATCAAGCTGGCAGCAAGTGCATCCTGTTGCTTTTTTTGCCTCCAAGAGAAAAATGGCTTTGGTACATGGCTAATTAGAGTGTAGAGGACACTTCTTGGTTTAGTTTTGAAGGGATGGGAGATAACTGGAGACCTATTCTCTTTGTATGTAGGTTAGCAGAACTATCTAGCATTTATCTGAAGCAAAAATGAACCCTGATCCCTTCAATCACATAATCCAGAGAAAATTATTCTTGATCTCAAAGAACAACTCCCAAATGATAAATAGTCAACTGTAGAAGACCTGTTTTAAACTGATTTGCCTTGGATATACAGGGTCTTTAGCTCTGAAAGGTATTGTTTTTCCTTAAAAAAAGTCAACTCAATTTTATTCTGGTTTGTACAATCTATTTTTTCATTAGTTGGTTACTAATTCCTCATAAAACTGACCTCAGCAGGCCTGTAAATGGAAACTTAAAGAAATGGGATCAACTCCATCACGTGGACTTTAAGCAAATTATGGCCTTTAGTTTTTAGAAATACATATTTTATCCAATCAATAAAAACAAAGCAATCCACCAAATAGATCCAAAGGAACAGATCTGGAACTATAATAAAAACTGAAGCTGCAGAAGTGACCTGTGGAGAGCAGTGATCCAGTAGTAATACTTAGAAATTGTATTTCGGTGAGTAGAGTCCCATCTTTTACTCCTAAAAGAGGGTATGATCCAAAAGATGGTGATGTTTACAGCAGCAAACGCAGTGGCTGAAGCAGAGTGAAAACAAGCACAAAGATCTGGCAGGGGTGGGAAATCTGCATTCCTCAATAGAAATTGCCTGCTCTCTCAGTACGTGCAAGAAGTTTTCCTCCTAAAGCCTCCTCCCAATGCCTCTTTCCCCTATTTGTGGCTCAGCGCAGTCAAATTTTACATTATAAAACCGGAAAGTCACATAAACTCACTGACTTGCATTCAAGATTTCACAAGATTTCCTTCACTACCACCTGACTAGATAAAAATATTGTGTTCTAAGGCTTGTGTGAATATATGATTAAAGACAGAAAACTTTGATTCCATTCAAACTTGGACGACTGTCATCCAAGACAGTCACTGTTGTAGAAAGTTAGGAATTTCATAAAATTTAAGCATTTGTTACTAGGTTCAGCTTTGGGTTATTGCTCTCATCTCTGTTAGCTGGACATGTTGCAACACACACATCTGAGCCAGAATTCAAGAGCAGAATGAAAACCAGCCCCAATTATAAAAAAGACACCTTATTCAGGGCAACATTCAACAACAAGTGATTCACCACACAATTCCATAGTTTTATAAACACATGCTGACCACAACATCCTCATACAAAAATTCTACTTATAACAACAACGGCAATACTCATTGTATGAAAGTCCTGCAGAAAAATGTAGGGGGAGAGATTGAAATTCAGACTTAAATAAAAATCTTAAAACAACAGGGATTTAGCGTTCAGTTTAAATGTGTTATATCTTAACATGTTGTACCTTGTCCCCAAGAGCTGCTCAAGATCTCTGCTTTCATTCCTTACCTTTTCCTTTTCAAACAGCCTAGATAACAGACTGTTCTCAAGCTTGGAAACTGGTTATTATAACATGGGTTAGTCCTCTCTGAAACTCCATGAGATGAAGGTCTTGGAGTGCTCCTGTAACACATCAAACAAAAGATGTGTCAGAGAAAAAGAAGTTGCACCCTCACAAAGATCTTAGCACTAAATGGATTTTCCTAGCTCCTGAATGTTGTGAAGCACCCATCTCAGGCTAAACCTTTCGTGGTCTCTTTTGCGCCCAGCCGTGTCAGCTCTGTTACTTGAGTCTTTGAGTTACTGCATTGTGCCACATTTCTGAAGCACCCTACATTGTCCCTTGTGTGTAGAATACTAATGAAGATGGATTAATGGTATTAGGCATCATGTTAAAATACTCCGTGTTTGTAGAAACAGAAAGGTCAAGAGATCACATTATGTGTCATCCTCTATCTGTTTCTTCACAGGCTGTCGGAGGAGCCCAAAAAGAATGAGAAAGAGGCTTTTGTCATTACTCTGGGCACATCTGAATTTTCGTTCATGGACTAGACCTTAGACATTGAAAGTTCAGTTGTGCTATTGTAAGAGCACAAGCAGTTCCATGACAACTTGTGTGCAAGCCATTCATTCCCACAATAGTACATAGCATCTAATTTATGTTAAATAAGGCACAGAGAGGTTGCTGTGATGAATGAGACTGCAGTTCTGTTTTTCACCTTGATGTTATGTAAATTGAGATAAACACTTGTGCGATAAGTCCTAATGGAATAGCTGAAAAATTTAGGAGACCATATTATGTCTGATGTTATGCTTGGATTTATATAACTTAATGTATTATAATGTATTTTATTGTAGGATAAGTATGTTAGCTGTTCAGGTATATAAGTAACAGATTTATTAGGGGGATATAAGGCCATCTATCCGTTTTAGGTATGTCACGTATTTCTTGCCTGTGGAGTGAAGAAGCAATCACACATCAATGACATGATCACAGTTTGCCTTTAATATAGGCAACTTTTCTCAACAAAAAAACCCCAAACCAACCCAAAACACATATCAGGCTGTGATTATCCTATGTGTTTACTTTGCTTACTTGCAGTCACAAGAGGACTCATGCCTTTTATTGATATTATATGAATGCTGTGGAATACCTAAATAGTGAAGGGTGATTATTACACTTCTTCTGTGAGTATGAAAGTTTCATAACTCACAGGCATCAAAAATGCCTTCAGAGTCATGAGTTATTAAGGTTAGTTGTGAAGAAAAAAATCACTTTTTACTCATGAAATATTCAATTTGCTTCATGAGAAATATTTTTATTGATCACCTTTCTAATAATAGCAGCAGCTAATCTATATTACTCAGAGAAAATTTCTGTCCATGTCTGAGGCAATTTTTTTTTCCAGCTGCCTCCTGTTTCAGTTTTTGCAGATATAGAATGCAGAAGGGAGCAAAACATCTGTACACTTAAGACCCTGAAGATATTAGATTTTATTTAGATCTCAACTTTCACTTAAAGAGAGGTAAACAACTAGTCCTAACTCCTATCAGTTAGCCTACACAACACAAGGAACACAAGCCGGTGCTGAAGAAGAACTTGAAACTGGTGTGGGGAGCTGTAAAGTACTTCACAGACTCAAAGAACCATAGAATGGTTAGAGTTGGAAGGGACCTTAAAGCTCATCCAGTCCCACCCCCCTGCCATGGGCAGGGACACCTCCCACTAGGCCAAGTCGCTCCAAGCCCCGTCCAACCTGGCCTTGAACACCTCCAGGGATGGGGCAGCCACAGCTGCTCTGGGCAACCTGGGCCAGGGTCTCACCACCCTCACAGTCAACAATTTCTGCCTAAGATCTCATCTAAATCTCCCCTCTTTCAGTGTAAAACCGTTGCCCCTCGTCCTCTGGCTCCACTCCCTGATCCAGAGTCCCTCCCCAGCTTTCCTGGAGCCCCTGGAGGGACTGGAAGGGCCTCGAAGGTCTCCCCGGAGCCTTCTCTTCTCCAGGCTGAACACCCCCAACCCTCTCAGCCTGGTTTCAGCCATCTTACTAGGTTGCTAACTCTGAGGACATGTCTATGCCATGTAATTAAGGGCAGACGAGAAGAATCTGGCTCTGGTTCTGGACGCAGTATAGCAGTATTACTGCAGCCTGTTGGGCTAATTAATTCTCTCTTGCAATGCTGCAGCAGAGAAGGCAATAACACAGCGATACCGCGGCTGGGGGCTGAGCTCGTACCTCTGTACACGGCCTTTAGTTCGGGCCAAAGAAGTTACCTGGAGCCAGCCTGGGGAGCTCAAATGCTGCATTGTATTTGACAGGGATATCTGAAAAGCGAGGTTTTCTGGGATAACAAAGCCGAGCTAACAGCTAGGTGCATGCCGAAAGGACCGCTCCCCTCAGAGAAAACACCACAATTATTTTCCTGGCAGAGAAATAACCTGGAGAACTCAGCAGATTCCGGTCGTCAGCAGAGCCACTGTCAGGTCAGAGGAGCACCTGAGCCGGGCAAGGGAAACCACGGGAACACCTGCGAGCCGGAAGAGGAGGACGCAGGAATGTTCCTTGTGGTGACACCTGCCTTCCACACGAGATCAATTACAAGGTCGTTAATTATAAAATTAAGCCGGCGCTCCTCCCGCGCGAGCCGCCTGAGGGAAACCGTAGCTCCCATGAGGCAGCGGCGCGGCAGAGGCGGGGCCAATCAGCCAGGGCGTGGTGGCGGGGGCGGCCAATGGGGAGGAGGCTGGCGGCGGTTGGAGTTTGAATTTTGAAGGGGGCTGAGGCGCGGCTGCCGTTACGGCGCGGGGCTCGTGCGCTCGCCGCGGACCGGGGACCCCTGCGCTTGGTGCGTGCGGCTGAGGGCTTTGGCGGGCGGCGCGGCTGAGGGAAGCGTTCCTCTTCCCTCCGGCCGCCGCCGGGAGGGCGCGGGGCCCCTCAGCCCGGCGTGAGGGGAGAGGGGCGGGGGTGCGTCCCGGGGGCGAGCCGCCATTCTGGAGCCGCGTAGCGAACGGCTTCTGCTCTCGCTCTGTGGTAGCGGGGAGCCTGCTCGCTCGCTTGCAGGGGGTGGGGGAGAGTCTCCGCCGCACCCCTCGTCCCCTCCGGGCGTCGCTTCACCTCAGGGAGGCAGGGGTCGAGGCTCGCCCGTACTATCATCCCGCTAGTAGGTGAGGGGCCTGAGGGGGCCCGGCGCAGTTTGCGGCGCTGCCCAGGCTCCCCTCGGCCGCGGTTCGCAACTCGCCGGGCTCGGAGAGGGCGATAACCTCGGGGGGAAGGAAGGGAGCACTCAGGTGGGGAGGGAAACTGCTTAATTGTAGTAGCCTTTCCTGCTAACATCACCTGCCCGAGATTTTTGGTTGTAAAGAATTGCTTAGCTCTTGTTTCATATAATTCCCGTGGAGGGGAATTAAATGCCCCATTCCCTCTGAAAGTTGGGGACCTAAATGGTGTGCTTATGGCTACACAGAAAGTGTACGGTGGATCCACACGAGTCCAGAAGAGGCCACAAGGATGACCAGGGGGCTGGAGCCCCCTGCTGTGAGGACAGGCTGGGAGAGTTGGGGGTGTTCAGCCTGGAGAAGAGAAGGCTCCGGGGAGACCTTCGAGCCCCTTCCAGTCCCTCCAGGGGCTCCAGGAAAGCTGGGGAGGGACTCTGGATCAGGGAGTGGAGCCAGAGGACGAGGGGGAACGGTTTTACACTGAAAGAGGGGAGATTTAGATGAAATATGAGGAGGGGATTGTTGACTGTGAGGGTGGTGAGACAGTGGCCCAGGTTGCCCAGAGCAGCTGTGGCTGCCCCATCCCTGGAGGTGTTCAAGGCCAGGTTGGACGGGGCTTGGAGCAACCTGGTCTGGTGGGAGGTGTCCCTGCCCATGGCAGGTGTGGTGGAACTGGATGAACTTTAAGGTCCCTTCCAACTCTAACCATTCTATGATCGGCTAATGACAGACAGATCTGTCAGGTTTCAGGTTATTATGCTACCTAATGAATCAACTCCTTATTGTTTTTGTTGTTAATGCAGAATTTAAAGGAGAGGCTGTCATGTTACAGGACTGCAATGATGAGTGGGAGCTGAGCAAAGAGAATGTGCAGCCCCTCCGGCAGGGCCGTGTCATGTCCACCTTGCAGGAAGCACTGGCTCAGCAGGAGACCTCCATCCACACTGCTGTTCAGCTCAAAAAACAGTGAGCAATGTTCTGACACCTTCTTTCCCCTTATCTTCTTGCCTCCTCATCAGTTTTTCTATGTCTTATTTAATTGTACTAATCTCATCGGCATTAAAAAAAGCATAAACCAGAAGTTTAGTAACAGACGTCTGTGCTACTATCGCACTCCAGGAATTTAGGGCTGCTTGCTGTGGGTGCTGTACAGTATAGACTACTATTTTTAGGTTTGCAATGCAGCATTTAAACAACAAACACTAGGGAGATTGGGTTGTGCTTTTAAATGTACTCATTAAGAAAAATACGTAGAGGTTGCAAGGAGGAGAGCTTTTTTCTTTCCTACAATAATCTGTTGCAGCAGAGTATTTCTTAGGAGATAAATACTATCTACTATCATAATGTAGGCACAATACAGGTATCTCTGTACATGTTCTCTGGATTGCAAAGACACCTAAGTGGGCGAAGTCAGCTTGGCTTTGGTTTGTCTTGCATACAGTATTTCACAGATATGACTGTAAGACTTCAAGGGGCATCTTGTGTCCCAAACCTGTTCAGTTATGTTTCTATTGTCTGATCCTCAACTTTGCATGCCCTGTTGTCGTGGTTTAACCCCAGAGAGCAACTAAGCATCATGCAGCTGCTCACTCATTCCCCCTGCAGCAGGATGGTGGAGAGAATCGGAAAAGTAGAAAATTTGTGGGTTGAGATAAAGGCAGTTTAATAGGTAAAGCAAAAGCCGCACACACAAGCAAATCAAAACAAGGAATTTATTCACCACTTTCCATTGGCAGGCAGGTAGGTGTTCAGCTACCTCCAGGAAAGCAGGGCTCCATCACATATTACGGTTACTTGGGAAGACAAACACCATAACTCTGAATGTCCCCCTCCTTCCTTCTTCTTCCCCAGCTTTATATACTGAGCATGACATCATATGGTATGGAATATCCCTGTGGTCAGTTGGGGTCAGCTGTCCTGGCTGTGTGTTCTCCCAACTCCCCCAGTCTACTCACTGGTGGGGGAGTGTGAGGAGCAGAAAAGGCCTTGACTCTCTGTAAGCACTGCTCAACAATAATGAAGACATCTCTGTATTTTCAACACTGTTTTCAGCACAAGTCCAAAACATAGCCCCATACTAGCTACTATGAAGAAAATTAACTCTATCACAGCCAAAACCAGCACATCTGTCAAGGCCAAGTTGACTTTGTGAAGAGTCTGCATAGTTGTGTCAGTACTGTGTTGTCAGAATTGGAAGCACTGGTGCTTGTCATGTTGAACCATCTGGGTGGTTTCATGTGAAGTCAGCAGAGTCTATGAACATCCACTCAGTACTTACTGAACCAGTGCTTATTGGCTGGATCTGGAATTTTTTCATAGAAAACAATGGAATTGTTATTGTACTGGGGTCTGCAAGAGGGTTTGTCCAACTTGACTCATGTTTATGAGGTGTCACAGTTGAGCAGAGCCTTCCAAGAACAAGGGGCTGCCTGGGGAGCTCTACAGGAGCAAGTGAGAGCCACTGCTAAACACAAGCTAGTGTTCTTGTCTAACTCAAGCTGCAAGGTGGTATTTTTTTTCTTGATGCGCTGCCTGAGGCTGAAGTAATGATGTTGTCGGGATGGAACGATGCACAGCAGTTAAAGAATGAGACAAGATGATGACTGTCATTGTGGCCACTTAGATGTGTCTGGTGCAGTTCTGTAGTTGTCTGATCATCAGGCTTTCCCATCATCCAGCATCATTCCAACCTTCTTCTATACTTAAGGGATGTTCCATGCAAAAATTAAATTTCACAATATATGTCTGCTAATAACTTTTCATAACAGAACAGGTTTTCTGTCAAGGGAGACCATATAAGCTTTGGGGTTGTAGAAATTCTTGCAAATATCCTTTGGAAAGATGCGTATCTGTTCTTGTTGAATAACAATACATTTCCTAGCGCTTTCACTTTGAAGAAGAGTGCAAAATCTTATTTTGTTGATTCTTCTGGTCTCAGTAAAAGCACAAGTCTAAGTATATGCTAACATAGCCTTTTTTTTATAGACCTACAGAATGGTATGAGTGAGAGTGGAAGTCTTATTTTACAGTGCAGAAAGCATCTTTACAGTTATACACATGTATTTATTGGTTGGATAATTTTTTTCCTTAGGGAGTTTGAATCTGAAATCCGATTTTACTCTGGAGATGATCCACTGGATGTCTGGGACCGGTAAGTTTCCTTCTATTTCAGAAGAAAGAATAGAAAGGTCAGATATCCTTGTAAAAGCTTTGGAAAAAATATTCTAATTTAATAAGGAACTCATTAAAAGATAAATTCTATAACAGTTTTTTTGAGTAATATGTTGTGTTTCAATAATATACCTAATTTTTTTCTAAATCTCCTTACATTGTACAGAAAGAGAAGCCTTGCATCTTATTCAGAACTGGCTTCCTATGAATATATTTCATCTCTAGGTACATCAAGTGGACAGAGCAAACCTTCCCTCAAGGTGGAAAGGAGAGTAATCTCGCAGCAATATTGGAAAGGGCAGTGAAAGCGCTCAATGAACAGCGGCGATACTACAAAGATCCCCGCTATCTTAATCTTTGGCTCAAGTTTGTGAGTGTTTTGTGAATCTCTTAGGTGCTTGCTTTTTCTTGGTACATGTCATGTCATTTGCACACAGTTAAGCTGATTTTTGTAACAAGAGTCAAAGAACATGTTGTGCAACTGGTGCAATATTAGCAGTATCTCTCTGCAAACATGTTACTTGCTCTTGAATTGCAATTCTCATTTTCAATAGGATCTTCAGACCTTTTTTAGGATCATTCAGTTTGGACAGCTACAAATTCCATAAGTTTTGTTTTGGAAAAGCTAGTTTGAATGAGTAGAGCTTGATTATTTATTTAAGGAGAAAAGAAAGTGATTTAAAGATACATTTTAGGTGTTATATCTGTCTTGGCAGTTCCTTTAACTTCTGTATTTTATCCACATTCTGTGTTTAAGAAAAACCAAGCTGTGTCTGATCTGGTCTTGCCCTGTCTATCCATTGCTGTAGTTTTTGTTGTTGTTCTTGTTGTCTTAAAGCAGCTTTTCTCCAGGTCTAGCTTCCTGAGCTGATTTACCAGTTCCAAAACTGGTAAAAAATACATTGTACTTTATCTAAAGATAAAAAAATTTTTCACAGGAATACTAATATGACATAGTTCAATCATTGAATTATCTCAGATTAAAAAAAAAAATAATTGAGAAATGACTGAATATGTAGGCTAGAATTAGGGGATTTTGACAAATGCAGTCAGAGGTTTTTCTTGTTATTGTTCTACTGACTTCTTTTCCTTTACCTTGTGCACTGTGTCATGATACAATTGTATGTCCTGGCCTTACAACTGCTCCTGTAAGACTTGTATTGAAATCAGTGGGGTCTTGCAGGAGTCTCAAAATGCAGACATCAACTTGGAATCCTTTGTAGTCCAATGCAATTACTGAAGTAATTTGGTTGTTTCAGGGAAATCTTTGTAATGAGCCCCTGGATCTGTACAGTTACCTACACAGCCAGGAAATTGGCACAACGCTGGCACTACTCTACATCACTTGGGCTGAAGTACTTGAGGCTAGAGGAAGTTTTAAGAAAGCAGACCTGATATTCCAGGAAGGTCTTCAGCGCAAGGCTGAGCCTTTGGACAAACTCCAGTCCCATCACAGGTAAGCTTCCAGCTCAAATGAAGCACTTAGAGTAGTCATATGTTGATTCAGTGCATACCTGGTACAGTAAAGTTTATGCTGACTTCAGTATTTTTCTCAGGCAGTTTCAGACCCGTGTTTCTCGGCAGACACTACTGGGGCTTGAGGAAACTTGTGATGAAAAAGATATGGGTCTTCTGGGAGCTGCAGAACCTCAGAGAAGCTCACTGGCTGATCTAAAAGGCAGGGGGAAGAAAAAAGTGAGAGCCCCAATTAGTCGTGTAGGAGATGCACTTAAAGGTACATTCAGTTGCTGAAACCACATACTACTATTGAAGAATTACCTCTTTTTGTTGTGGAATTTGCACTTGAGTGTGCTAGTTAAAGGTTAATTTGTATAAATGTTTTTGCTTGTAGCCACAAACCAAGCCAGAAGCTTCCAGACTCTAACTTCTCAGCAACTTCCAAATAATCCAGGTTTTGCTGTGTTTGATGAAAATTCAGCTTCTGGACCTGAGATTCCCGTACTTACACCACAGCCATGGACAGCACCTCCAGCTCCGAGGGCCAAGGAGAATGAACTAAGTGCAGGACCTTGGAACTCTGGCAGAGTAAGGAGTCTATTTTGAGACTGACAAAAAAAGAGGAAGTTGTGTGTAAGCTGATGACTACTTCTCATCCCTGAGATAAAGGTCATACTCTTTTTCCCTTGCCTGGGGTTTGTATCTATTTGTAACTACAGATCTTCCTATCTCCTTTCCAGAGAGTCTCTGGCTATGCATAACCTATTCAAGTTTAGCAAGCTGATCTTGGTAGAATAAGTTTAAAAAAACCTTTCTAGAGTTCTTAAACCAAGAAATTATAATTCTTGCTAACCAGAAAAATTGGTAGAGATGGCCTGCCAAACTGTTGGGAGGGCAGAAAAGGAATATAAGAGGGGAAGACACTGGCCAAAGAAAGGGAGAGAAGACAGGTATTAGTTAATTATGTAAGAAAGAAGAGCAAAAGTTAAATTGATATCATACAATACCACCTGAAGAAAGAACTTGTTGCCTATCTTCTTATGAAAACAAGGCGTGTACAGCATTCTGCAAGTCTGTTTTGAAGTGCTTATGAGGAAAACATGAGTGGAGATCACAAGAATTGAGGAACTACTGTATCAATGGGATATTTATCCTGACAAGAGGATGACAAAAAGTAGGCTCCAATGGTTTAAACTAATGCTGGAAACAGGAAAATAAACAGCTGTGCTACATAAACAGCTGTGTATTTAAGCTATTCTAGAGAAATGATCCAAGACACTATCTGAAGGAAATTAATCCTATGAAATAAAATTTGTTTCATAGGTCCTTAGATAACCCCCAGGGTTCCTCTGCTCTTTGTAAGTAAGAGGGGAAGAACAGAAAGTAATCAGATGATAAAAATATTTTACTTCTCAGTATAGAAGTCATTATAAGTGACGCTTAGAAACAAAAACTGGGAGGAGAGGGAAGCAAATGGGCTGAAATTCATGGAAACTCCAGGAATAATTACTACCAGATACAAAGCAATTTTATTAAATGAATGGAAAAGTTCAGTAAAGTACAGGTTTAATTTGGCTGAGAAGAATGAGAAGGAGGAATTACTAATGTAAAACTTCTTTTATCAGTTGCCCTGCTTTGGGCTGCTTAACACGTTCATTCTGGTCCCCAAAGGCTTCTGTATTCTTTTAATGATTGTCCTTAGAGTTCTCTCTGTTGCTCCTTTAATGAAATTTGTTAGATTTAATTTAAAAAAAGTAAAATTGAAAAACCTGCAACTAGCAGAAGAGTTGAGGATGTTTATTTCCCCTTCACTGAAGTGTGGTGCTCATTCTGGTTTGTATTACAGTGAAAGAATAATCTTTTGTGAATGCTTTGAGATATTAAAAGCTGTACAGAGGAAGGAGGCTTCTCTTTTATTGCCAGTGTGAAGATGGATAAGTAAACAGTTTGAAAAAATGGTGGAAAAGAGAAGTCATTTCATGAAATATCCCCACCATCTAACTTTCTCTGCTTAAGAGTCTAGGGGAATTTCAAATAGGCAGATGAGAGTAGCATGTTGTCAGACTAAATTCCATCTGTCTTCTCTCGAATAATGGTCACCAGAAGCAGTTAAGGGATTTTTTTGTGGTGTTGGAATGTCCTCTTGAGAGGAAAATTGAGAAGTCTGGAGATTCTTGGCGGGCAGCAGAATGAATACTACCATAGAGTTGGGTTGGTCTTGACTGAAAAATGGCGACTATAGCATTTCTGGAAAACAGACAAGAGGAGCAACTGGAATACCCTGCTTGACCAGCATTGCCTCAGAATAACTGAAACTAGGTACAGATGAGGACATGCAGGAGGAGTGTGTCTTGCTTTTTTAGGTGCTCAGCTGATGGTCTGTAACTATGTATCAGAACAGAATTGATCCTGTAAATTAATCTTAGAAAAGTCTATCAGGTTTAATTTTTTTAAATAACAAAAACTACAAATGAGCCAAACACTAGGAAGAGGGATATGCAGAGTATAGAGGAATGTAGAGTCTAAAAATGAACCTTTAAGCTGTTAATATTGACTTTTCCTTTCGCAGCGTCCTCGCAGTAGTGCAAATTCTGGTATAGAAGTCCCCTGCCCACTGCCCAGTTTCACCCCGTATGTGGAAGAGTCAGCTCAGCAGCAACTCATGTGAGTCTTCAGTTTGAAATGGGGATTGCATTTGAAATTATCAAAGCTGCTTCATAAGATTCTGACTCGTTTTGCCAAATATTCAAGCCTCTAGATCTATAAGAACTTAAAATCTGTCAACCTGGAAGCTCTTTGTGGTTTAGCTTGATGGCAGAGGCTTCAGTGAAGGGTGCATAAGGCCGTGGGAAGTATTTGACTATCGCTACTCATTACATGGAAGCCTATATCATATTTATATATGCTAATTAGTTTAATAGCTTAACTCAGTGTGTTTACACAAAAACAGTTACCTCTCTTAGGATGCTGTTTGCTGTGAAGCAATGCTGAATTGAGACAGGCTTATTGCTGTTTTCTTCTATCTTGGGAACTCTGTGCGCAATGTATTTTTTTTATTCTGAAACAAGCTATCAACGTTTCCATGACAACAGTGTTGCTTAGGTCATGGAGGAGTATGCTGTTTTGCCTGAAATTACCTTCCTGCTTGTACAGTGCTCAGTGAAATGCTGATAAATCCCAGGAAATGGGGTTGCTCTGTTTTGTTAGAGCAGAGGAAAATGCATTATTTTGCAAAGTTGCTTATCTTTCTTTTTCTGTGGCTAATGATGGCCATAGAATACATAGGCTCTTCCTAAGAAAGAAGTGGAAAAGAATGTTTGATATTACAGACAGCTTCCATGGCTCTGAATTGCATATAATCAAAGAATGCTGAAAGGTGGCTAACAGCATGGATTTTTCCTGTGGGTTTTGTGTTGTGTTGACTGCAGAATAGCTCTGACCAAGGACATATCAT
The DNA here is from genome assembly GCA_013397275.1 of Burhinus bistriatus. Taxonomy (NCBI): domain Eukaryota; kingdom Metazoa; phylum Chordata; class Aves; order Charadriiformes; family Burhinidae; genus Burhinus; species Burhinus bistriatus. The sequence continues at coordinate 830,471 of VYXH01008708.1, read as the reverse complement.
AATTTAGTTTAAGAATATGTAAAAAATTAAGTTTGTCTAAGCTATAAGACTACTTCTTGCTCTTTAAAGTCAGTGATGCCATAGAATTAAATCTCTTGACATGCTGGTTTCTAGGATGCAGGCTTATTTATGGAAGGCAGCATCTTTTTATACCAGGGAAAAGGAAGGAGTGGGTGGGAACTGAACATCATGCTAAATTAGCTGTAAGCAACTTGAGCAGAGACTTTATATGTAGGTTTATGCAATGTAGTTGAAAGTTTCAAGGCAGATTATCTTTTTTTCTGCATTTGAGTCCATTTCCTCATGATGCCATGGTCGTCAGCCAAATCAAGTCTGAAAGTCTTGCATTGAAACTGTGTAAACAGGATGAAAATCATGCCATCACTTGTCATCAGAGATTTGGGTAGAAGGACCCTGTAGTGATCTTGTTAATAAGCCCTCATGCCCACAAAAAATGCTTGGAAAAAAAACCCCAACCATTAGGAGCACCTGTGTGCCCTCATAATCTCCAAATAGTTTCAGGGTTGTGAGTCCATTCACATGCAAAACAAAACAGAAGTGTTCAAACTGTCCACTGGGTTTTCTTTCGAACTATTTACCCAGACCACAGTTAACACATTTTTTTAAGGTCAGATGTTCAGATCATCTTTTACTGAGGTACAGATAATTGCTGGACTCGTCTGGATTACTGGTATCTGTAAAACTGCGCAAATTCTGGTTCCTCTCTCCTGAAATTAGCATGTAGCACTTTCAGAAAGCACTTTCAAGCTAAAAAATTGACTGCTACTGACTCCTTTTGCTGCACAGTGATGTTTTTTTGTGGGGTGTTTTTGTTTGTTTTTTTTTTTTTTTGTAATGGGGCACTTCATTTCTGTCACTCAGCATGCAAAACATGCTCCTTGAGCAAATTCTCTTCTTATTGCATCTTAAATCTTCCCTTTTTTTCTTGACCTAAAATGCCAGGCTTAACCTAGTCCAAGATCTTCCATTTTTAAGTCCTGCTGATTCTCCACCCCATGCTCCCCCCATCCTGCCTGATAAACTGTTTGGTAGGATGATTAGGGACTTGTCACCTGTGTGGTCACACAGATCAATGGAGCTGAAGTAAACATAGATCCTGCTCCAGAATGCACAGCAAGTCAGAGTATCATAAGAATTTTGTTTGCTCTTGACTGGGCGTTACTAACACTTTGGGGATTTGGGGGCTGGGGGTGGGATTTTTTTGATTACACAATTCTCAGTTGGTATGTTTGCCTTTTATGTGCTATCATTCCTTTTTACTTGTTTATTCTATCAACATAACAGAATGTCTTTACGCTATTCTACAACTAGATTCTGAAATTAGCTATTTTCTCTCCTATGCTTGCTTTTCTGCATTACAGTGAAGTACATATAATTAAAGTAATAACTGCATGTATTTTCAGGACTCCCTGCAAAATTGAACCCAGCATAAACCGTGTTTTAAGTGCTCGCAAACCTGAGAAAGAGGAGGACCCACTGCAGCGAGTGCAAAATCATCAGCAGGATACTCAAGAAAAGAAAGAGGTGGTGATGTACTGTAAAGATAAAGTTTATGCTGGAGTTGAAGAATTTTCTTTGGAAGAGATCCGAGCTGAAATCTACAGAAAGAAAGCAAAAAAGAAAACTGAAGGTGTGTTTCAAAATGGGATGACATAAGATATTCTGAGATGGAATCATAAAATTATACTTACTACTTATCAGCATACATCTGTCTGTTATTGCAGCTGCTTCTCTTTTTCTACTGGAATAGTTATTTAACTGCTCTGAGGTATAGAGAAAGCAACATATCTCACAGCTTTACATGTAAGCCGTGAAACAGGGAAAGGAGACCAGAGGTTTTAGCCCCTTTAAAAATAATTTAGGCTTTAGCCACAGAATGCATGTGAAATATACATTGTGCCTTATAAGCTTTCTTCCTTAGAGGAGATGCAGGCCATAGCACAGAAGAAGGAAGAAATACAAAGGAAAATTGAGGAGCTGGAGGAGAAATTAAAGAAGAAAGATGAACAGCAACAACTGCATGAACAGGTATTGTCCTCATTTAACTGTTCTTTTACAAATAACTACTATTTTAAGTAAAAGTACCAAAGGAGGAACAATGTCCAATATGTTTCTTTTTGGCTAACGTTTTTTAAACTTTTTTGAAAGAATGCTTCAGTCTATTGTATGCATACATCACTCAGTAAATGAATGCTCAGAGAAATAGTTCTTCTGCCAGACTTGTCCCCAAGCCATGTCCTTTCACTATAGGGGTGTAAATCAAAGACTTCAAGTTTTGTAGTGTTACTTTACAAGTATTGTTATTTAACAATAGGACAAGATACCTTCTGTTAAGGTATAAACTACTTTTTTTTTTTTTTTTTTTTTTTTTTTTTTTAAGTAAAAGTATGCCAAATGCTGACGGGCAAATTGCTCTTTCTTAAGCTCTATTCATGTGCAGTTTCCTTTTATACAGAGAATTTGTAGTGCAAAAGAAGACAGGAGAAGAAGCTGGAACTAGGGAAAGAAGTGAAGGGTTGCAAAGCGGTGTGGGCTAACCCCAGTAGGCAACTAAGCACTACACACCTGCTTGCTCACTCCTCAGTGGGGTGAGGGAGAGAATTGGAAGGGTAAAAGTGAGAAAACTCATGGCTTGAGATAAGGACAGTTCAATAGGTAAACTGAAAGCTGTGCATGCAAGCAAAGCAAAATAAAATGAATTCATTACTTCCCATTGGTAGCCAGATCTTTAGGCGTTTCCAGGAAAGCAGGCCGTCATGTGTAACAGTTACTTGGGAAGACAATGCCATAATTCTGAATCTCCCACCTTCCTCCATATTTTATTGCTGAGCATGATGTTAATATGGTATGGGATATCTTTTTGGCCAGCTTGGGTCAGCTTTTGGAGCTATCCACTCCCAACTGAAATAGCTGAAACACCAATGTGTTATCAACATTGTTTTGGTCAAATCCAAAACAGCCCAATACCAGCTACTATGAAGAAAATTAACTCTATCCTAGCCAAGACCAGTACACAAAGCCATATCTGATTCATCTCCAAGTTTTATAGACAGTAGTATGCCCTACTATGTGTTAGGTTTTTTTCTTCCCTTTCCTATGCAGACAAGTCTTGAACAGAGTATCTTCCAAGCAAGTATACTTTGGTCTGTCATTGCTAGGTATTGTTTAAACCCAAGTTTTCTCATAGGTTGCAAATAACAAGTAGAAGTTAATTATTTTAAAGCTTTTCCTTTTCCCAACTTCATCCATTGGGCTAATAAAGTATATTCTCTCTTTCTCTCTCTCTCCCCCTCTTCCCCCTCTTCCCCATTTCCTAATTAATGCCTTAGTAGTAAATATTTCAGATAATGAAATACAAAGTGTGTATTTGAGGTAAGCTATGTAACTGCTTACGTGTCTTTAATAGTTGCAGTATAACTAAAATCTCCTATGAAAGTTATATATGGTTGCAAAGAATAAAATTGTTTTAACTACACTAAGCAAAAAACTTTTTTCATGCAAGTAAATTTAAGTACAAATAAAAATAGCTAAAGACAACTATTAATTCATCAGGGCTTTAACAATGTACACAGGATTAGAATAATGTTCTTGGAACCTTGTTGTATAGCTTGTGATTCCATCACTGTGGAACCAAAATAGTTTTGTGTCTACAGCCAACAGAGATAATAGAAGCTTCGCCACCTTTGGGCCTGCAAGGATTTACTTTTTCGAGTGCAACAGAAGTTGGGGAGAACCAGCCTCAGTTGCAAAGGTAATACAGGATTTTCTCTCTCAGCAATGAGAAAACTTGGGATAATTAGTTATGAGTAACACAGATCACTAACAGCTTGTTTCCGCAGGCAGTATGGAATATACCTCTAGACATCAGCCTCTAACCAGGATCCGTAATTTGTCTTTATTTATTTTCAATTATTTGTCTGAGGGATTTTAACTTCTTACAAGTAGCATATGTCAGCTTGGCTTGCCTTTTTTACAAAGTTTACTTGCGTTTTGTGAAGGTGTGGAAAATATAAGAAACAAGTTTCTATCTTTTTTCACAGTGAATTTCAGGTCTCTGAAGATACTCAACTACATAAACCATCTCATTCTGAGGGTAAGTATTTGAATTTTTTTACCTTTAAGAAGGCTGTGTTAAAGGGAAGTGTTCTTCTATGTGAATGGCAAGACTGCAACAAACTAAAAAAAAAGTCTAGGTGGATTAGAAAAATGAAAATGAGTGTGCTAGTAGTGCCTTTAGCCATATTCAGCAAAAGACTGAGCATCTGAGGTCTGAGAACTGTCACTATTTGAAAGGACTTTCAAGCAGAAGAGCATTTTTCTTTTAATAGCTGAAGAGCTTGCTTCACACTTTCATATATGCAGTCCTACTAAAATCTGTAAGAGTTTAACATTAAGACTGATACTATTCTAAGTCCTTCTTTTTCCTCAGAGGATTTGGTAGAGAAATACAATCAAAATTATATATTCAGTTTTGTTGTTGGGAAGGGTGTGTGCTGAAGAAATTTACTTTTGACCTGAATTGACTACTGTTATTTGTTGACAGAGGTTATGCAGTCTCTTGATGTATGCCCAGATACGCAAAGGGGAAATGTGTTTTTAGATTCTGAGGATGAACAGGAGAAACAGAGAGATGAGGCCAGCCTTGGGAAAAAAGGTACAAATTCTGAAGCATGTTCTAAAAAGAGCAAACTAGCTAACATAATATGGTGGTAAAAGTGTGGTTCGTTAACATGACAAAACCAAGCCTTTTTTAATAGGTTTCTTTAAATGGCAGTTCTGTATCTTCCTGCTAGGACTGCTATTTTTAAGACTTTGTATTAAATATTTTAAGTAGCATTGGATACACTGTTGTGGGAAAAACTGTTGACATAATAGAGCATCTTGGTTTTTCTTTACAGACGTAGGTCTGCTTCCCCCACCGGATCCTGCTACATTTTTTTCCATATTTGACGAATCATCTACTTTGGCAAATCAGAACATAAGGTAGAATTATTCAAGACCTAGATTTCAGAGGGAAGGAATACTGAAGTATCCAAGCACTTTCACTAGCAGCTGAAATACAGTACTGTTCCCTGTATGGATGTGGGGTGGTTCTTTGGTGTGGTTTTTTATCTGTATTTGTTTTATTTCATTACTCTCCTTGGGAAGTCCATGATAAGGAAATACTACCCTGTTGTTCCTCCTCGATCTAGAACTATTTAAGCTGCTATATAAACTTTCTGCATTCTGGAGAGCTGTATATATTGCCACTTACTGGTAGTTCTGTAGTAGAAAGTGGTAGATTGAAATTGTCAGTAGACTTAAACTCTTGAGAGGAATCTATGTTGGAGGTCAGAAGCTACTCTAACAAATATTTAATGGAATGTAACTTTATCTTAGTTGCTCTGCAGATCATACACAGAAAAGTGCCCGGCGCCCTCTTGCTGTTCGTAAACCTTCAGATTCTCTGACTGCAAAGGAAAACATACCACCAGAAGCTTGTGTAAGGAAACAGTTTACCCCATAGCAGACTTCCTGTCAAGGAGAAACCAACATAGAATATTCTGATGTTGAATTAAGTGAGATTGGCTGGACTGACATGTGTGATAAGCAAGGATTCTAAACTTCTGTCTGGCATGGCAATAGTTGAGTTGGGTGATGTTAAGATTACACTGGGAATGTAATGTTTTTATTAGGCTTTAAGGTGGCCAATACAGAGGTGATGGTAAGGAGTCTTCCAAATTTTAAGCAACTGATTAGTGGCCAGGATTTAACTTTAAAAAGTTCGTGTGATGAAGAGTTGCACTGTAACGCAGCCTCCTGTTTCATGGCACTTTCTTGCCATGTATCCAAACAAGCCTCTCGGCACCTATATTCGTCACCCACAGTGCCATACGCTTGACTCCCTTAAACCTTTGTATCTTGTTTCCTAAGCTGCATGTCCTTGTGTGGCAGTTTTGCAGATGTTTGTAAAGCTTTCAGTAGAGGTGGTAGTTGCTGTCGCACCAAAGGATTTAGTTACTGCATGCTGCAATAGACCTTTAGACTGGTTGAGTTGAGAGGATTTTATGTACAGCTACAATATGAAATACTTATCAGGGTTAAGCATGGTAAACATCATGCTGGTTTTGGTTCTAGAGTCAGTCTGGATAACTGCATAGTTCTGCTTTACATGTTCTGTGTGTCTTCAATGCCAAACATTTTAGTAAACACTCTAATAACGTGCTTATAACTGAATTGAAATGCACTTCTGGGATGGTAGATAATAAATAGCCTTTAACAGTTCATGGCAGCTCTGCAGCACTCTAGAGGGTAACAAAGGTAGTATTTCTAGTTGGAAAAAAATATGCAACTATATTACAGTTAGAGTTCAATGACTCGATTTGAATGGGCAATGTAAGTAGAGTACATGAAGACTAAGGGCCAAATTCATGTTGGAAGGTGGTGGGGTGGAAGAAAGGGGAGAGAAACATTCAGCTTTTAAATAAATTAAAAGAAAATTTGACATAAAATCTACAGGCTTTTCACTGTCTCTTGCTACTTTTTTCAGGATGAGCTGAATGGAATTGAACCTTTGACTGAAGATGCAATTGTGACAGGCTCCTACAAGCACAAAACCCTTTGTGCCAACCCAGAAGACACATGTGACTTTGCTAGGGCTGCCCATCTGGCCTCAACACCCTTTCATGGGGTGGTAGCTCAGAGAGTCCCAGATCCTGCTTTTCCACAGAGTGTCCTGAAGGAAGACTGTCTAGAATCTAAGAGCGCACCTGTGAATCAGGAAACGCTGGTTTGTGAGGGAGTGTACAATGAAGCTCTTTGTGTAAAAAAACTGAGGTAATTAACAGCAAAGCATCTTGAGCCCCTTTTCCTGTGTGTCTTTCGTTGGTTGTGGTTTTACTATTCTGTTGCTGAAGAAACAATTTTCTGAAGAGATCAGAATATACTGAAGACAGCGATTTCTGTAGCTTGGGGTCCATTTTTGCCTTGAGCAGATTTAAGAGGTAATAGCAAGCCCACTTGGCTTTTCAGCATTACTGCTGTAGGACTTTAACCCCATGTTTTTTCTACCAAATAACTTGCAAATAAATTAATAAACACATTCTGTCTTTGTAACCAGAGATTAAAAGGGGAATCATCAGTTCCTTTTATACTCGTATACTTCTGTAGTTATTTTAGCATATGAAATGTATCTATGATTATGGCTTAGATTTCTTCTACAGAGGAGAAAAGCTAGAGGGAAAAAGAAAACTGGCAAACAACCTCCTGTTTCTTATAATTGTAAAGAAAAAAGCGTCTGTTGTATGGTGTTTTCTTAATTTAGAACTGAGTTTGATTTGCTGGCTGTTAGTATGTAAACATGTATACCATGCTGAAGGTGTTTGTTTACTTGGCAAGTTCCTGGGGAAACCATGCTGATTATAATCAGGAAGGAAGAGCAGGAGTTATTTCCCACCCAACCCTCCACTGCTTTAAAAGCACTGTAGGTCTGAATTTTGGTAGCTAATGAAGTAATAAACATTCTGTATGTCTTCTGTTGTAGCAGTCATTTAATGGAAGAGAAGATAAAATTAATCTGTAGACTAAGATTCTGAGTATAAACAATCATTGAAGCTAAAATGAAACTCTGACATAACTATTGGTTTTCCACTAAGGATGGGAAAGGATTTCTTTTAACATAAAGATGTCTGGGAGCGCACAGTATCCTTTCATAGTCACTAGGCTGGCATTATCTAGACACTCTATCTTCTGAAAGTCTGAACAGTTGATGACTTTATTTACAGCCCGATTATGGAAGCAAGCGTGGAAGATACTCGCTCGTCAGGTTCTTCTGTCTCCTCAGGATCTTCTCTTTCCTCTGTTACACAAATATCTACTATTAAATACTTGCATATCCCTGAGAAATTGGAACTTGCTCAGAGCTTGCCTGCTGAAACGGTTACTGATTCTGGAGGTATCAGTGAAAACATTACTGGTTAGTACTAAACTGAGTTTCGCTCACAACAAATAACTTGCAGCTGACACTAAACTGTGGTGCTTTTTCTGTACTTCTGATGCTCTACTCTGCTTTCTGTGCATTTCCCATTACTTTAGCTTGTGACTAAACTTGCGTCTCTCTTGTCAGAAGTAGTAGTGAGGTATACAGTATAGCATGTTTGTCAGTGTCCAAAAGATGTAAATATTAAGGTGATGGAGAAGTTATTTAAGGTATTAAAGCAGGGACTCTAGGAGTAACGAGGTCAAATTCTGAAATGAAAAATTCCATGGATGGTAGTGAGAACTTTTAAGCTGTGTTTTGTTTTGTCTTGTCTTTTTTTTCTCTCTAATCATACTGTGTTCTCCTGATGTGTGATGTTGAAAAAGGTGAATTTGAAATCTAGTGTAAGTTGCATAATTTTCGTTTTAAATTTGCACGCTTAACTTAGCAGCGCAATAGTTTTCAGCATCACAGTACATTTCTTTTTCCTATTGAAGGAAAACAATACTGGTACGTAAATAGTTAAACTTTTTTTTTTCTTCTAGCCAAAGACCTTTGTTTCTCTCGGTTATAAATCTTTATATTACAATTAGAACAGGAATGGTCACAAAAAGCCTTCAGAATTTGTCCTGTAGAAATAGGTTTGTGTTGAATGATGATTTTTCAAGGTGTTTAACGTGCTCTAACTCCTTTGATTTTGGTTTATGATCTTTTAATTAAAATTGTGTATCTGAAAATTCTCAGTGTATCTACTCTAGATACACTCTATTGTGCGTCTGCAGACTATTTTATGATGAAGCTTGCTTGGCGCCTGGAACGAAAATATAATTAGGAGCAGAGTGTTGTCACTGAAATAGCGGAAATATTTTGGATAGACTTTACACTCGTTTTTTATCATAAACACTAATCTTTAGAGCAAGATGAATCTTTACAGATTCTTTTTAGAAAAAGAAGGCACTTGTTCGGATGTTTTAATGGTCCTTTCTGAAACTTTTGATCATTCTTGTTGCTTTTTTCTTGCTTTCTGCACATCTCCCTTGAACTGCAGTTCTCAAACTGGATGTAGTAATTCTACTGAGGACACCTTAATGCTGCGTAGAGCAGAAAAATTACTTCAGATATCTGTCAGTTTATTCCTGTAAAATATGCCAGTAAATTTCATAGATTTGTGATAGTAAAATATTGGAGCAACTATTTAGCTTTCAAGCTACAAAGTTTCCTGGATCTACTTTCATGGAATTGCTTCCTGAGCAATACCTTACTGCAATGCTTTTCAAATAAATATAACAATAGGTAATGACACTCTGATTCTTACCTTTGTACTGTGAAAGCTTAAAATGTTGTCACCCATTACTAGTCTTAGTCTTTGGGAGAGAAAGTCAGTAGAAGCTGTCTAGTTCTGCTGTGTTTTACTCTGATCATTTGAGATCAACGCTTTTCAGGCTACCTTGGTTTTGCACAGATGAACTCATCTATTGAATGATTTTCTCTGTCCTATTATGCAGGAAAACAAACTTTGGACCGCCACATAATTATCTTATGTGTCTTCAGGAGGTAAAAGCCATTAAATTATTAATATTGCAATGAGCAGCAGAGTTGGAGTCCAACTTTGTTTTCCTTATGTAAAACCCCCTGCTGTATTCAAAGGAGTGAATTTCAATAAAATGCTTCATTTAAAAATTGCAAACAAATCACTTACTCTGGACATAGATTTAAAAAAGGAGTGTTAATTTGCAAAATGAGTTTGAATTCTGCTGCTCACAAGAGAAAGCTCTGAATTAAAGATACATTTTACGTGACACTACAGTAGAATTATTGAGACCTCATGATGAGATAGTCTGTAAGGTAGTTTCAGAGATAAGTTCACAGAACAAGAAACTATTGGAAAGAGATTAATTGACTTGTTGAAAGGTGATGCAGTAAATCAGTATGCAGATAGAAAGCTTCTAACATCCAGGTTACTTTTTCTTGACAGATATAATCAAGTCACAGACACCCAACACCTAGTTTCAGCTCATCTGTTTCTATTCCTTGTCTTCCTAGGTAATGATGTAACTCAGTCCTTGTGGAGCGCTGAACAGCGTAAAAAGCTTTTAGATGCTATGCTAGAATCATTGACTGCTTCTCCAGATTTTCATTTGGAGACTGGCACTCTGCCTGTCATGGAGCTTGAGAAAGACGTTGAGCTAGGTAGGTGTGCCAGACACTCTATGGTGCAAGGGATCTATTCATGTTCTGATTGGTTTGAAATATGCTTCATATTCACCCTCACTAGTTTTATGTGGTGTAGACGGGGAATAACTTCAGCAGCCTGGGTACGTATATTTGCTGTGACAACTCATGAATGTAAACTTTCATAACAGGAAATGAGACTTACTGTATCAAATGGGAATATTGGACCAATGAAGAATACAAGATGTTTTTTGCTGTTCCAGCTAACTTTCCCCAGTTGGATGCAAAGGGATTTGCAATAAAGGTAACGCATACGATGGTTGTTGCACAAGAAGTGTGAGATGTTAAAATCTCCTCAGCCAATATAAACTACGATGTAGTAAGTTTGGTCTTAATTTCTGAATTCCGTGCATGAAGTTTGCTACTTCAAGTCCTTTTCCTAATTGCTGATACAGATTAAAAAGTTTCTGACTGTGGAAAATGTCTTCCTTGGTAAAGTGGGGAGGAAAGAAGGAGGATGAGAAGAATATAAAGAGGAGCAATTTTCGCTTTATTCCAAAAATAAATGTTCTTTTTATGTACCTTCTTGTAGGTATATTCTCAGCCTGTGCCTTGGGATTTTTATATCACACTTCAGTTACAGGAGCGTTTGAATACTGACTTTGACCAAAGCTTCAGTGAGAATTGCAGCTGTTACATGTACCAAGATGGCTGTGCTATTTTGCACAGGGATATAAATCACTTCACACTTGGGGTCAGTACCAATAAATGAAGTACAATTGTAGAAGACAAACTCTTGCATAGGTACCATTAGTGAGTTTTATTTGTCATTATCCTACTGCTGAAGATAGTTTCACATATTTAATCTTGCAATCTAGATCCTCTGTTTTTTGTTTTATCTATATACAAATTAGGACTGTCTGCTATAGCCCAAGTTCATAGATCATGTGCTTCTCGGAGACAAACTTGAACCAATTTTTCACATTTTCTTTATTCATGAGTAGTAAACAACCTGAGCCAAGAACCACATGTTATTCCACAACACAGTTTGCATCTAAAACTCTTGTTTAACTTGACATCTTTCCATGAGTTCCAGTTTGCTATAGCAAGGTCATAACATTTAGTGTCTTGCTGAAGGATTTACATTTTAAATACTGTCTTGTAAGTGCATTTGGAATTGTTGCATATAAATAGGATACAAATTAAATAGTGATTTCTGTCTTCAGTTCAATTTCTTCCTCCTGATCTTTTGTCCACTTCTGAATAAGTGTCTCCTAAGAGCTCATGTTTTTTTTTTAATTCTAGCTAGGCTGATCATGGGCAAAATCTGATTATACTGAGTTTAGGGTAGGACTGTTACCTCTGTACAGATGAGTAAGGGAAAAAAGGTGAACTATAAATATTTCACTTAATCTAAGGTAGAATGGCATATAGATACGTGTTTATTCCCTGTTTTCAGGATGTCATTCGTGACTGTAAGTCCATCACGGAGGAAGTTATCCTACTGGTTGTTTATAATCTTCTGGATGTGGTAGAGAAGCTCCACAAAGCAGAGATTGTCCATGGCGATCTGAGTCCAGAGGTGTTCTTTCTGGGAGACAGGTTTGTCTCTGTATGAATATGGGAGGATATATAATACTCAGTTTCAGCTACAGCTCTTGTGCTTTTGTAATTTCTCCTCTTCAGTTGGAATAATGATATTGCAGTCCTATGTTTTTTAGGCTACAGTGTATTCTGAAAATAGTGAAAACACTTTGTTTAGGAATAAACCTTTCTTTTCTTTATTTCTATAAGAAATAGTATACAATGATGTTGTAAAACTTACACTAGACAAAACGGTTTTGCTGTTGCCTGTGTTCTCAAGTTTCTACTTTACCAATGTACTGGACAACTAACTGGATATTGGTAAACTACTTGGCTCCTGGTTTTACATATCTGAAAAACAAGAAATTAAAAGACAAAGGGCAGGTGGGACTTGGAATATCTAGACACTCTTAAACAGATTGCACAGCCTCTGCTGCAGTCCAGCTTGTAACTTGATGGACAGATCTCGCTTTCTTCTTAAAGTGTTTTCCCATGTTATGTTAAGTCACATATCCCTTGGAGTGTGATCTGTGAACTAAGTGTGGGAAGATAGTAACTTTGGAGTGTCTAATGATTCAGATATAATTCCATTAGAAGAAATTCACTGAGGCTGTTCTTAGTCTTCACTGATGTTAAAAATAATAGCTATTAACTTGAAATTTATTTTGAACCTGCAGTCATCTAACATGCACACCCCCAATATATTTTATTTATAACTTATTTATATAATTATTTATAAAGTACCTACATGTACTGCTGTAGCTCTAATATTTTCTTCACATACCCCAGTGGATTGTCTTGCACATCCCTTAGGGTCCATGCATCCTATTTTGGAAGTCCATGCATCCTATTTTGGAAGTCTCTGATCTAACACTGGCTTTGTGGACTTGGATATCTCCTGCTGGATTTTCCTGTGGCGAATACAAACCAAACTAAACTGTCAAAAAAATTAGGATAACGTTTTTTGGGGGGGTTTTAGATAGCAAAAACTACCCTAGGACAAGTGTGTAGTATAAATCACAAAATATGCTCATAGCATGCAAGTATGTAAGAAGAATAGTAGTGAGAAGTGTGGTGTGTTTATATTGGCTTGGCAGTACACCCTCCTCTATACAGGTAACTCCTGACTGCCCTTTCCATTTGTTCTCCCTAGTGTGTAGACTAGGAAAGTTATTGGAGTATTATGAAGCTTAATTCTTTCTTGTATAAGCATTTTGATATCTTGAAGGAGAGGCAGAAGCACTAAACATTACGCTATTCTCCTGTTCCACCAACAGATAACTGTGACTAATATCAAAACAGTGTCATCCTTAACCCTTACTGTTTCCCATTGCATACTATGGAGATACCAGTATCATCTCTAAGCTTTGGGCTGCCAGCTGTTTCCCCATCCAGGGGTAGTCCTTTCAGCAGTAATTCTTAAGCTAACCATCAGAGGGGAGCATTGACATAGCTAAGACTCACCTTCGCTCTGCTGTTAAATGTCATTAAAAAAAAAAGTTTGTTGGATTGTCTTATACTTTATTTGCTTCCTCTGCTCAGGATCTGTGATCCGTTTGCTAATGATGAGATGACAAGAGCTCTGAAGATAGTGGATTTCTCTCACAGTCTTGATTTGAGATTACAGTCTCGAGTAAGTTTGCCTAACAGCTTTCCAATATCTCAGACCCCTCATGGACAACAGCTTCTGGCCAAAAGTTCTCTTCCTTATCAGGTGAGTATCCGTTTTGCAGGACCTCTTAGTTTCTGTGTTTCCTTTACAAAAAATCTGTTTTCTTAAGTTATATTTTGCATACTCTGTGGAAAATGCTGATCAATAAATACTGAATAAAGAGAATTTTTCATCTCATTAAATCTCTGGCATTAAGTGAAGGGACTAGCAGTGTTGTTGAGTGGCTGTGACTACTGTATGTATTTAGGAACCTACAATAAGACCAGAATTTTACTTTTGGAAGTTGTCTTGCGTAGCAGGTCTCTGGAAGATTCTGATACAAAGACCATTTCACACTTAAATGTGTAAAAGCACAAACAGTACAAATTTGTAGTGGATTGTAGAAGTCAACAGAAGTTGAATTTTCTGACGTTTGTTGTGATTGCAGGTAGACTTGGTTGGCATTGCAGATATAGTCCATTTGATGCTGTTTGGGGATCATGTCCAGGTCTATCAAGAAAACTCCATCTGGAAAATCAGCCAAAATGTATCAACGTAAGTCCTTTTGCAGAGGAGGGGGGTTGGGAAAGAACAGACTTCTAGCTACTTCACTTTCTTCACAGTGGTACCATCTTCAAAGCTTAGAACACAGAACTTAGTGCTGTTGTTGCCAAAAACATTTGTTGTGGGGACATAAATGTTGAAGCTACTAGACTGGTTCATTGTATAGTAGCCTTAGTGCTGTGTAGGAGACAATTTTAAGCTTAATATGAGCCTAACAGTCCAGTTAAGATGATTTAGCTTTTTCTATCCTTTCAGACCAGACTGCTTTAGTCTCTCTTTTTACTTGATAGACCAAGTGTGGAGAAATTTATAAGTGGATGGGTGGTGAGGAAAAAAATTCTGTGAGCATGTTGCTTTAGAAATGGAGATTATTTGGTTTTTCTGCCTTTTTCATTCTAGGCTCTGTTGAAGGGCTACTAAGACTTTGATGCCAGGGTTCTGTCTGTAACAGTTGCAAAAACAGTATAGATGCACAAGAAGGAAAATAATTTAAAATTATAATTTAAGATGCATTGTCCTCAGCTATTAATTTCTACTGCTGTCTTTTAGCCACATGTTTTGGCTGTAAGACTGCTCTGCTTTCATCTACCCTTTATTTGTTCTTAGACTAAACACTTGTTCACTTTGTTAGTCACATCTCCTGCAGGATTTTATGCCTTAGCATTTCATAAGCATTTTCCAGAGCGCTCTGCTCGTAACAGGAATTATTTGACAGATACCTGCATTCAGGTTCGTGGTATATTAGCTACGCTCACTATGTGAATATACTTCTATACCCACTACTACCAATCTGGGAGTTGTCCAGTTCCCTAGCAACCTGCATTATTTATACCTCCTAGTTTCTTGTATTCAACCTTTGAAAAAGAATCTCATCGTCTTAAGCTGTGTACAGGGGAAAAACATGTTTTTCTTTACTCGGCATGTATCTGGTTTTCTGTATTGTTTTAGACTGATACCAGTAGTTACGAGGCTATAGTAGGCTTCTGCTGAGTACTTGCTATGCATGCCATACTGTACCCTGTAGCTTTTGGGTTTTCTTCAGAGGATCAGCTTACAGGACTAGGCTGCGAAGGGGTGATTGGTCTCTTCAGAGATGAGTATCAGTGCTTTATAGGTTGGCAGTAAAGACATATGTTATACTGCCTTGGTTTCAGAAATACTAAAAAAAAAAAAGGGGGCAAATAAATCATTGGAGTTTGGCTTTTGCTCTCTACTGACAGATACTCTAACACTACGTAGCTTTGAGCTAAGTAAATCTGACCTGCTCTGAAAAACAAGGCTCCTGTATATTAATTTCTATCAGAACATGGTCTGGTTTTTACAATATTCTTTTGGGATAGAGGGACAGATTTCTGACAAGTGTTGCCTTTTTTAAATTTAATTTTTTATTTATTTAACTTTTTAATTCTACAAGAGATTAAATTGAGCTACTGCAGATGAAGCCATGCAGGGCCACACAGGGTTGAGAAGGTAGGAAACAGAGTGTTGGTGACTCGATGAGGATGTGGGTATGAGAAAAATAGCAATAACTGTCTGGATAACTGGAGCAGGAGGAGCTGAATAGCAGGTATACTAAGTCCGAGTTTGGAAGGGTAGGGCTGGCTGTTATGGGGAAATTGGAGGGGAGGGGCCAATTGGAAAGGAATTTTCATCAAAGCTGGGGACACTGGATTGAAAGAAGTAGGATTCTGGATAGAGGTAGAACTTGGAGGGGAACTTGGGTAGAAGGGGAGTGAGACCTGTGAAGGATTAGAGGAGACTAAGGAGGAAGAAGGTAAATCCTGGGCATGTGTTCTGTGTAGCTGGAACCAGGCTATAATGGCTCATCCCTTGCTTGGGTACATCAGTATATAACTTTGCTTTGGAGTTGGGAGTACAAATAAGGAATTTCCATTTTCCATCCTGTCTTCTATTTTGCTTCTGAAAGTGTTATGGACTGATTATTCATCTATACATACTTTTCAATATCACAAATTCCAAGAAATGTTTGTATAGGTGCTTTTCTTACATATTAGACTGAAGTCTTATCGACAGTGTACACAGGGCATTTCATTATGCAGGAATAAGGAACCTACACTGAATTTTTTTTTCATTCACACATAATCTTTCAGTGTGTCTGGCTCTTATTAATTGATGACACTTCCTTCAGTCAATTTGAAGCTTTCAATAAATTCTCAAGTAATCTCTCACAAGCAAGTTTACTGCTGCAGGGAATCTTCATCCACCAGAAGAGGCTGCACAATTAAGCACTTCCCTGTGAGAAGAGTCAGCTGATGGATATTAATCTTGTGCTTTATCCTTTGAGTACAGCCATGCGTGGCAATGGCACTTGCAACACCCAGGAAGACACAGGATTCTTTATCCTGTTGCTTTTAGTAATTCTATTTTTCACTTGTAAAGATCATATTAATTCTGCCCTTTCTGCTAGAAGTTGTATAAGTGACTTGGAAAGTTTTTGTGTTGTTTTTTTTTTTTTTTTCTTTGGGGATTGGTTTTGCGGTTTGGTTGTGGTTTTTTGGTGGGGTTTTTTGAGGGTTGTATTGACAGGGTAACTTTCCTCAAAGAATGTTCTGAGAACTTGGGCAGTAAGAAATAGAAAGAAGGCTTCTTACTAGAAGGCTGACTGGTGTTAAATGCAACAACCATAACCTCCTTATCTTAGGAAAGCTTTTAAAAAAGGAGTTAATTATTTTTAAGTATTAAACAAACTTAAAGATAGTAGAATGACTGGTAGAGTCTCTAATTTTACCAGTTCAACAAAACACCAAAGCAGTAGAGAATTGCAAGGGAAAGCACAAAATGGTTCTTCTAAGGCCAATGGCACTCAATAAAGCAGAACCCACTTAAAAGCTGACAGAATGAATGCAAAGCCCTTAATGTTGCCCTAAAGACTTCTGGAAAAGTAGAATGTGAATTCGGATCAAGTGTTTTCATCTTTGAGCATTACTCTAGGTTTGACAACTTGTTTTTCAGGGGAAGGGGTTTTAGTATGTTACCATTATTAAAGAATGGATTTGAAGATTTTTCACTTCCGGGAGTGTTTTTTCACTATACTATTTTAGGAAATGTCTGTGCAGTTATACGAGGTAGTATTTAGAAGCTGTGTTTGAAATTTTAGGACTCTTTTTGTCACTCATAACTCCTTAGACATCCTTACCAACATGTAAACTCCTCCGCGATGCCTCCTACTTGTCTAAGTCCAAGAAGGAAATGGCTCAAGTCTTGTCGTGTTTTTTTTTTTTGTTAGGTTCTGTATGACAATTATTTTAGAAAATGTAAGAGTTGCTAGTGTAATAGTACGGGCCAGATTCCTTCTGAGACTATGGCTGCTGCTATTTTGTGAGTCACTTGCAGAAAGCAGAGGCAGATAATTTGTTCAAAAGCCAAAGTAACCCCTCGCTTGAGGGAGAGAAGTGCTGCAGCAGTTAGCAACAGTACAGTCTATGGACTCCAGTGCAAGACAGAAGAACGAAGGGTTAGCTCTGATACCAGTTTTCTGAGACTTTAATGAGTCAGTTAACCTTTTTATTCATGTTGTGTGGGTATATCTGTGAGAGAGGGGATTTAATACTAATAATTGTCTTTGAAATCTTACCTATAAGAGAATTCTGGCAGTTGGAAGGCAGGGGAAAAAAGAAAGTAAAACTGGCTGTAAACCATTCATTTTTTTATTTTTCTTGCAGCTTTCCTTTAATATTGACTTGTGAACTTGCAAATGGGGGAATAAGATTTACCTCTACCCCTTATTCATGAAAGGAATTTGCCAACTTTGTTGGCTCAAAGAATGCTCTTTAACTCCTTTTAAATTAAAAGTACTGTGGCTCAATGTGAATGGTGATGGTGGTAAGGTACACTAGAAACAGCAACTGTGAAAATAGTGGTTTTGATAGACCTGTGAAACAGCCTGTCTAGTTACTATCCAGAAGCCTACTGGAGAAAGACAAAGGGGCCAACACACAAACTCAACAAAACATTCCTAGCTTTCCTTTACATTTACTCATGTGAGTGCAATTATTATTTCAGAATTGGTTTTCCCAGGGCATTTAGTGCTAAATATGAATGGAAATCTTGACGGACATGTCATGTATGCGTACTGTTTCACTGAAAAGTGCTCTATTTATTTTAGGACTGTTGACAGTGATTTCTGGTGTAAACTTTTTGGGAGAATTCTGAATGCAGATGGTAAGTCCACAGTGCCTCTGCTGAGGGAGTTAAGAGAGGAAATAAGTGACATGTTTGACAGCTGTTTCCAAGAACGTCTTTGTGAATCCTTAGCTGCACTGGGAGAAACTTTCCTCATGGAGAACTTCCTGTGATTTCATAGGGGACAATACATTTTGTATTATAGACAGGAATTTGTTGTTAACTTTTTATTTAATTTTTTTCAAACATAAGCATGAACTGTAATTGTAGCTGTTTCTGTAACACTTCACACAGGACTCACTAAAGAATGTTGATATTGCATCAGTGCATGGATAACTCTGCTACATGAATGAGTCTGTGTCTGAGCAGTTTGCCAGAGAAAATTGGTTGTCATAACTGCCCTTGCCCCTTTTTGTATAGCTCCTTAAAAATGTGTTTAATGCCCAGTTCACACTGCAGTCTCTGAAACGTCTTTGTCCTGCGTTTAGTTGGTTGTTTAATCCGTGTTTCATCAATAAAGTTGTATTTTGATAGCAACTCTGTCATATTAAACCTTACTGTGAGATGACTTCAAAAGACTTGATTTAGTATCCATGCTGGAGTGCTTCTGCCTGACTGGAAATTGTTTGTGACTGCTAGATACAAAAGCTCCTCATTTGGTGGTAGCTTTCATAACCACACAGGACTTCCTGGACTCTTGAACATAACTTGAATGATTCTGCTTGGAATGTGTTCCCATGGATGACTGCCATAAGAAAAAGCAGATGAAGTCATGAGCGAAAAAGATGCATACTTAAATTTTTGCTTCTCAATGCAAGTGTTTTATTTACTTTTGCAAGGGATAGAGTTATTGACTGGATTGAGCATCTTTCAGAAATCTCACTGAAGTCTAAATTTGCCATGTGTTCTGAAGTGTTTGCAGGTTTTTGTGGGAGGTTTTGTGGATAGATATTTGTGTTAACCTTTTATGCACTGCATTATTGAAACCAGTACAAAGGCTTCATTTTTTTTTCAAGAGATCGAATTTACAGGATCCAAAACCAAGATGCTACATACCTTAAGGGTAGAGGAACTTGCCAGACTTGGGACTTACTTCCTCACAGCTTCTCCCATGTATGAAAGACTGCATCACTAGTAATTTCTTCTCCCTATAAAATCAAATAGGCTTTAAGTGTTTTTTCATTTCGTCAAATTCTCCAGCCATGGATCTACTTGATTATCCCCTGTTTGTCTGTGTTAACTCTAAATTCTGCTTGGTCATACCAAGGACTTCTCAGGCAAGACATGTTTCCAGCCAACACAGAACTTCAGTATCGCTTCACCTATTTCATAAACCTTATTCAGAGAAAAAGCTTTTGGGAACAGTCCCAACACACAGATAAGAGCTCTCGGCAGAAGTTCCTCGGGCCTTTAAAATCTGTAAGTAAATCTATCTGTCTTTAATGACAGATACTTTAAAGCTGAAACACTTACTACTCTTATGTTGACTTGGCATGTTTGTTTTCTGAGCAAAAAAAGCGCTAATCCTTTTCCATCTAATAAGACCACCCTTGCTCAGTTGCATGAGAGCATGTCTTGGTACTCTTCATGTATATCCCAGGCAACACAAGCACCTTATCATAACCAGAAAATTATTGAAACTCTCCACCTCCCCAATATTGTAAAATAAGAAACATTTAGCCATGGCATTACAGACTTCTCCATAAGAAACAAACAAAAATAATGAAGAGGAACTAGCAGCTATAAAAAGAAAGCTCAGACACCTCTCTTCTGCTGCTTGTTCCCAGTTCTACTGTAATGGAACGCTGCATCTCTCCCACACAGGTCAGTCTCTGCCTACCCTATGAGTTGATCGCACCAATATGTAAAAGGAGCTCAGGGAGGTCTTTCGGACATCCCTGTTGTATCTCTTCAAGTTTTATTCTCCAAGCATCTGGTGCAACTGTGTTTAATTACATTCCTTGGACTTAGTTTCATATATGTTTTCATATAATAAACAGTATAGTAAAATTTGCTATAGCTTAGATTCCATCACCGTATTTTTTTAGTGATATCCTCACAAAGACTTCTAGGCCTGGATATCAGACATAGTTTCATCCTACCCTCCACCCCTTGTGGCACTTCTTGGCATCTGTAAATGCCTCTTTTCCTCTGAAGATGCTAGGCCAATTTTGTTCTCCAAGCATCTTCTGGGCAAGGCTGGTCTCTCTTCTGTTTCATGACTTGACTATTACAGTCCCAGCCTGTTAGGACTTGGAGCATGTCTGTCTTTTACACAATGATTCAAAAAGTGATGCTTAGGAAAAACTTGTCTAAGGTTAGAGGCAGATAGTTACTTTAAAAGAAAAAAAAAAAACCAAACACCAAACCACAATGTGGCTTTATGCCTGCTAACATGTGATTAATAACAGAAGGTAAATAGGTTTGATCATGTTCAATTACAGGAAGTAACACCACTGGCATCTGGAGAGGAAGGTGCCAAGTTGACTAATGTTTGCTGGGGGAAATGCCACACGCTTGAAATCCTATGCATCCATTCTACTTGTCTTTGGTTCTTCTGTGTCTGATGTGAAAACATCAAACTCTTATTAAAATAAAATAAAGATTAACTTACCTAAGTAAACTGCTCTAGAAGTTTTCAGAAGAATAATATATCCTTAATCATATAGTTGGTGGATATGACACAAGTTGTGTGACGTTTGTCAATATGAATGTTGGTTAAACAAAAGTGCCTTACTGAACTGGGCAAATCTGTCATTAAATTTCAGAGTTGGAAAAGCTCTATTGTAAATGTAGATGACAGAATTGTAGAAGATAAACTACTTCAATGTCCTAGAAAATCAATTATTATTCTAAAAAAAAAAAAAGGACCTTCTAATATATTTTTTAAATTGGAAAATGGAATAAATTTCACGTAGGTGAGAGAAGAAAAAATATATCTATGATGTCTGAGATGTTGCCATTCTTCCTTAGCCTACTTTCTATTTGAATACAAAGTTGGTTTTGCATGTATATTAACTGCAGATACAGTAACAACAGCCTGCTCTTTGGCTACTGTGTCAGAAGTAAATTTTCTTCACTGAAATTACTAATTAGGTGCAATTCAAGTACAGTCGAAATGCTATGCATGATACTACACTTGCAATAATATCATCCAGATGATGCTTTTTCTCCTACCTGGGAAATCTGCACTAGGAAAGTGGGGTTTTTTTTTGTTTGTTTGTTTGTTTTTTAATGCACAGCTTATTTCCCTGCTTCTAAAATGGTTCAGCAGTATTACAGGTGTTTAACAAGAAAAGTCAGAAGAGTAGAAGTGATATGTAATGTTGGACACTACTGGAAAGCACATATGGATCCTGCTTCTAAAGCCTAAGAATCGTGGGTTTTGCCATTTTTCTTATAATCTGTGTGCCAGCAGCAGCACTCTAAGCTTTAGATCTGTCCCTAGAGTTCTGACTGTCCAGAGAGTGGGAGAACAGGAGACGGAGCCTGCCCCTATTTCTTTCTTATTCCTTGCTAGGATAGCGCTACAGTGAAAGGTTCTTCAAAGGCTACAGAAAAGGGTAAGGGTACAGAAGAGCTGAGGTTTTGCCTTTTTTCAGAAATTAAGAGCAATTTGATTGATGCTCTGGATGCCTTGAATGTGCACGTCACAGAATAGCCCTACATGCGGTAACCCACCCGAACCCCAGGTACTTTCACCTAAGACTGTGGAATACTTGGTCTGCTTGTCTGCTGATGAGACTCTGGAATGTTTGTTCTTTGAGACAATTTGTTGGTATTCATAGGGACCCCCCTTTCCTCTGCATCCGTATAAACTGTCTGCTTTGATTCGGAAACCGTAAAAGAGTTAAGGCAATAATGTTGTCCATGCTGTTATATGAAGTGGAAAGGGGTCTAGAAATAATGGCAGAAAGTCATTGAGCCCCAACAAATGCTACAGATAAAAAAATCTAGACTGATCAAATGCAGATGAGATGTACGTATACTGTGACTGGGGCAAAAACCACAGGTCGGAGCCATTTTCTGCTCGTTAAGCTCTGGTAGCTGCAGCTGGTTTTGAAGGAGTTGCTTCCACTGTTTCCAGGGCTCATCAAGTTCCCACTCTGCACCTGTGAAACACACATGATACCAGTTACCTCGTTAGTTTTTATGTATTCTAATGACCAGTAGTGCTACATAACCTTATTAATTCTGCTCGACTGTTGGTGCAAATGATAAGAAAAAGCAGATCTTGATAGCAAAGAACAGAAAAGTGATTAAAAGAAGCTGCAGAAGCCAACAATAAGAATCAGAGTTCTAAAACAATAATACTAAAAGAGAACTTACTTTTTAAAGCATATCTACAGATATTTACGAAAAGTCAGTTGCAAGCTCTGAAACTAACTTGCTAATACTTCAGAGCTCCAGATCATTTTAAGGAAATGTGTTAGCTAGTTGCCACCTGCTCTCCTAAAAAGGTATTTCATTTGTAGGAGATTCAAAATCCTAAAGCTGAGATAATTGGCAAGAGTCAGGTAGATATATCCCAAATGCACTCATATCTGAGGCTTCTCCTAGCCTAGAGTCTGATTATGAAAACCACATAGTAGAAGTAAGGACCTGTTAACTCATCCCTTATCAGAAGTGTAGGCTTGTAGTTGTGCTAGCAGGTGAGGTCACTTGATGGAAGATTTCCAGAATGATCTAGAAACAGTAGCTTCCACTCCACCTTAATGTGTGTACTCTGTAATACTTAAATTAGGTGTTTCTGTATAAATTCAACTGATAAGTAAGGAGAATGCATTTCATGTGGCTGGGGCATGAAATCCCATGCTTGTATTTACAGCTTTTGATATGAAATCATACAATTTTATAATATTTTGATTATAGACTATGTTATAGATTCATATAAATTCAGGAATTCTTAAAATAACAAAAATTTGGCAGCACATAAAGGTAATTACGTTGGATTACATCAGTGGCCTTAATTTCACGTGAGACAACAGTTACATAGTTTCAAGACTAAGCAAAATGGTTATGTTTATGACTCTTGCCAGGCTTTCATTCTGCAGAATATTTAAGAACTTGCCAAGTTTTAGACACATGGACACATGCAGAGCCCAAATCTTGAGGGCTACATCTCGCCCCTACAGCGGTATTTGTCCCCTAGTCTTCCAGACTGAGCAAATCCCGGAGCTCTTCTTCCATCTGGCAGAGAAGGCGGCACAAAGTGTAGGCACGCCGACCGTCTCCCCGCAGTCAGGGCACGGACAGAGCATATCCCTGGTAAGCAGGAACGTTCCCCAGGCCCACAGGGTGGACGCAGCCAGGGTGGTTTTGGTTTTATCACTCTCCTAAGCGTAGGCTTCTTCGTGTTCTCAGAAAATTGCATTCTAGATACTGGGAACAACTGCTGCGATTTGAATCTGAATGTTTGGAAGGTTTTGAACTATTCCAGTAAGCTGAATTATTCCAGTTTCTAATATCTTTACATTAATTTGGAAATTGACTTCTGTTTTTTTCTACCTATTGGATGTGTCACTTTCCTCACTACAGGGTAATATGGTCTCGCGTAAGAAAACAAACTGTAGGCTCATCAACCTCATTGAAGTGTTGCAGAGTTGAGAACAGACAGTACGATCACGTTTTAAAAGAAAATTTTAAAAAGCCTCTGGTGAGCCATTTCTCCTATCTTTAGTTTAAAATTGAAAGAATTATACAAGAAAAAATGCTAATTATTTTTTATGAAGAACACTGTCAGTTCACATTTTGTGTCATTCTGACTGAACTACCAGATTGGGGATTCCGTACATTAATTAATTCTGCTTTGGTTCTACCAAACCTACTATAAATCGGATCCAATTGTTTTTTAGTTCATGAAATTTATGAATGCTTTTAAAAGTAGACAAATTATACCTCCTGCGTGCGCATCAGCAAATAATTCTAAATCTTTCCTCTGTGCTGCTGCTGATTTCCCAAATAATAAATATTCCAAAATGGCTTTGGGCTAAACTGTAGCTTCTGAGGTGTTGCGCTCTGTGCTGTGCACTAGTGATTTCCCCAGCGATGCTTCGGTGTACAAAAGCTTAGTGTTCTTATTCTAAGTGAGTTATTTGACTGTGGTCTTGAGAATTGGTGGTTAGAGTCTCTCATTTAGCCTTGAGCTATGGGCACTGCAGTTACGTTAATGTGCATGTGCTTAAAAAGATTGCCCTTAAAGACTGCTGAAGGAAGACTGAAGCTCCTTTAACAGTTTCATTCTCTCGGTTCTATTATTTTACACTCATTGCCCCTCTGCTGGCTTAATCTAGCAGAATGCCATGTTTAGAAACCTAGAAGTAAGGAGGTTTCATTTCCATCCATTCTGTATCTGATAGAATATTTTAAATTATTAAACAAGCAGGCGAATATTGAGGTCACTCAGTAAGACCAGGGAAGAACGCTCTTTCCTTTTGTTGGTTCTAGAAATATTTGTTCCCTACTCTCTTTTTGTAGTAAGTACCATCCAAAGCGATTCAGTTATTGATCCCATGGCTCCAGCTGATATGGAAGTGTGATTTACAAAGCAGGATCAGCAGCTAAGTGACACAATGCTGACAAAAGACAAATGTGAGTCTTCTGTTCAGTTTCTATGCCTAAGCTTATGTTTGTTTTCCCAGTGCTTTGGATCCTCTTGATGCACAGTTCTTCAGTATCTCTTGAATTGTATAGTTCCTTTCTTGGAGCTAAACTAGTCATGTATTTTGATGTAGTGTAATACTTTAAATAATTGTTCACTCAGGAATCATTTCTCAGGGGAAAAAAAGTGTTGGTACATTTCCTTGGTATCCAGTCAAAACAGCCCCAGGAAAGGCATTGTGGACCATCCTGCCACACCGTTAGATCTGCGTTTACTCCCGAAGAGCCGACCTGGATCAGTACTTTACCAGTACTGTGAACTGAACTGGCTACAGCTTGTCCTTTCGTTTACTCTGTTCCCGTGGCTTCCCAGTCCAGATCTGCTGATAGCCAGTTGGAAAAGAGAAGTATGTCAGGGATTGAATCCAGGTGTCAGTAGGCACCTACTGTTCAGTGGCACATGGCCTGCTCCTGCTGTGTTCCTAGGGCAACCACGGAAGACTTTTCTTCGTATAGCTTTAGTGGAGCGTGCCATATCTTGGAAACTATTGCTTAGATCCTGTGCAACTAAAAGCAGCAGGTTTTATATCAAGATGTAAAACATAAGTGTCAGCTGAAAGTAGTCTTGCCTAGCCTGAAACAGAAAGCGTTGCTGGCAACTGGTGTGGGCAGCTATAAAGATCGTCTCTCATGGGCTTAACATCTGGGGAATGTGCAACAGGAATAGTCCATTTCTATGCAATTCAAAAAGTTATTATTCCTCCTCATCTCCTGGGAAAGCGTATTTGTCACTTGGTGAGCTAGACAACAATGGGAAACTCGCTGTGATCCTGTTCTCAGTTCTGTCAACAGATAATTCCCACACAACTGAACATTGGAGCCATCTTCCTTGCTGCTTGTTTGTGAGCATTCCTTTCTGCTACATGTGCTCCACGCACCAAGAACAAAATGGTTTTTTAACTTCCTATCAGCTAAACTGAGGAGATTTTTATCAAAGTCAGCAGTATATCTATATACTTTTAGACTGTCTGCAAATCGCTTCATAACTTTCTCAATTACAAGCTTAAGTTTCTGCAGTCTTTCACTATACGGCATAATCTTCATTCTCTTAAACTTTATTGCGGTTGCCACAGTGATCTTTCCTGATGTATCAATATTCCTTGCAGAAAGGGACGCGTAGCAGTAGAGGTGGAGGGGGAAAGGCAGAACAACCGCCATGTGATTACGAACATACTGTTGCATTGGATGAGGCTCTTGGGAAAGAGTGACAGTTTTCCCTGCTTCCCTAGTAAATCCACGCTGGTCCCCTTAAAGTGGGAGACAGCAAATTTGGAAATGGCATTTGAGTAGTTGGACTTGTTGTAAAGGAGAGGTAAGAAAACTATGCTTCTCCTGAATCTTCTTGCCTATGCCATTACCGTAAAAGCCAGGCTGTTGGGTATCATGCTGTGGATGTTTTGGCAAAGCCCTCTTAATGTTTCTGGCGTTTGTGGTTTTGTTACACTTTTATTACTGAGACAAACAGCGTTCCAGACTGAAGACCTACCTTCCACTCTCAGCGTTGCTCCTGGCCTCGCACGTGATACTGCACAGATCACTTAAGTCCTGGGGTTTTCTTGTTTATAAAACTGGGATTATATTTGTATGTATATTTCTGTATCTAAATATACATATTTACATAGGTTTCACTTCTGTGGAGGAGAAATGGTTCATAAAAACAAGGTAACACTTCGATATATTTAGTTGCTGGTTTCCTAACCTGCATTTGCATTAGTGATTGCTGTTGCTCCCTGTCACTGTGGTGCTTCTGGGCGGTGGAAATGTACAGTGCAGCCAGTAACATTTCACCGAAACGGGGTCTGGTGAGTAAAATAGAGGAACCATTGCTCTGACTAATGCTGTTGTTTAAGCTGGAGTGTAGTTGTTCTACCAGCTGTTGAGATCCAAGCTGTTCTCTTTGAAAACTAAGCTATTTTTTTAACTCAAAACTGAATTTTGGACCTTGACCTGTATCTTGGTGAAATAATTCTTCTTAGCATGCAGCTTTTAGGAATGTCACTGTCCTGTCAGATTTCGGTGTGATAGATGGTTGCACGTTTGGTTTAGGTGCCATACACATAAATAATACTCTTTGGACATCGACGATAGCTCCCCTGTCATGTTCTTAAACCACCCTGTATTCCTCCCAATGTGTTCCAAATACATTCTAAATTTTTTTTTGTTCATGTCTAAGTTTATCATCTTCGTTTTCCTATCTCTTCTGTTTTGCAATGTTTATGTGCGCTAATGCTTCATTATATGAGGGCTGTGTTACTGTGCGATGGCACCCCACATAGTCAAGGCAAAACCAACAGTCACAGTTATTATTCTGAGTGATTATAAGCAGTACGGAGCCTTTACATAAAAGAGGGTATCTGTCCCCTCTCTCTTTTTGTGACATGCTGTTGTCTTTCCTTTCAGAAGCAGCTGGATTTCAGTAATGCTGCCTAGATTTTTCAGGATAGAAGTTACTATACAAATAGTGTTATATGACCTCAAAAATAGCTATAAGCTGGAAAGCTAAATCTAGCTCTAATGAATGAAGTCCGAAAGCTGACAGCATTCAGCAATTTCACGGGCTCAGGATATTTTCTAACAAGAAAATTGATTTCTGAGACTTGTTGACAGAAACATCAAGAATGGAACTGCTGCCTTTGCCTCCACCCACCCCAGCAAAGAGTGGGGGGAGAAAAGCAGCTCTTTAAAAATAGCTCTGTTCCCGTCGTATTTGTAAATTCAGTGCTTTTTGTGTCAATGACATCACTCTCTTCTCCATGGCAACTCCCTACGATGTCAAAACTGCAGGGCACCATCGGAGAACCTTAAACCAGCAAATGAACAGGTTGATTCAGGATGATTTAATTGAGAAATAGTGCAGGGGGTGAGAGGAGGGGGTGGGAACCATGAGCAAACAGGCTACTGTCAGCTCTGGAGAGCTCGCCTCTGGAACGATTATCTCCGAAAACTCTGCCCCATCTCTGCTTTTGTAAGCCCTTGTCAGGAGGAGGAGGAGGAGGAGGAGGAGGGGGTGGAAGGCAGGCAGGCATCTTATTCTCCATCTCTGGTGTGTCTGGAGAGAAGCACCACAGGTGACTAAGCAGGAGGAGCATGACTGACTCACTCCTCAGTTATTTTCTCACTCCCCTTCTCTCCCCCCTCCCACCTTTTCTGTTTGTTTTTTAGCTTTCAACCAACAGCTTGTATTTTTCCCCAGGCCCTGATGAGAAAGAATTAGCAGCAGGCTTTCTTGTTACCTAACGTTCACAAAAATGCGCTTGTGGTTATCCAGGTGAGGAAATAAAAGCCAGCTCTAAAAGCAAGAAAAATGAACTATCTCTTGGATACAACACCTTTATCTTGAAAAAGAAAAAAAAAAAAGAAAGAAAAAATGCTTTTCCGTTCTGAATGTTGTCCAGGAAATACTAAACTAACTGATGTGCCAGAAAACTGTAAATAACTGGCTTCTTTATCAGACTACCTATGGAAAATACCTAATTGCCTCATTGGCAGCCCTGCTGGTTTTGACTTGATTTCTAAACCGACTGCAGTGGGGGGAAGCTATTTCACTTGCTGTCTTGATTACAGAATTGGATTCTGCTGGGTTCCATTTGGGACCCAAGTAGTAGGAACATAATGGTTACATCTGTAGAGTTTCAGCCAGCGTAAACTGTCACTGCTTCAATCAGCTTAATAAATCTATGCTCATTTACATCCCTATGAAGTCTAAAGCCTTAGAACAATTTACTTTCCTCCCTCTGCAGGGTGCTCTGAGATCTGTTGCTGAAATTTAGCCTGCAGAAGTGTCAACTTGATACTATATTTTGCATTTTTGAAATTGCATGACATGGACCCAGGCAAGTTACGCAAGATCAGCACAACGCCCACAGAGTTCTTGTATCCAGAAAGGGACACGGGAACACTTCCCAGATTGATAAGTAACACTTTGGTTTGCCTGAGCCATGGAATAACACTGTATTTGTCACTCATGCTCTGCAGTTTATACCTCTATAGGGCACAGGAGTCTTTAATCACAGAGTCTTCGGGGGTCAGGCTCCGCTGTCGGTTAACTGCCTCCCCACCCCGCAGTGAAGCTAAGCCAGCCATCCTGCGATTTCAAGGCTTAGTTGAGGGGAAATACACGTACGGTCTTTATAGACTAGAGGCTTGATCAGTATCTTGCGTTTTGTGCCAAACGTCACTCAGCGCCCAGTCCCATCCTCTCCACTGAGATCACAGCATCAGCCCACGGTAAGAAAGGTCCCAGAAAACACCGATTCACTGCCTCACAGCGTCGTGCTAGTGGGCTGTGTCTGCAATGAGATCTCAGCGGTTTTAACCCCCAGGTTTTAACGGCGTTTATCCTCGGGGTCTTCCCCGTCCTCCAACCCTGCAGCTATTTCACCTTCCCTGAAGTCTCCCACCCGCCGCTGCCGGCTGCAGGAGGGGGCGTGTGGTGCCCGCCCCCCGTGCCCCCTGCTCGGTGTGTGCTCCCCCTGCTCCTTCTGCTCCCTCGGCGAGGCTCAACCGGGACCTGCCCCAAAAAGCTCTAAGACGCAATTGCTGAGAATTTTTGCCTGAAGCAAGGGATGCTTCCCGGGTTTAAGACAAGCAGCAACCTGCAGTCAGGAGGAAGAAGGGACTGAATTCACTCCAGAGGTGTTTCTCGCAGAGCTTTTTTTCGAGGTAAGACTGCTGGTGTGGGAGGTGGATGGGGCAACAGGGTCCAGCGTTCTGAAGACTAAAATTGGGATGACTTCTCATTTTTTTTTACCTCCACAAGCTGTAGAACTGAGATAAATCTCTGATGTCTCTGGGACTCCCTTTCTAGGCTGGAAATTTAAGTCAGGCAGTAAGAACTAAATTTCTGAGGTCTGCAGCCTATAAAAAAGGGGTGAGGGGAATGCTTTTAGCACTGCTTTTTGCCTGCATGTGTTCCAGGGGTGAATAAATGCCATTGACTGTGCTTCTAAATCATGTACTTAAACAGTAGCGTGATGGGCATTGTAGGAACAGTGGGTGAATACAAGTAAAATTTAGTAAATAGATAAGAGCTTATGTTTTATTAATTCTGTTTAGTGCTTTTAAACATTGATAGAGTATTTGTTGTTCTGTAGGAGGCAAAATGAAGATGGTTCCTGCCTTGGGAACTCGCACTCAAAGGTTTTTAATAGGCTTGGTTCAAAGAAATGCTATTGAAACAAAAGTAAGGAGATAGGATATATTTTTTTTTAAAGCATCTATTTGAATTACACCTGAACAACCAGTTTATCACTGTTGAAAACTATTTGTGGAGAGGTCAGAAAGGAGTAGAGAGCTCCTTGTCCCAGCTGCAGGCAACTTGTTTGAGAAGCCTTATTTAAAGTAGGAAAAAATACTTTGAATGTACCGAGATGGGTCTGGAAAAAACTGGTGAGTAACATCTAAAAAATCTTTTTATCATCAGTATCCCCTCCTCCCCAGTATAAACCAAAACCTGAAACTCCTCCTAGTTGGGAACCCTCCAGACTGAGAATTGTATGCTTAGGTTGTGGTGTATAAATTGCAGTCCTTGATTAAAGTACAGCTGAGCACGAATTGTATAAAGGTGCTGGAGCCATTAAGGAAGGCACTTGCTGAGCCTGGAAGTGCAGGGGAGAGTGTAGGGGCGAGTCTACGCTTTCTCTTCGCACGCTAATTGACCTAATACTTGTCTGCAGTTCCATTTTGCTCTCGGAAAAGGAATAAAATGTGCTCATAAAAGCAAAAACATCTTACATTTAGGGAAGTAAGTGTAGTTAGTAAACTTTTGCACCTAAAGCTGAGGAGGAAAAATCCTTCTCAAGTCTGGGAGGAGTGAGATCAAAATGATCTCTGACTTGTTGCCGCCTCTTCCCTTCCCTGTGCCAGGTTGGGAATGGAGTGGTGCCTAGCGGGAAGCTGTGCTCTGTGAAGGCTGTGGAGCGGTTAGGTGAGACTGCCTGGGGAAGGGTACCTGTGCTCCGTGTTCAGGCAGGGACCGGTGGCCAGGAGGGTGTTTGGTGCCAGCAGTCACTGCGTAACTTTGTGCTGCCTCCGCAGCCGGCTTTGCCAGGCGCCGGAGCGGTTAATGCAGTTGGATGCTGTTGCTGCAGTTTGATTCCACTTTGTAGAAATAGTTGAGATGAGGAAACTCCTGCCAACTTCACAGTCAGGAGTCATCAGTTCTGCCTCTGACACTTGGGGAACATGAATGAATAACTCTTAAAACATTAATCTAGGGCGGCTTCCAAGAATGCTGTGTACTAAAGTCTAGAATACATTGTGATCCGATTCCTTATCCAGGGACAGCAAGGCTTTGAAGAGGTGTTTACCCAGTGTGCGGACACACTGAACTTCAAACTCCCAAAGAAAACCTGCCTTGGCAGCTTTCAGTAGTGCATGTGGAGAGGACGGCTGCAATATCAGAGGGTACGGGAGCAATGGACACGCAAGCAAGGCTACAGCGGGGCAGGGAAACCGAAGAGGGTCAGCAGTAGCAACGTGCTGTGGGCTGGTGCGCAGGACAGAGCAGCAGACCGGGGGGCTTTGGGGGGGTGGGGTGGGAGATGCTGCTGCTTTTGGCAGCGTCACTCGACATCAATTTAAACTGGGATTCTGTGTAAGCAGTGTTAAGCACCATGTTACCCTCCACGTGATGGTTCTTTACTTTACTGAAGTCTTGTGTTTCTTTTTTGCTGATAGGATTTTGTGGGAGAGGGGGTTTTTGCAATTCCTGAGACAACTGTGGAGGGAGGGATAAAGGGGAGGAAGCAAATGATACTGCTGGAGAATGCAAAGCATAGTGAGCTAGATAAAGGTGATCCTAATTGAGGAGGAGGATTGGTATTTAATTAAAACTGCAGCTCAAAACCAGGCTCTTAGTAGTAAAATAAATAATAGCAGGACATGAGTAATTCCTCTTGGGGGAATGACAGAGACAAAATTACACTAATGTAATAATAAAAGGGGCGTGTGTGCAATTGCTCAGAGGAATAGTAACAGGATAGAATGATTTTTCACTGGTAAGAAGTTCAAATGTGGTTCAAGTCAAAAGGGACCGAAACCTGTTCAGGCACAAGCTCCTCAGGGCTCTGGGGCTGCTTCAGAAGGCAGAGTTGTCTGGGTTACTGAACCCGCTGCTGATGCTTTACTTGGCAATGCCAGCAGGGAGGCGGGAGATTGAGCTCCTTCTCTGCTTTAGCAAATGATGGTGAGTTAAGTGTGGCGCTTACACGCCTGCTGCTCAGTCAGTATATTTTCAGTGAATTAAAAATAAGTATTTCAGGCCCAGACGTAGGACAACTGAGCCATGTGTCATGCATCTGGAGGCAAGAAAGGACATTAAACCGTCTTTTGCTTCCTTATTTCCCTCACACCCCTCATTTCTAATTGTGAAATCATTTCGGAGCTCTGTCTGCATGCCTCAAGCTGTGATGCCCATTCTGGTGAGGTGGTTAAATAGCGTAAACTCATTAACCATTCTCAACTGAGTAATATACAGTGACATAACATAATTTTGTTTCCATAGCTGGCTTGCATAATGCTGCACTTCTGTTTTTGTTACTCTTTCCATGTCATCCTTTTCATTTCTATGACGTCCACCTGTTTACCAGACAAGGTTTAGAAAAAACTAAGGGGAGGAAAAAAAAATAATCCCAGAATACAAAAAGAAAAAAACCACAAAAGTGAGCGTAAAGGGGATTTAACAAAGAACAGAGGTATTGGGACACTGGAATGAGAACTGCTCTTGCCCCAGGCAGGAAAGTAAGAGAAGATCCTGGATACTTGGGGACCAGAAAAGCAGGTAGT
>VYXH01008708.1:692319-797528 GCA_013397275.1 Burhinus bistriatus | reverse complement strand
AATCTCTGAGATGCTCAGGTTGTCATTTGCAACAGCAGTGCTTTGCAGGAACCAAGCTCAGCCGAAAAACCCCAAGTTTAGTCAAAGCAAAGAGTAAGGTAACAGTGGTCTGTGGTAGATCCGGAAGGTAATTCATAGCCTGCTTCGAAGGATCGGGGTGTAGCCAAACCACAGCTCCGAGCAGTGTCATTTCTAGGGGAGACCCTGCTGAGGTCCTGCAGGCGGGGGGCAGGGGCAGGTATCCTGCCGAGAGGCTGTAGAGATACTTGAAACACCATTGTATAAAAAAGATGTTTTAGTTCTTAAAATGAAACATACCGTTTCAAACTAGAAAGCAAACAGACCAGGCAGTTTCGGTGGAGACAAGTGTCTCTATGAACTGATAATGTCAACTTGACGGCTCTGAGCTCAATTGTTTTTCCCCTGAGAATCTGGTTAAATTGGCCTGTCTGTAGTGGCAGTGGTATCTTACCGATGGCCTTCTAGTTTTCCGACTTTCCTCTCTGCAATGCAGAATGCTCTATAAACGACTGTATTTTGTTTTTCTTATACTCTTGCCTTTTCCATTGAGATGAAAATTTTCACAGATCTCGCTTGCTAATCTCTTCTGAATGTGATCGTATTCCTGTTTCTGTGTCCGGAAGACAGCAGTAAATAGGCTGCAGAGCCTTGGTTGTGTTACCAAAAGTATGGATCGGGCCACTGCCCTCCCTGATGTGTTGTGGGTACGTTTTTTTTCTCACCTGCGTCAACCTTTGGGTCTTCTTTCAAAGCTGTGACAGCTCGAGGCAGAGCAGGGGCTGAGGGTCTTTCCCAGCGGAGCTGAAGAGCTGTGTTGAGATGGGGAGAACTGGTATGGAAGTCTTCCCTGAATCTGGGCCAGGAACAGAGGAGTTAATGAGTATAGTGGCCAGAAGGCACTACACAGAGCTTAAAATAACCAAGATCAGGATAATTTGGCTTTAAAAACCATCTGGGGTTTGATTCAGTGCTCATTAAAATTCATAGTAGCCTTGTGATTGGCTTTTGGAAGAATTAAGCAGGGTGTTACACTTTATAATGAGTACTTTGGGCCTTGTCCAAGAAAGTACATAAATGCATACAATAATGTCAGAAATTAACTTCTTTCCTGTAACATCCAGCACAGAATAAGAATCTTTCTAGCACTCGTGGAAGCCAGTGAAAAAACTCTGGTTTCCAAGGGACTTTGGATTGGATCGGAAGAACAGATGTTACAGCTGACTCTGGGAAGAAGTCTCTCCGGGCAAGTCATCTTTGAGCTGTTCATGCTAGAGCAAGCTGTCCAGTTTGGGTACACGCATAATTAATTTGCAGAAATTGGAGCTCCTGAGCATGCGGTGAAAGGTGTGGAAAATCAGATTGCAAACCTAGATGCTGTTACAGAATATTTGGACCATAAAATGAAAAATGCGCGCTGTGTTTATTTCATTAGAAACCTCAGTGTGTAAAGTAATGTCACAAGTAGTTTAGATCCTGTACCACCTCATCAACCGTAGGTGATGTTGGTAAACAAGATGCTCCTGTTTGTGACTGCTACTGAGGAAACTTCCTCATTTCTGACACTTTATTATAAAATATGCACTGTTTGCTGTTAACAGAGAAAAAAACCCACTAATTCTGCTGCTTGATCCCAAATCAGGAATTTGCAGAGCTCTTTGGGCTTTTGTGTTCTCTTCCAAGTTCTAAATATGTTCTCCCTAAGCTTCTGCAAAATAGCAGCTTGAGTGACGTAAAGCTGAGCCAATAACTTATTTAAAGAACATTGCCATTTATTTCTGTGTCATTTAAAGGCATGTCTTTAAAACAGTTTCTTAGAACGCGGTGTCACCTAAATTATCTGGCTACTTCTAATTTGTGGTCTGTGATCACCTTCATAATGGGCTGTGGTTGTTCTTGGACTGAGATGCTATTTGTTGAAAGAAGGAAATTAAAGAATTTTCCAGATAACTACCCAAGTGTTTCTGTAGGGAATCTTTGCTTAAGCACTTGGGCACAACTGTTAGCCAGGCTTTTAGCTTTCATCAAAGTTCTGAAGAACAAAACAAGAAAATGCTCATTTTGAGTCTTAACAAGCATTTGTTTTTAAAGGTCACATGTGGAAATGAACTAAGTTAATACTTTTTTAATTTGAACACATTTCTCCGAATTCACTTATTTATAGAATGTATTTGGCACTCCAGAGAGCATATGAACAAGAAATGCGGTTTTGAAGTAGTAGTTTGATGAATGATGATTAAGTAGAAGGTTAACAGAATTTTTTCACTTGTATTTGCGATGCCATCTTCAGAATCTCTAGATCTGCAGAACAGGAGACATACAGGTTAAATGTCTGTGTCTTATGTTGCTCCTTTCTTCCGTAATTATTATTATTATTATTATTATTCAGAATCTGGATATTTCCTTTAATTATATATATATCCATATATATCTCGGTGGATTAGTTTCTGGTGTTACCTTGAAGAGGATTCTGGTTGAGTTGTTCCCCTGTGGTTTCACTCCTCGGAGCAGCCAGCAGGACCGAGACTTGTTCCAAAGGCAGGGCGTTTGTGGTGATTGCAGCCAGATGCCTGCAGGTCCAGCAGACTGGGTGACTGTCTTTCCATTTGGGCTCCATTAATCAGCTGGTAGGGTTTGGGTGTAAAAATGTTCTTACAGTGCCAGAAACAGCCAGAGTGTTTCAGTCCTTTGTAACATGCGTTGCCTGACTGTGTGTATATTTTAGTTTCTTATTGTGGAATCTGGCAGCATTAATAGTTGCACAAATGTTTTGGGTAGTTTTGAATTTATTTTTTTTTAATGGAGAAAATGGGGTTGGTAGCTTTATCGCGTGCCCTGTGTTCCGGTGAAACAGTGTGCCCCAGAGCAAGCAGCATCTTATTCTGTCTCATGCTAGTATTTAGACTATTAGGAATTGCAGCCTGAGTGAAGACTGGAGGAGGGAGCTGAGGGTAAAGAAAGTAAAAGGCTTCTCTACTATCAGGAAAGACCCAAAATCACTCTTAGGGGAGGTAGCAATTACCAACTTTTTCTCTTTCCTCTGTTGTAGCAGTTGGTGCACAAAACAAGGATGTCACAGCTAACATGTTTTTCTGCACCATATACATAAATCTATTAGGTGGTGATTATAACCATTTAATCCTTTGCAACCCATCCTGTGGACTCCAGTGCGTTCCCAGCTCATGGAGATCAGGGAAATGGAGGGTACAGTATTATGATGGGCATAATGGGATGGGATGATGGCAAAACAAGAAGGCTCAGTTCCTGCCTTGCAGCTTGCTGGTTTCTGGGTTGTGGTGGCATGACTGCATGGCTGAGCGGTGTGCCGGGCTGCTGAAACAATCCCAGTTTAAAAATAAATACTAATTTGAAAAAATGAAATAACCAGGTTTAACCCTTCATCTACCTCCTGTTCCCCTTACAAGCAAAAGTTTTTTGACACAAGTAGTTGTATTGATTAGCTGCACGGTACGGTCTGCAGGCGGCTGTACGGTTATACCAGCGCAACTTGGGGAAATGAGCTGCAGGATAAAAGTATGAGTGAGCGGCATGCCGCCGTGCTGAACACCGAGAGGAAAGCAAGTGCTCGAGCCAGCCTCAGCAACGGCAGGGGGTTGAGATAAATTCTGGGTCCTCATCCCCATTGCGATGGCCAACCCTTCCCCTCTTCTCTTCCTCGCACTCTGTTCACACAGCCGCTCCCTGCCTCTTCCAGCCTTCCCCCAAAATAAGCTACCGGTACGCCACCCTCCCGCGCTCGCTGTGGGGTGACATGCTGCTGGGAGGTGACCGTGACACCCGTTCCCTGGCGCAGGACGAACAGTGCCGCGCTCGGAGCCGGGCTGCAGGCGGTGGTGTCTATGGGGACAGTTGTTCCCGGCCTCCGCAAGGCAGCGAGTGGGCTGGAGCCTCCTCTGCTGCACCGAGCCACGTGGCTGGAGTTTGACAAGCATAAACTCCAGCCCTCAAATTACGCTAGGCTCTTGAGAGTTGGGTTTGAATGTACCCAGAGGTAGAGAGTGACTAATAACAGCAAATGGTGTTAGACTTTTGCTACCGTTATTTTCACCACTAGGAATTCTCTGGATCCTGGTTAATGCTTTTGCCATAGCTGCCTGACCTAGTTATTCTGAGCAGAAGCTGTAGTCTGTGTTCCTCTGATGTCAGCCAGGGATTTCAATCTGCATTTCTATAGCATCTTTAAGGATCGCAGCGTGCTTGAAAAACAAAAAAATTAAGCCGCCTCTGTTCTGTGTGAGTTAAGCATTGTCACAGTCCTTTTACCAGTGTGCAAAATGACTTTCCCAAGGTGACCTGGCAAAGCTGTGGAAAAGGCAGGCCAGCCTGACCTTCTGCTGCGATGCTGCCATCGTGCCACCCATCGCCCTGACTCTTGTGGGAAACAGCAGATACACCTTCCGTAGAGGGCGGCACGGACTTGTCTGGTGGAGTGTGACGTTACTTCTATTATAACCTAATACGTCTGTGAATTTTTGCAAGTAAAAGATCTGGAAGCAGTGTGAGATGGCTGTCATCCAAGCTGCATTGATACTATCTGCAGGGAATGTCTACCAAGCCACAGGAATTTCACCAGTAGCAAAATAGCGTGTGCTGCGTTCAGGTGATCCTCTTGAGCTCTAGCTTCAGCTTCTCACCAGAGTGGGAGTTAACATTTTTAAAAAGAGTCTGCTGTTTTCTTTCTTTAAGCTTAATCTGCCTTCTTGCCCGTGTGTGCTCAGCTCTCGCTGCGCCAGCCCTGTGTTCTCGCTCTGGCAGAACTTGCAGGTCCCCGTGCTCCTCCTCGCTGGCTCCGCTTCGCCACACCATTGGCGTTGCCTGGCCCAGGAGAGCCTGGCTGTGATTCTGCCCTAGTGCCGATCAGAGCCTGAAGCAGCACAAATTTTCTTCTTTCACGCGACCCAGCATGCACAGCATTTGGCGGTGCACGTGTGGTGAAGGGGGACTCCACGCACCCCCCTGCCCTGCGGGAATTGAGCTTGGGGATGTGTCCTGAGCGATAACAGCATGCAGAGGTGACAGGCTTGCTAAACCAACTTCCAGTTCTTCAGCTCTGCTGTGTTTGGGTTGTGTTTTGAATTGGGCCAAAAAAATGGAAACTGGATTAGACTGTAAACCTCGGAGAGGCTTAGAAGCATGCTGAATGAGCCGGTGCAATGGGAGTGCAGATGAGCCTTTGTCCTGCTGGCATCTCCAGGACACTGCCCTGATAATGTCAGCAGTGCAGAGCAAGCAGGAGGAGAACCCTAACATTAGAGCAAGCAATCCAAATAGTGCTCTCCTGAAATTTTCTGCTCATCTCCGAATGCAATAGCCCTGGGGAAAGGTAGCTAAACTTCAAGCGCTTATTTAAAGCGAAACTGCCTCTGGATTGCTCCCTCCTTATCTCCAGTCCTGGCTAATGTCATGTGTTGATTATGAGACTTGCAGACTTGATTCCTATCTTGTGCTTCCTCCCACCAGTTGATGCTGATGCTTCGTGAATTTGCAACACACCCTTTCTCCTACTGACCCTTGCGTCCCAATTGTTGGCGTATTTTTGCACTTCCCTGGCCAGCTTACTCTGGATTTCAAGAGCCGTGAAAGAGAAGAAAGGACCACACTTCTTTGATGGAAGTGCATTTGTGCTGCCTGGCAAATCCCAGAGCTCAGAGGAGCCCTGCTAGAAGATCTAGCTCTGAGCCACAGCCTAGCTCCACGCGTGGAATAGACTTAGTTCTTACTGGGATTTCCTGAATGCATCAGATTTACTGTGCCTTGGTATTGGGCTTCTCCTGGAAGCTTTGTTGAAGCAGGATAAATTTTTCTTAATGGCTTGCCCAGTTCCCACAAGCGCCAAACAGGAGCCCAAGTATGTTCCTCCTGGCTGAGGCAGAAGAAAGATGTCATGTATGGTAGAGTTGGCCTTGGTGTCTCTAACATTTTTTTTTTTTTTTTAAGATTAGAAGTGCCCAGTCTTGTCTGTTGGCATGGTAAAATGTTGAAAAGGCTTTTCCTCTCACAAAATTCTGCTCTAGTAGAGACGAAATGGGCTTAAATGGCATCTATTGGAGCAACAGCTCAGGCCGTGAGGTCCTGGTGCTTTCCTGACGCAGTGACACGGATGGGCAGGGTGCGAGAAGAGGCGAGATCAGCAGTTTTGATCTGAAATTTGCTACGCTTTGTGTCTGGGGAGGGGACGTGGAGTGCAGGATGGCCTTTGCTGTGTAGATAAATCGGGCAGTCTGGGATGCAAGCATTTAGTCAGTGTACCCTGCAGCACTTCTGGCTTCTCAGCAGTGGCTGCCATAGCGAAGACAGACAGGACCTGAATGAGCAACGCAGAGTATGGCAACCGTAGGAGGAGTGGGGTGTGGATGCGTGTGTTTATATAAATGTGTGAGTATAATTATTTATATTATCTTGTGCAATTCTCTAGGTAAGAAGGGAGCAGTGGGCAGGGAAGGAGCAGTGAAATGTTTAATAAAGGGACAATTGCTAAAAAAGAAAATTAGAGATGCAGTGCTTTTACTGGGAATTTTTTCTTTAAAGCCTGTAGGACTGCTGGAACCAAAGTTGTGAATAGAAAGACTGGGAAGTGTCCTAATTTTTCAATAAGATTGTAGGTAGCAGAGGTTCACACCAACTCAGAGCTGTCTTGGTTTCATCTAAGCTTGTGTCTTGACAAGTAAAATCAGGCTCTTTCATTTATAAAGAACTTGCGTCTTATTCTAGAAGACTGTCTTAGCATGTAAGCCCATGAAATATAATACTTATGCAAATCTGAAGCCAGTTCCAAGCCTGGGTGACTCCTTGTAGAATATAAATGACATTGCTTGGTGACGCTCCCAAAGCTGTCATCGTGTAGACGACTCCTCGCTGACTGGCACAGCAGCAAAGCACAAACACAAGAGGTGACAATGACGGTTTGCACTCACCGCCGCGTTTCCTCCACACCTAGCAGGATTATGCTCCGTTTCCTCATCTCTGATCCTCCGCCACGCCGCTCCTGCCTCGCAAGTTCCAGTCTTTTGGAGAAAGAATGCTGTCCCCCTCTCTTAATTGTAGTTGGTTGTTCACTACTGTTAATGTGAACTTGACTTTTTTTATTACGTCTGTGTATGGGGCCTGTCCTGTAGGAGGAGACAAGCTAATCCCCAGAGAGAAAGGAACCTGGCTAACTTTTATTTCCTGTACCCCAGGGACGCTGCTGGGAGGTAACAGGCAGGAAACCTCCGTCTCTTTGCAGGCTCTGGCAGGCAAGGACCTGCCGTGCAATGGAGAAGCATCGACTGTGCTTTCGGGAAGTAGCCTGCCACAACTTGGCTAGCAGGTCTGGAAATGAAGGGGTGTGGACCTCAGACCACCAGCTAAAATGCCAGGGTCTCATTTACGTTCTCTATATGAACCCCAGTTTTGTTCCTTCTTTGTAATATTATTGTATATCTTGTGTGTTCCAGCTAGATCTGTGACTCTGGGTGTTGTACAAAGACACCGCAGCCTGGTTAGATGGGATGAATAGGTAGGAAGGAAAATGGGAATGGGGGAACGGGGCTAAGAGGTCACTGGGCTCACCACCTCTGCTGGATGAGCCACTCCCGGCAGAAATGATGACAGCCTAAGGATTATTTGTAGCATGTCATTCATTTATTTATTTTAAGGGCAGTTCAACAAAACCAACATTAAAAAAGAAATATTAAAAATGTCATAGGGGTGGATTTCTAAGGCTTTTATCTCTGCTCTTTGGACCTAAAAATATCTTAGGGTTAAGCCAGCATTGTTAGTGGTGGGGAGAGGCCAAGAATCCTCTTTATTTGCAGTGGAGAGAGAGCAGCTGATGGGTTTGCTGACATGGACTCTGACCTGTCCTGGGCTGTAATCCCCAAAGTGTCCCCTAATGATGTCCCCTTCCACCTATGCCACCCACCCCCGCTGAGCAGTGGTGGAGCTGGTGTCCTGCTGAACACAAGCTGCTTGTGGAAACTTCTGTTTCCTGGAGTCAGTGAACCCCGAGGCACGGCACAGGCAGCGCAGCAGGATCATAGGGTGATGCTGGGCTTCCGACCTCGCAGCACTCACTCATGCCCAGCGACATGGGGAAGAGTAAAAGTGGCAGGTCATGTGCTGTTCATCTGCGACGCAAATAACTAGGTGAATTCTTCTATAGCCAGCCATAGAGCCAGCAATCAAAGCTTTCCTGCCGGGAATGGCAAGGATTTGGTGGCAGGTCCTGAAATCTGCAGCCAGGCGGCACAGGCGGAGATGTCGGGATGCATTAGAAACTGCAGCAGCTCCAGGCCCCGAGGCTGTGGAGCTGAGAGAAGAGCTAACGAGCAAGTCGGAGCTTTAATAGGTCAGCAGTGAAGTGGGGGGGTAAAAAGGATGGAGAGGAATGGGAGATGATCTCCCCAAGGTTCTTTCCTGAGACCCAGCAAACCTCGGTGCCCAGGTGTGACCCTGAGCTCATTCTCTCTCTCATCCCCTCTAGGGACCAAAAGGAGACAACGGTTGGAGAAGGCAAGATGGTCCCAAGAGGCTCCGCTGCTGGTGTGTGTCATTTCCCCTGGGACAAGAATCTGAGGCTTCTCCGCGCTGAGTGCTGCTGTGTCCCATCTACTACCACACCCTGAAATCAAACTCGGCAGCTTGGGTGAACCAGGCACTGTACAAACATGTCAGACTTGCCTCCACCCCTTTCTCTTCTCCTGCTCCCTCCTGCCGTCTTTCTCTCGCAAGTTTACCAGCGTGCCAGCGGATTCCAGTGGCCAAGCATTCCCACCTCGCCGCTGGTTACGGAGCAATGAGGAGTCAGGGGTAAGCTCCCTCCTGCAGGTTTGGGGATCGGCCTTGGCTTGCTTGCTCGCTTTAAAGCGACAACAGCGCTGTCCTAATGGCCGCTGTTTCGTGCCATTTGTTTCCTCTCTTTACAGAGGACTAGGTTTGTCAGTTTAAACTAGCATCTCCGCTCCCCAGTGGCTGGGCTGCCATGGCTTAACCCCTTCCCTTCGCAGCTGAGCCTTGCCACGGCCAAGGGTTAGCGTAATCATTACACGTGTGTTGGCAGTGCCAGCCTAGGGCAAAGTGGGAGGGGAATGGTTCAGGGGGTCATACAATTTTTTTCTCTCAAGGGATGGTTCTGGAAGGGAAGAAAAACCGGGAGCTGGATTCCTTTGGGCAGGAGTTTACTTCATCTTTACTCCTATAGCCCAGCAACACCGTCCTCCAATCGGCTTTGCTGCATGACAGCGGGAGAGTTTCCCTCCAGACCCTTCTTTCTCCTCTCACTTGGAATTGTCCTCTACCGGCATTGTTGCAGCAGGACTGCCAGTAAGATCTTGTGTTTTTTGCTTTCCAGTGTCTTTTAGGTGGGCCAGTGTATGGGTCTGTGGTGGTTGGGGTCTCGCGGTGTGTAGCCTATTGACGCTCGAGGTGATGGGGAATGCAGAGAGGGAAATGCAGTGTTGAATCTCACAGGGCGATGCTCTTAAAACACTGGGGTGAAGAAGGGGTTAAAAGTTACTCTGGGTGATGCTTAGAAAGCAGACAGCGTGTCAGGAACATGCATGCTCATTGCCTTTATGCGAGACATAGCAATATCTCCTCTTAAGTCTCCTGTATCTGCAAGGACTCTCGCCGTATCGTAGGAAGAGGTCTAACGGGCTTGCCGGTTAAACCCCCGCCTGTCTCTATTCCTGACCTGCTGGCTGCCGTGCTAGCCAGGACCCTTTCAGCACACCTACCGAAACTACCTTGTAGTA
Source organism: Burhinus bistriatus (assembly GCA_013397275.1). Lineage (NCBI taxonomy): Eukaryota > Metazoa > Chordata > Aves > Charadriiformes > Burhinidae > Burhinus > Burhinus bistriatus. The sequence continues at coordinate 787,755 of VYXH01008708.1, read as the reverse complement.
CTCGTGTGCGTCTGGGTGCGAGAGTGTGTTTTGGCCACCTGAAAGCTGGCTAATCTCCTCCTATTTGAGTTACAACCTACAGTTCTATTGGGCATGTGTACTTAATTATTTTTGCCGGCTGGTAACCAACATATACAGCCAGGTATTTACAGCTGCAGAAAACAGTCCTCTCCAGTAATGTTTGCTGATGCGTTTGCTTTCTTCTTTGCCAGGACATTAATGCCTTAATGTGCTTTGGGACAGAGTACTGAAAAAACAGAAGAGAAGTTTGTGGCTGGTGAGTGTGGGTTCTCAGGTGAGGCTGGGGGATGTACGTAGAGCAAGAGATGTTTGCTGAGTCTTCCCCTGCTTTTCTGAGTTTTGTGCTTGGGTAAAACCCGAGTCAGCTGAGCCCCTGCACAGCTGCTGGGGAAAGAAATGCTGCTGCACAGCACGCTCTCAAGCCCTGTCCCACTGAAAAGTCTCATTCTTGATGGTGTGATGAAGCTGTATATCGATTTTAATATTCTATACTGCCTTGGTATGTACATCCTGTGTGCTAAGTGGGAGCAATGGTTTATGTATCTAGTAGTAAAGCTGATCAAATAGTGGAAAGAGTTATCAGCAAAGAGTTTGCTGGATTAGTAACTGTGCTTCCAGATGGACACCCTGTTCCTGTACAGGGTTTGTTTCTGTTTAGATGGGTGTGAGTATGTGTGTACCTGGAAAGAATATCCTGGGTCCTGCTGCCGAGGCTTGTGAAAGTGAGAAATGTAAATCTTGCTTGGTCACAAAATGGTTTTCATTCACAAGGAGCAGCACTATAAAAGTTTGGCTGTCCTGCCTCCAATCAGCAAAAAAAGAGCACTTTTTTTTTTTTTGCTTCTCTAATGTGCTTAGGGAAGTTCACAAGCAGAGAAAAGAGCTAAACATTTTGTGCACATTGCTTAAAACAGCTTGGACTAGCCTACTCCAACTGCAAGTTGGCCAGATGCCGAGTTCTGCGTTGCACATCGTGTTTTCTTGAGGGTACCGATAGAGGTACCACACTGAAGTTCCATCGCAGTGGGAGCTGCACATCACTTGCGTTCGTGTACCTCAGCCCTGAAGCTAGCCAGAGCAGCCGAAGGCTAACTAGTACGTTGTGCTGGGCGGCTGGAGGGAGCGCAGCAGACCTTCAGAGCTTGCCAAGGGAGGCTCTGGACTAGGGAACCAGTTTTCTTGTCTGTTGTACTAACCCTGCTCCTGCACCGGTCTCCTTGGCTTCTAGGTTACAATAGTACAGGCTCAGGGCAATGAGGTGCAGAGTCGGGGCTTGGCTCATACAGGTCTTATTTATAAGGAATTTCTCAGTATGGTTTCTAAAGTTGCAGGAGGACTACCATGCGCCTTGAGGACTAATGCACGGAGATTTGGTCATTAGCAATGATATTGTTTTGAGACTCATCTTCCGTTTGTCTGGCATAAGAGAGCAATGTGAATGTAGGGTTACAGTAGACTAAATGTTCAAGTCTGTTTCCCTCCAAAAAATCTCAGGAAATTATATTCACCCTAGGGCTGAGCCATTTTAACTTGCAGTGTTTAGTAATTAGATTATTTTGTAATTAATTGATGAACAGGGTGTTGCTGTAGACAGTAACAGTTATTTATCGTTACTTGTGTTACGAGTGCACCTCATGTTTTACTGTATGGAGTGCTGTGTGAACGTTCATACTCATGGCACGTGTTTTCCCTTTCCAAACAGAGCAGAATAACTGACACTCCCTAGGAGAAGACTTGTCTGTTATGATTTAAATTTCCGTGTTGGTGTTGGCAGTAGTGAGTAGGAAGGCACTGAGAGTCAGCCAGGTTACGGGGTTTAAGCTTGTCTGTCTCCGCTGTGTTTTGGGGCACACTGCCTAGGCTGCAGATTTCCCATCAGTTATCCCGTGGGGATAACGCCAGTGAGCTGCCTTGCAGGCTGTTGACAGCAATTAAATATATATGTTATCTCACTTCGGGAGAACATGGTGATTGTAAATAGGGGCTAAGATTGTTTAGTGCTGTTTGGAAGGAAGTTTAACACTTGAATCTTTATACCAACGGGTGGTCTGGGGAATCGCTGCGGTGTCTCTGCCAGCCCTTTGCCCTGCCGCCGGAGTGAGGAGCGTGGTCCAGGACGTGTGGCACTGCCAATGCCTCTGCTGGGCCAGGACTGCTCGCAAGCCATCGGCCACGCCGATGGAGTTTGCGACTCTTGCTCGGCTCCTGCCTCGTGCTTCCCTACAGTAAAGTCTGTACCGTGCGCGTTTGCAGCCCAGAGCTGCAGCTTTCCTCTCGTCTGCCATGCGTGGCGTGGCGTGGAGGAGCGCAGCGAGGTTACTGAGCTGAGGCGGAGCCGTGGGACGTGGCAGCCAGTGTTTCCGAGCGCTGTGTTTGAAGTAGCGTGTTTGTTCCCCAGATGCAGCCGAGTGCCTTGGCTCCTTCGTCTGCCATGTGGCCCGGCATGCCAGATGTGTCCCCTTGCACTTGTCCCAACATAACCTCCTGTCTAATATGTAAGATGTTGCTATTCATATCAATTTTTGGGGACGGAACCTTAGATGTTCTTATTCTAATCTTGGTAGTATTTTTATGCTCATTTTGAATAGATCTGTCACGCAAGGCAGAGGTGAGTGAAGCCCCATATCCTACCCTGTTATGTAGCTCTCCAGTATTCTGGATTAACAGCAAAAGACAGCCACTTGTTTTTAACCCCCATGCATCGTTTGTGGCAAAGTAACGTCGGTGAACCCAGGTGAAGCACCGCAGTTACTCTTTGGACGTGGAGCGGTGAAGTGTGCATGTGTGGGGCAGGTGGCAGAGATGCAGTGCTGCGTGGGTTTGGATATGCAGAACAGGACACGGCCACGTGGAGTGTTTAAAAGGTGGGGGGGAAAGGGTGATAGTTGTTATAGTGGCGTACGTCTCAGCCTCACCACCTGCAGCGTGCAGCTCGCTCTTGGTGCTGCGGGGGTATTTGCTGACTCTCGCAAACCAAACACTGCTGGGAAAAGGTTAATCTTGTAATGAAGGCATTGGATTGCAGTTGAGGTTTGGGTGCGATTTCTGTCTGTGCACCTGGTTTCTGTCATGCTGCCTAGACCTACCTGCTGTCAAGATCAAACGTGTGGTCAGAGCATGTCTTGGCTCCCACTGGCGCTGTGCACCCATGTCTTCTCTCCGTGGAAGCCAGGGTGTGTTGGGGCCTTGATATGAAGTTAAAAAGCAGCCAGGAGACGCACCTGGAAGCTCTTTTAGGTTTGCTAATGTAGACATAGCTGGGAAGACACCAAGCGAGTAATTTTTTTTTTTTCTGTCTCGTCTGCAAATGAGGATAATAATTAATTTTCCTTACCCTTTGCCTGTTTAGATGAAACCTCTGGAGGGTGGGGTCTGACTTCAGAGACCGGCACAACAGGACAGTGACTTCAGCTGGGATTTCTAGGGGACTGTAAATAATGGAAAACTTTATTATTTATCAAGGGAAAGAAGCCCCATTAGCACTTGGGACATGCCTGTGCTGGTTTCAGAAAGTTCAAGAGGTCTTGTCTTTGCAAGTGCTTTTATATGTCCCAGAATGAATTTGGTCTAGTATAGCTAAAACACACCTAAAAATGTGTCACTGCAGCATCCAAAACAAGCTCAGCAAATAGGCGTTCACTGTGTTTCAGGTTTTAATCCTAATTTATGAGCAAGGAAATGGAGCAGGGGAGAAAGAGGCAGCACCATAGCCTTTAGACCTTTTCAGTGGAGGCATGGCAAAAAATGTCAAGCCAGTTGTGTTCTTTTTCTCATTTGTGAAAAATAAACCCACCGATATAACAAATATGTCTCTCCCTAAGCTTATTTCTAATGTAATATTAATCTGTGCGCTCATGTGTGTGTTTGGGCAGGATTTAGAGCATTACATCAGTTTGCTGTGCTGCTCCGACACATCGCTTTGCTGTTGGGGGCTGGGGAGGGAGAGAGAGGAGTGGAAGGAAAGGGCTTGGAATAGGGAAAGTGATAGCACAGAAAGCGAATAGCCGCTCTTCCCTTAGGAGGAAAAAAAGTACCTAAACCAGTATGTCTAAAAGTAGAATTGTAGACAAATGTGGAAGGTGTCAATGCTCTGTGCTCTTAGATCCCATCTCAGACCGTTTCCCTCCCCTCTCCCCTTTCACCCAGCCTTTGTTGCCGTTTCTTGCTGTGTGAAGTCACAGGTTTGTCAGCTCTTCAGGGAAGTAACCTGTCATTTTTCGTTGTCTGCAAAACGCTATGAACATTTATGGCTTGTTATAAATAACAGTCATGTCAGAAACCTCAGGAGGGCAAACATCAGGATTTTGGGAGGTATGGAATACAGTGAAATACCATGTGTGCGTACTGACACAGGCGTATGCCTGAACATGTGCATGTGTACATACAACATGCATCGATAATGGCCTATTCAACTTGTGCTGCATTTGAAACGTATTATATGACAGGGACCAGCACAGCAGAGTATGGAAATATGTTTTTCCTTTTAATTGGTGGGTTCTCTGGGATGTTCTTCATCTTTCTACTCCAGACTCAATCTGCATACTGCACTTCCTCGGGTCCTGTAGGAAGAGTTATCCTCCTCACCCCTCCTCTTGTGGCTGCCCAGAGTAGTTTGGCTTATCAGCTGAGGGAGGGCTTAGAAATCATAGGAATCACTGCCTTTAGCCCGGGGACCGAGCGTTATCTCTTGTCGGGGTGGGAGGAATGTAGGGAGCTGTGTCCAGATCTGCAATAGCCGTGCAATAGGCACCGAGGAGCGGGTTTGGGTGCTGCAGCGAGGAGAGGGAGGGAAAGCGGATTTTCAACTGGAAACTGTACAAGTCAGGCTGAAGTAGCTCTCTGCTGTCTTGCTATCATCAAGTGTACGTGTGAGTGACTGAGCGTGTGAGCACAGTTAGGTACGGTGCATATATCCTACCGCGGTAGGTAATTGCATGTGTGTGGGGTGGAGGCGAGTCAGATGAACGGACGGTGCATGCTAGCTGCTTTGTCTCAGTGTTTGAACTCCTGTGTTGCAACGAGCGGTTCCCGATAACGTTTATCTGCTGCTTTTTTCCAGTGGGGCTGATCCTCTTCTGTGCCCTGCTCCACGGTTGCCCGTCTCCCAGCCGTTCCTCTTTCCCTTCCGAACTCTCGTCCCCCTGTCTCTTCCATCCTTCATCTTCCCACCCCTTCCTCTCATCCCAGCCTGACCCTGCTCCTCTCGCCCCTCCTTCCCAGCCCTTCCCTCCCCGGCTCAGACCCGCTGGCGGGGGATTTTTTTTTCCTGCTCCCTGGCAGATGTGACAGCTTTTGGAACTGTATCATCCAGGAGCAGCTATCTCTGGAGTTGAAAAATCTAACGTGGTTTCCCAGGCAGCAGGAATGGATCGCTGAGAGAATTTCAATCTCCGACTGCTTTTGTCTTGTGGTAGTGACTTTTTATTATTTATGTTTGTGACATTTCTTACAGTACAGCTGTCAGCAGTGAATGAAAGACTAAAGTCTAGTAGATTATTATAAAATCAGTGTCACAGTATTTGTATTGTTATATTAAAGGGATGCTGTCTGTGTCTAAATACAGGTTTGGCTTGATTTACAAAATCTTATATGCATAAAATATTCTTATGAATGTCTTTTTGAATTAGAAAAGGCCTGTTTTATGTTTTTTATTTAAACATTCTTTGGCTGGGTATTGGAAATACAAATAAATAGCTCTTGCATGAAAACCACAAAGCGAAAGGAGACTGGTTAAATACAGACCTTCGCGATGAAATGCAAAACCTACACAGATTATTACAATCCATTGGATTTCAAATAGCTATTTTTAGTGTACGAATTTCATTTGATCTTAATGCAGTGTACCTCTAAACCACCTGTCTGACATGGCAATGGCTTTATAATCAAAGATTGATGCTGACCATGTAAAGCAAATGTCGTCAGATACCCAGGGTTGTGTTGTATTTGGAGTTGATTACATTCTGTGGTTTTATGATGTCTATTGTAAACCGATAAGGTGGATGCAGGACATGTCAGCTAGTCACCCTAAAATTGACCATGAACTTAGCAGATAACTTCTTTCTGGGTTTAGGAAGCATGCTTTTGTGTATAGGATCGGAGTGTAGTCCAGGTGGTGACTGACAGCTATAGCGATTGAATGTAACTATACTGGTGCAGTGTTTATGCCTATGCAAACTGATCCACTGGCATAGAGCTGCTCTTCTGTTTGGGGCCAAAATATCACCCGGGCTTCAAAAATCTGAATTTTGAAGTGGTTTAGCTAGAATCATTCTCCTTATGGGGAAATGATTGAAATGTTCCGAAAACAATTGCTATCGCAAGTGCTAATGGTTGTGACGTTTGTAACCCCACATTTTACAGGACCCCTTGCCACCTGAAGCAGTTAAAGAGCAAACTTGAAAGAGACAGTGTGCTATGCCCTGAGTATCTTCTTGTTATGAAGATGAGATGAGGAATGAAGCTGTGAGAGTAGGAGCAGGAGAAGGAAAGAACCTGGTTAAAATAGTAACATCGCTGTGTCTGGAAATGCCCCTGTTCTGGTGGATCAAGTAGCTGTCACGACTGATGTATAGTCAAGGATTCGGAACTGAAGCACTTGCTATAATACTACAGACATAGTTCTGCTTTCCTTGGAGGCTGCAAAAGCTCCTCGGTAGCACCAGCTTTTGGTTTGAATAGCACCAACACCAGGAGCTATTAGAATATCTTTCCTTTCCAGGATTGTCTGTACCTTTTTTTTTTTTTTTCCTTAAAGAATTGCCCTATGACTTTAGTCTTGATTATTGGGTAATATGCAGCCCCTGAGGGGCATTAGTGGTGAATCACTGTGCTTGAGTAGTTGCAATATGGACCTGGAGCACAGACGCTCTCCGTCAAGATGTATTTGGGTTTTCATTGGAACACATTCTAAGCAAAGATTATTCTGGCTGCTCTTCTAGGCAGAGCAGTTGCTTCCAGGCTCTTTTGTAAGTGGTTTTTTTAGTTGCCTAGCCTTTTGCTTTCTTTTTCAACTGTGAGGTATCTTTAGTCACCTTCTGGACACAGACGCTATTGCCATGGGCATTGTCAGTATGTGAAGTCTGTATTTTGTCAAGGATGGGTTGATGGGTGGCGTGACTCAGGGTTTAGATGGTGCAAAGGTCCTTCTGCGATGTACAAACGCTTCCCATGCCAGTGACTACAGGATCATGGTAACCAGATTTTAAGCAGGAGTGTATGCATTTTCAGGATCTCAGTCTAGCACTAGGAAGCAAAGTTGTTATTCACCTGGAGCACTTTGCTCCCTAAACAAGTTTTAAGTGGAACAACCTGGAAAATGTTTGACATATATTTCACTGTGGGGGAAAAAAGCACAAGATGTGCTGATTTTCGAGATCAGTGTCCTCTAGAAGTGTGTTCATGTCTGCTCTACAACATGTTATCTCTGTATGTGTTCTGTGTCTCTGACCCTTATAAATATTTATTCAGCACAAATAGTTGGAAGCTGAGGTCCTGTGCAGGGGAAGAATAATCACTACAAAGTTGAAGATTAAGTGGGAAAAATCCTCTACCTGATGTCAAGGAAGAGGTGGCATTCGTCACTTGAAGCAGTATTAGTGAGAAGCAAATGCTAGTATTAAAGTTGTCAGTGGAAAGGGAAGAGCATATAAACATTTTCTTTTTTTTTCTTCTATTGGTGGATATTAATTGCTTTAAAGAAACCTGTAAAGCTTTTTCCCAAGGTAGAGAGCTTTAGGACTGAACTGCCTAAAATGTTTTGGCACTGGGTCTGTGTGTTGTCTCGTCTCTCTTACGGCTCTCACTGTGCAGTTCATCCTGTGCATTGACAGAAAGCATCATGGAGAGGAGACGATGAGCTCTGGAGCACGCCGGTTCCATTGCATCCACACAACAGTAATCTGCCCAGTAAACGTGTTTCTCCAATAGCAAATCGGAAAATATAACTTGGAATACTTGTAATTTTAAAGCCATCAAACCAGTCAATAGAATCATAGAACAATTCGGGGGAGAAGGGGCCTCAAGAGATGTGTAGTCCAACCCCCTGCTCAAAGCAGAGTCTGCTCTGAGGGTCAGACCAGGTCGTTCAGGGCTTTGTCTTCAAGAGCAAACTTGCTTTTGAAAACCTCCAAGGATGGAGACTGCGCAGCCTGGCTGGGCAACCTGCTGCCGTGCTGGACTCTCCTGGCCACGAAAAAGTTTTTCCTTCTTTCGAGTTGGGACCTCTCTTGGTTTGATTTATGCCTGTCGTCTCTGAGTCCCACCACTCTCCACTGTGAGAAGCCTGTCTCTCCATAGAAAATCTCCCTGCCTCTGAGCTGTTTCTTCATGGAAAGAGTAACTTCCCCCTCACACCATCTTCCCTGTCTGTCTTGTGTGTCTATCCACTGCAGTCCTCCAGTTATTCAAGTTTTCCCACCCCTATGACTGCATGCGGAGCTCTGGTTCTTCTTTTCCTTCCTATCTTCCCAATTTCAAAAAAGGTTGAATACTTTTGGCTTTCTATCTATCTACATCTCTTTTTTTTTTTTTTTTTTTTTTTTTTTTTTTATTTGGGTGTGTGTTGGTNATTCTTTTTTGTTTCTATCTTTTTACATTTTTTTTTTTTTTTTTTTTTTTTTTTTTTTTTTTTGGGCAGAGGGGTGGGTATAAAGTCTAAATTCAAATTTTGAACATCTCTTGTGTTTGGGTATATTTAAGCGTTAGCTGGTTTTGGCTTGTTGCAGTTGTAATGGCTGTTCACACAGACTGTCTCTCTTAGCCCCCAAGGGAAAGGAATCTTAGTTTTTAATTTTAGCTTCTTCAGCTACCTGCTGACAGTTTGATTTCCACCTACCACCTCCTCTCTCTCTCTCCCAAGCCCTGTCTAAGCTAGAAAAACCGAGATCCAAAATCAGTTTTGGGCAGCTCTGCCTTTGGCAACAGCTCTGTCGTCTTTAAATGGGAATCAAAGGTGTATTACTTACCTGGGGTGACCGGTGAGAAGACAGCCTGAGCCCTCTTCATAACCACCCTTCATTCCAGACTTGTAGTGGCATCAATGCTGTCTAACTGGCTGGACTCCAAAGCCATTTAACCTAGGTACAAGCCTGTAAAATATAAATATGTACTTCTTATATGTATTTAAAACGTTTATATCAGGCAATATGAATTTGTAGAAATAAAGGAAACCAAGTGGTAGGAGTTCAGCTGTAGATGTACCAGGTGTCTGTTTCTTTTCTGACATAGAAGCCCAGTGGGCAGAGCGCTAAAAAGATCACTGGAAATCCTAGCTCAGCCGCTGACCTGCTCGTGGTCCTCGGCAAGTCATTGCTCTCTTGTTGCCTCTGTTTCCTCATCTGTACCAGCAGATACCAACTCTGTTCTTAAAGTGCTTGTCACTGGAGAATGTTCTTAATAAAATGTAATTAACTACTATAATTGATACGTGATATTACTGATTGGGTTTATTGGACCTAGACATGCAAGAGCACTGATAGCATTGCCTTCTCCGGTACAGGCATCATGTTCCGCAAGAAGAAGAAGAAACGCCCAGAGATCTCGGCTCCACAGAACTTTGAGCACCGTGTCCACACTTCATTTGACCCAAAGGAGGGCAAATTTGTGGGCCTGCCACCTCAATGGCAGAACATTCTAGACACACTGAGGCGCCCCAAGCCAGTGGTAGACCCGTCAAGGATCACCAGGATGCAACTCCAGCCTATGAAGGTAAGAGAGGAAGACTACTCTTTCCTGTCCCCTGGGCTTTGCTGTTCCCTGGGGAATGTTTCCATTGCCCTGTGTATATTTAAATGGGGCTAAGGGTGGGACGTGTAAGGAATTGAGCAGACAGCAGGGTCTGGGTTTTGATAACGCTGTCTTTTATTTGCGGCAATCGTAACCTCATCAGAAATAAGGACAGTGGTGTCCTTAACTGCAGTAGTGTCACTGCTCAAATACCCCACTGGCTGCCGTCACTACAACAAGGACCTATGAAAGCTCCCGAGGTAGCGGATAGTGCTAGGATGTGTTCAGCTGTTGTTCAGGGAAGAGAAGAGGAGAATTCCTGGAGAGTCCTGTTTTAGCAAGTTTGTCATTCTCGTGGGTGAGCCAATTTGACTGGTAATTAAGCTGACAGGGAAGGCAGAGTGGGAGAGAGCGGGATAGTGCTGGCTCGCTGTTCGTGGACAGCTAGGTGAATGAGAGACGACAGGGAGTGGGACTAAAGGAGGGTTTAGAGTAAAAGGGTTTATAACGCAGCAGTTTAACAAAAAGTGGGACATGGTAAACAGGAGAATGTCCTTAAAGCAAGTCCTTCAGTAAGGGGAAGCAAGTCACTGATCCTTGTAGGTGGGTGAATTTCGATGGTTGTCTTGCTTGGATGATATCACAATAGTGGCATCTGGAAACGGTGTGTTCCTGAGTGACTGCAGGAACCTGCCCTGGGGAGGGAGGCAGATTCATCATGACCCTTGGAAAAGGAAACGAAAGATGGTGACAGAATTATTGTGTTTAAAGTCTTGCTAGCTTGTAGGAAGTTTTTGTTCCCAGTTAAAAAAAAACCTACAGGGGCCTAAAACCCAAAAGGTAAGTTGTAAAATAGAGATGTTACTACTTGAATTTTAGGAGAGACATAAAAGAAAACAGTTGTCTAGCTGATGAATATATTTAGCTTTTTGTGTGCAGATGCTTAAAACATGGGGACTAAATGGGACTACGTTTTAGGATAATGCAAGTAATAATGCAAAATCAAACATGCAATTTAAATGGCACATCAGGATCTTTGAGGAGAATGCTGATTTAGAAAGGAAAAACTTGCTCAGGAAGAATAGGTGAAAGAAAAAGGGAGGAGGTGTTGCCTTCTGTTTTATGGTGTCCTGAATGTGCTTTTGAGGACCACAATCCAGAGAAGAGATAAAATGTGTAATAACAGACCAACTTGGCTGGATCAGGAGCTCTCTAATGAGCTTAAACTGCAGGAGGATTGCTCAGAAGGGTGGAAACTAGGTCAAGTTATAAAGGGCAAATAGAAAAGAAATTTATGTAGGGACAAAACTGGAAGGCCAAGGCACAAAAAGAGATGTTATTCTTAAAGACCCGAAAGGGCACTAAGGAGACATCATAAGTACACTGAGGAGGAGACGGAGGATGAAGGAAACAATTTGTGCACTGCTCGTTGTGGAAGAAAGTTAATAACATGACACTGAGAATTCTTAAATGTTTAATGATTTTTCTTCAGTCTTTACCGAAAAGGCTAACTATGATCAGTGGGCTAACGTAATTAACAGGAGCATGAAGGCATAAGAATGCAGGCTAGAATAAAAAGAACATGAACAGAAATGAGACTTCTTAGATAAGTTACATATTTTCACGTCAGCTGGGCCTAACGAAATTCAAGGAATTGCAGATCAGTCAGAATAATTTCAATTCCCAGAAAGAGACTGGAACAAATAAGCAAGTAATCTATTTGCAACCACTTCCTAGGAGATAGCAGGGTAATAGCTCACAGCCAGCATGGATTTATCAAGAACAAATCATGTCAAGCAACCCAATTTCCATCAATCACAGGGTATCAGGCTTTGGGTCAGGGAGAAATGATGGCTCTCTCCTGATTCCTGACTCCAGTTAGGCTCTTGACACTGTACCTAAGGCATTCCCAGAGCAAACCAAGCAAGTTTTCTCAAGCGTTAGGAAAAGTATACTTAAAAGAATAGTGTGAGGCATCACTGTCAAAATAGAAACGTGCATGAAGAGATGTACTGGAGGTTTGTCCCGAGTCTGATACTGGTCGGTACTTTCATGTATGGCTTATTAACCCTGTACGTGGTAAAAGCCGAAAGGAGGTGCAAATCTTTATGAGAACAAGGATAGAGCACCCAACGGTCTTTAAAAACTAGAGAAGAATCTTAAACGCATACTGGGGTTTTTTGCCCCAGTAAGTCTAACTGTAAATACTCTCTTAGACTGCATCACATAGTTGATTATTTCGAGTAAACTCCATTTGAACCAATTCCTGTTCAATGATACCAATCAATAGTAAGGTCTCTTGTTTGGTGTTTTTTTTTTTTTTTTTTTTTTTTTTTTTTTTTTTTAAGTGCTATTGGCCCTATTAGGCCAAGCCCATATACGTAGAGTCCTGGATTCAACTGTCATGGTTTTTCCTTTTTTTTGACATGTACTATGTGTAGCTTGTGAAGGGTCGCTTTTCTTTCTAAAATTATAATTTCTAAATTTCAGTCAGTAAGGCATGATCTTTGTAAGACCACTCCATATAGATTTGGCCCAAATTTAGATGTTTCTTCATTAATCTGATGCAGTCTTTAAACACAGAGTGAAAGCACAGCTAACTCTATCTTCTCTGTCCACTGGGGACAGGACTGACTTAATGGATGAGAAGTGCAACAGGAGTGACTTGAGTCTAGTTTTAGGAAGATTTTAACTAGGAGGTGAGGTGAGCACTGGAATGGATTTTCTAGAGAGACGATAGCGTCTCTTCGTGGTGATTTTGCATTTTGAGAATGTTAGATGCAAGTCTTTCTGGAATGTCTTCTGTCTGTCTACTTTGGACCAGCTGGCTGCTTGAGTTTTCTTTCTACTTCATTTTGAGTTGTTCTTTTTCCCAGTTTGTAGAAACATTGAACCATCAGCGAGCGTTGGAGGAGGGGCTCTTTCTCTCCCACCTGCCTGTGCGAGCAGGAGCAAGGGTGTGGAGGCATCCTGCCAAGTGCTCTGTCACTGTGGGTGTGCATACTGCAGCTGTCCCTGCTCAGACTCATTTAGGAACTGGTGCTCTCCATTGAGTGCTTAATTAATGACTGAGGGAAGCTGGTAGCCTGGCCTTCCCAATGGATGAATTGGAACGGACAGAAGACCCTTCCCACCCCACGGTCAGATTTCAGAGACTGGGTCTCTGGCCATTTACTTCTGGTACTTTTTTTGCCCTACCGAGTTTTGTGGCCGAGTGATGGGAGCAGTTGGAGGAGCTGGAGTCCTCGGCGTGCTGTGCCCTGGCAGCAGCTGGGGCCGTGGAAGGTGCGTGTACCTGGAGAGGGGGCTGTGTTGCTGCAGCAGGGCTGAGGAGCAGAATGTCCTGCTGCAGGTGATGATGTGTATGCAAGGATACGACCCAGATTGTCCTTTCTTCACCTTGTTTGACAAAATCTTTCTATTCTGCCTTTCATTCTCGGACGCTGAGCAAACCAGGTGCTCATTTGGTGCACTGTGGTGGCATTCTGTTGAAATTACTGGAGCTGCTGTTTTGCACCAGCTAAATATTAGGCTCGGTGTAATTAATTCGGCATCTTTAGAAGATCCCTGGAGTTCAGTTAGCAAACAGGAGATTGCCACCGCTCCAGGGAAGGATTTTCCTCAGGCAGAGATTCATGAAAGCGTAGGAGTGATCCTATGCTGTGAATTTCTGTGAAGAAATGAAACATTTTGGTTCCCAGCCCTAAAAAAGCTTCTGTAAGCTTTTCAGTTCCAGAATAAACAAGGTAGAGCACAACATAATATACCGACAGCTTCGAGAGTCTTACTTGTATAGTGCTGTTGCGTGTTTGGATGGAAGCCTTGTTCTTCATCGTTTGCTTACAAGGCAGTTGTGAGCTGTTATGACCCTTTGTTCATCATTTTTAATTACAGTAGCTTGGCAGAACAGTGGAGGGATGGAGTGTTGGAACAGTACGGTCTTCACTGGTCAGGATTAAGATGCATTAGCAGAAATTGTAGAGAACCAGACCAGGGGAGGCTGATTACAACACTATGGAGAGTGGTACAGGGGAGAGATGAACCTTGTGTTGGAACAGTGAGGTGATTTTTGCAGATAGAGCTTAGGGGATGCTGTAACTTCTGAGAACTAATACTCTCGGGAGCGTCTTGAGCCTAAGTTAGCGATGTAGTGTAGCACAATTTCAGCACAAGAGAGTGAGGAGTGCTAAAAACACCCCAGTTTTGCTCCAGTGTCCTTCAGGATGTAAGCGCAGCAGCAGAATTCACTGTTCTGGCTGAAAGCACCGCTGCCTCTGACAGAAGGATGTAAACCCCATGATCCCTTTTTTTTTTTTTTTCTTCAGTAAAGGACAATTGAAAAAAAGACAGAAAGAAACATTTCTCTTTTTTCCTAAATTCCCTGAGTAATCTTTGGTTAGCCAGACAAAATCTAACCTTTGTCAAGATAAATTGAGCCTTAATTTTTACAACTCTAACTTTTCCCCCCCTTCGCTGTGTTTCTCAGACGGTGGTGAGGGGCAGCACGGTGGAAGTGGAAGGCTATATCTCCGGGATACTCAATGATATCCAGAAGCTCTCTGCCATCAGCTCGAACACCCTGAGGGGAAGGAGCCCCACCAGCAGGAGGAGAGCGCAGTCCCTTGGGCTCCTGGGGGAGGACAGACCCCCCGACATGTATCTTCAGAGCCCTGAGGCGGACTGGGCAGACAAATACGGAAACTACCTCAATTGCAATGGTGGGACCAAGGTGACCCGGCGGCAGACTATGTGGCCGGATTACAAACCCCGCCTGGACGGACAGTCTCACCCCAACGGAATGGTGATGAAAGCACAGTCCCTCGGGCCTTCGGAGTTCCAGGGTGCCGAGGGCAGCTGCCTTCAGCGTGCCGCTGGCTTGCCGCACGTGCCAGCTCTGCCGGGGGAGAGTGAGAAGACGGGAAAAAAGGGCTCGGAAGAGTGCTGGCCGCAGGCCTGTCTGGTGCGGCAGGCGAACCCCAGGCCCGCAGGGGAGGGCAGCCCCAGCTCCAAATCGAGGGAGAACAGCTTGAAGAGGCGGCTGCTGCGCAGCATGTTCCCCTCAGCCGGCGGCTCGAACAAGTCAGGCCCTTCCCTCCAGATAAAGGTATAGTTATTCGGTATTTTTGGGCGAGTGCAGCGTTGACTTTGCCGTCCCAGAGGTTACTTGCACAGCTGAACAAATTTAATTGCAGACATCATGCAACCGCCTGTTATTGTTATGATTAATGCTGGAATCAAACAGGGCAATGTGTAGTCCGTCTCAGCTTCGCAGAATATGCTGCTGGGCACAGCTCAGAACGGCAGCCACGTCTCCGTGAGAAGGGCTCGTTAGTGGAGCCGTGCTTGCGGGGGCGTAGGCTGGGAGGGAGAGAGGCGACTTACTCATTTCTGCCCTTCTGTAGTAGTAAAGGCGTAACTTAAATGCCGTTATACTAGCACGAGTGTGCTTTTGCCGTTTGGGAAATTGCCGTAATTTACATTAGTAATGTATTCTTCTGCCTGTGCAAAATAGAACTACCTCAGGAGAGCTCGTTGGTTATAACCAGATCTGCCAAGCTGCCTACAACAGGGAGCGTCAGCATCAGCACCCCCGGTACTGTCGATGGGGGAACCTGCTTGGTAAGGGTGGGACAGCTTGTAGCTGCATCTCCCCCAGGAGCACGACCCAAACTGAATGACTCGCTGCTTGTTAAACTAGGAGAAAAACTCTGGTTGCCGTTGCTGGCTAGGAAACGTAGCCCTTGAGGCCACTGCTGCTAATCCATCCCAGGCTGAGCCGGTGCTCGCTGCCCTCGCACAGCTGTGCAGCTCTTTCGGAGGTGGCGCTGTGCGAGGCCAGGCTCCTCGCTGGCAGGTGTGGAGTCCCCAACCTCGGAGGAGGACGGCAGGAACTGTTGGCCCAACAAAACCCACTGTTCTAAAGCGTATTGCAGCGTGAGGGGTCTCTCCAACCCGGCTTGTTGGAGTTTGCGTAAGGATCAGGCTCCAGGCTTTCAGACACAGCCTTCTCCCTGCAGATTCCCTTTCCCAGGGAGTGGGATGTTAAGGGAATGCAGTTCTTGTGTTGCACAAACTGCAGTTACTGCTGTCTCTGATTTGGGGCTGGTCTGTCTGTCTGAAGGCCCATCCCTGAGCGCTTCGGAGAACTGACCACTTCTTTCCTCTCTTGCGCACATGTCTTTGCCTTGGCTCAGCACCTTGGCAAGGAGGAGCAGAGGTCACTGGTCAAATGGCGTGTGTGCATGGAAGTGCTCGGGTGTGCTTGGACTCAAGCTGCTCACAAGAGGAGAGGAGGAGGACAGACCTGGGGGTTGTCTAGCCCATCTCCCTGCTCCAGTGAGGGATCTGCGCTGTCGCTGGCAGTTGTTTATCTAAGCTGTTCTTAACAGCCTCCAATGATAAAAACCTTCGTCTCCCTCGCAGATGGAGACGATGATGTGTAATTTGTGGCGTGCAATAAATGCATAATTGCAGATGGAATGGAAAGGGGATATAACTGGCTGAAACTGGGGAAGTGCGTGCTGGGGCAGGCTGTTGATAGTGGCCATGGGAAGGTCGAGTGCTCTTTCCTTTTGACTTAATGTGGGGCGGAATGGGAGAACCAGTGACATCTCAGAACATCCAGAGACCGAAAATGTGTATACAGGGGCTGTCAAATTACAGGGGCAGGAAATAATACTTACGTGTGGTTAGACAAACGTGTGTCAGCTTGTGTACATGTTCTGTGCCCTTTTGCATGCTCTAGGTTATATAAAACCTTTTTTTTTTTCTTTTTCTTTTTTCTGCCCCCCCGGTCTCCTGAGACAAAACAAGAGTTGGGAAATACATACTTGGCCACCATGAGCGTGTCTCTACAGGACTGCAGGGGTGGAGCTGGTCGATGGGGAGGAAGTTATCCTGAGGGGCAGTTTGTGTTTGCCCCCTCCTGCACCCCTGTGCCAGGAGCTGCTAAATCATCTCTCAGGGCCTCTGTGTTCCTGAAAATGAGCCATATGTGTGTTAGGCTTATGCAGATTTTACTGTTGACAAAGATCCTTGATTAAAAACCAAAATGCGTTGAATTAAATTCTGTACGATTATTTTCTGTCTGAGACAGAGAAAATGAGTGCTCTTTTGAAAATTTCTCTATTGGCAGTTTTTGGTTCCCATACCCGTATTATTAACTTTATTAATAATCTATCTGAATTGTGAGAGAAAAAAGGCTTCTTGCTTTGAAGTTTTTATTTTGCCCTATAATATAAATGGCTGGCTTGCTCTTTCTGAAGTTGCTACTTCGTCAGATCCATTATTATTTTACATATAACTAAGCATATAATGTATTTTATACCTAACCTGCTAGCTGTTGTTGAATTTCAATTAGTCAACATTTCCAGGGTGAGTATTAGCGCTTCAAGGTTTATCCTTCTTGGGAGACCCGTGCGTAGTGCTAGCGTGGGAATGCATGTCCTGAAGCCACGTTACCCCAGGCTGTGATCGTGCTAGGTCTCCTCAGCTAACCGGGGTTGGGCCCGCTTGGTACTCGAGTGGGAGGTCTCCGAAAGCCTCGAGTGCTCCGGGAAGGAGCACTGCTAATCCAGACTCATTGTCGGGCAGTTTTGTGCCAGTAAGGTGGCAGGTGGCTCTGTGTCGCTGGAGCATCACGCTGGCCTCCCACAGCTGTGCTGGTCCAGGGTGCTTTTCCCAAAAGAGAGCGCTGAGCTGTGTCTGATGGACAGGAATGCTCTGCAGGTACCAGTGGAAAGTGCAGAGAGAGTTTTCAGGAGGCAGAGCGTAATTACCCAAAGGGAATTAGGCCAAGACATCAAAGTGATTTACAGCTTTGGCATGAATCCTCTTTGCTTTTATATACAGGAAGATCAGAGGCACAGAGGGATACAGGATTTTAAAATTCTCTGCAGCACAGGTTGCCCCTGAGTTTTGGTGGCGAGGTTGGAATGCTTTTTAGCAGCGGGGTTTTTTTCTGTGGATTTTGTTTTTGGGGTGTGTGTGGTTGTTTCTTTTTTTTTTTTTGGTGGTGGTGTTTTTGTTTTGTTTTGTTTTTTAAAGCGTGTGCTTTGAAAGGTCCCTTTTAAACTGCCTCAATTTGGAGGTCCTTAAAGCGTAGCACCCATCCCGTAACTGATTCTTGAAAATCTGCATCCATGTGGCTTCCCCTAGTCATGCAGCAAATGTTGGGCAGACCTGGAGAGAAGAACCTCGAGCTCTCGACTGCAGTCTGCTACAAAAATGTGCTGAGCCAGGGTGGGATAACACCCAACTGATTCCTGATACTCCTTTCTTCCTGCTAATCTAACCATCACTTTTTCTTTCTTCCACTTTCATATTTGTTGTTCTCCTAGCCTAATGCTTTCTTCAGGCCCCAGCAGTGGGGTTCCCCGCGCAGCCCTGCAGCCAAAGCCCAGTCTCTTCCATCAGATCAGCCTGCGTCTGATTTCCCCAGGATGATCTCCGAAGCTGGGACCCCACAGAAATCGCCAACGGTGGAGAAGGCAATGGCACTGCCACAAGGCAGGCCGTCACCGGCAGGGTCTCCCAGGAACCGGCAGACTCAGACTAGTTCTAGCAACCTTCACCTTCCCCAGGACTCTTCTGTGAGAGGGCAGCTGGCCAGCGAGGACCCGGTGGTCGTGACTCATGAGCAGTTCAAAGCTGCCCTTAGGATGGTGGTAGACCAGGGGGATCCCCGGACGTTGCTGGAGAATTATGTAAAGATTGGTGAAGGGTCCACAGGTATCGTCTGTATTGCTCGAGAGAAGCACTCAGGGCGGCAGGTGGCAGTGAAAATGATGGATCTGAGAAAGCAGCAGCGCCGGGAGCTCCTTTTTAATGAGGTGAGTATAGTGACGAGAGGTGGGGTTCTGCTGTCCACCATAAAGCCATAGTAACAGTCTGTGTGGTAAAAAGAAGGGAAGAGCAGGAGACACCTTCCTTTTAATAGAATTATGCCAGTACCAAGAAGAAAAATGACCGGGGGATGGATGCTGCTGCCTTGTGCTCATAGGGTTGTGCACGCGTGCATTGTTGGATAAGATTAAGTGTTGGTAGTGATTTTGTGGTGGTCAATTGTCCGCTGTGTTTTTGCAGGTGGTGATAATGAGGGACTATCAACATGTCAATGTAGTGGAGATGTACAAGAGCTATCTAGTGGGAGAGGAGCTCTGGGTACTGATGGAGTTCCTGCAGGGAGGAGCCCTCACAGACATCGTGTCTCAGATCAGGTACGAAGCAAAATCCAAAACATCAGTGCTTGTGTTCCCACCTGACAGGCAAGAGCAGTAGAGTGGAGATTTCTGGGAAGAGTAGTTTCCCTCAGAGATCTTGTGATTGCAGTGCCCTGAAACTATGACGCTTTACAGCTGTTGTCCATTTGAAGTATGTGATAATACTTCTGGTGTAGAAGGGACCTCATTTACAGTGCTGATTCCTTCAGATACCCACTAGTCATCTACTTGATGACCTTCCCCGTAAAACACAGTACTCATGAAAAGTATTGTGTACTGTATCTGTTGAGTTCTGGCCAGAAAGCTAATTGAATGAGTATTAAAGAGCATGCAAAAATAGTTTTCAGTGGTACAAACTTAATGAGGTTGAATTTGTGGCTAACTCCTCTGGAGAAGTGCAGCAGAGCCTTGAGATCTGGACTCCTTCCCAAATTTCATTGCCTAAAGATAGCAACTACTGGACACTCTCCTAAATTTTTTTTCTTATCCACACCACTTCATATTAATTAGTGACCAAAGCATTCCTGTAGGGCAAAGAAGTTGTTCTCAAATGGCCTGTAGAGTCCCACTCACGAGGTGTTCCGGTGATGCAGTTATGATGATCGTGTCTTAGCCATGACCCTGGAGCACCCTCCTGCTTCCAGGCAGTCCTGCGAGGCTGTAAACTGGTGCAGGGAATGCCAGTGAGAAGACTGACCAAGAAAGTCTGGAGGATGAGCTTTCCATTTTCGAAGATTCAGAATCTTAATTGGATTACAATTAGGTAGTATTGCTAACGCTAATTGTATTTACTTTTTTTTAATCACAGTATGTCTTTAATTTGCGTACATGCTTTGACTAGCCTTTACTGATCCTGTGGTGGATTTCAGGCATATATCTTGGTCTGTTGGATTCTCTGTCTTGGATTTGCATCTCTGATGTGTTTGGGAGGCATAAAAAAGCACATTGTCCTCTGTAGCCTCTACAACCTCACCTGTAAGGAGTGTCTTGGAGACACTTAGATGGCCAGGCCCTCCAGCATTGAGTTCAGAGGCACATCTCAAGGTCTGAGAACCAAGGTTTCGCTATAAGTCATCTACCTGCTCCTGGACAGGAAGAAGAACATGTAGTCTTAAAGAGTGCTGAGTTACGGCATTGCAGAGCCAGTGAAATTCCTGTAGCTCTTAGCTGGTATTGCAACCAATGGAACTACAGATAAAAAAAAAAAAATTAAAATATCCTGAAGAGGTTTATGAAGAGTCTGTGTAGTTTATATCCACCAGTGAGACTGAATTCCATTGTGGGACCTCAGCCTAGATTTGTGTTATTTTACAAAGCCTTCCTTTGAACCTCTTAATGAATGCTTGTTTTTCCACATAGTGAAAACAGGATCTGTTATAACATTTACCAAAAGTAGGCTGCAAGCCTTTATCAGTTTTTCGCAGAGAGGAAAATACCCTCATTCCACTCATTAAACATTTGTTGAAGGCGATAACTGATCTGCATCTCCAGGAGTGAGCTAATCCTCTAGTAATCTGTTTTACGCTATGCAATCACTTGACTGAAACCAAATTCCATACGTGACCAGCTGAAAATACACCTCTTGTTATCTTCTGGAACCACAGAGCTCAGGAACCACAGGCTTTTCCTACAGCTCACACACGATGAAAGGAAAAGCTCTGTTTCTGAATATGTTCGGTTCTGTACTGGGGAAGTCCCTCTCCCGTCAGAGGTTAAATCGCAACGCAGAAGTAGCCCCCTGCTGTCCTTTGGGTGTGTTTGCCATCTGCGTGTGGCAGGGCAGCCACACTGTCCTGCTCAGATGGTCAGTTTGGTAGAGTAAGACGTGGAACACCAACCAAACGATGGAAGTATAAATTTCTCATCCGATGGTGCAACTTCCTTCATGAATATGCAGAAATTGCTCTTGCGTATCGAGAAGGTAGTGGTGTGCTCTGCACCGTTCTGCCTTCTGAGCTGTCTTCTCCTCAGTCTTACCTGCAGACCTGGATTTCAGGAGGTATCATTTCTATGCCCTCAACTGGGAGTTGTTTGAAACAACTGCTAGAGACAGACTGAGAATCAAAAGTACTCAAATCGGGTAGTTCAGCTATTCTTTGAAATAATTAACTTCCAGCATTGCTCAGTATAAACGTGCAGAGAATGCTGTCACTGTCCCCAGTTACAGGAGATAATTTTCATGTCTATCGTTTTCACTGATAACTTGATCGTGAAAGTTCTTTTCCAAATGGAAAGACCTTCTAAAGATAAGATACAAGAAATCTGGAGAGGGACTTTTTACAAGGGCGTATAGTGATAGGATGAGGGGTAATGGCTTCAAACTAGAAAAGGGGAGATTTAGATGAGATCTCAGGAAGAAAAGCTTGACTGTGAGGGTGGTGAGACAGTGGCCCAGGTTGCCCAGAGCAGCTGTGGCTGCCCCATCCCTGGAGGTGTTCAAGGCCAGGTTGGACGGGGCTTGGAACAACCTGGTCTAGTGGGAGGTGTCCCTGCCCATGGCAGGGGGGTGGGACTGGATGAGCTTTAAGGTCCCTTCCAGCACAAACCATTCTATGATTCTATGATAAGGTTCTTGGTGCTCATCCTCCGTGTGCCACCAGAGTGGTGAAATTCAGGAGTGTCTTCCCTGCTTGTAACCTGTGCTACCTTTAGTTAGGTGTAAGAGTATCCGAAGTGTCTAGCTGCATGAAACCTGTAAAGCATCCCTATATTCTGTATCAAATGATGTGTTTAGATGCTTTCTGGATAAAGGTGCGCAATATGCCTTGTGAGCAATAGCTTTACCATATTTGCTGAAAAAAAGCTCTCTCAACAGTTGCCCTGGCACCTTGGCATGAAGAAGCAGTCTTGCCTATCAGAATTGCTTGAAACGGCATCGTGCAGAATGCATTTAGATTCAACATCTAAAATGCAATTTCTCTGTATTAGACTTATGAAAACTTAAAATTGCTAACCATCAAGACAAAAAACCTTTTCAACAATAAAAGACAGTCATAAAAGAACAGTAAAAGGGAGATAGTAATGGTCGTGGGGAACCAAAATATTTATCTACAATTCAATTTCAAAATTGCACTGTGCCTGTAGAGAGGCCCTGAGAATGGGTACTGTCCGCTGCCCGGTACAGCCCAGTTATAACCCTGTGTCTTTAATTTCAGGCTAAATGAAGAGCAAATTGCAACAGTGTGTGAATCGGTGCTGCAGGCTCTGTCGTATCTTCACTCTCAGGGGGTCATTCACCGGGACATTAAGAGCGACTCCATTCTTCTGACGCTGGATGGAAGGGTGTGTTTCCTCAGACAAATTGTTTTCTGTTTTC
This sequence comes from Burhinus bistriatus, assembly GCA_013397275.1. Lineage (NCBI taxonomy): Eukaryota > Metazoa > Chordata > Aves > Charadriiformes > Burhinidae > Burhinus > Burhinus bistriatus. The sequence continues at coordinate 765,474 of VYXH01008708.1, read as the reverse complement.
TGCTGCTGTAGCCTTTGTCTCTCTGTTTCCTTTCTGTTCACAATCTCGTTTGTACCTCGTCCTCTTACTCCCTTTGTCTTCTTTGTCTTTGGTGTTTCCCTCCATGTTGTTTAAAAATTATTTTTAAGGTTGGCTGCTTTTCTCTTTGCGCAGGTCAAACTCTCAGATTTTGGCTTCTGTGCGCAGATCAGTAAAGATGTACCTAAAAGAAAGTCCCTAGTAGGTACACCCTACTGGATGGCTCCAGAAGTTATTGCAAGGATACCATACGCTACTGAGGTAAGGGACCACTTCCCTAAGATCAGAAGAGGTAGCAAGTAATGTTCTGAAGTGTCATAGCAAAATAACTATTGGCTTTTCTAGGAAGAGCCTCTAGAGTCTATTTGAAATGTAAATACAACTATGACAATAGATTTGATGATGGTGATATCAATATTTCCTAAAACAGTAGAAAAACTGGTTGGTCTGCTTCTGGGAACATGGTGTAAACTTACTGTGTTCTTACACCTGAAGCTTGGCGTAGGCTCGGATCTGCCGTAGTGTGGACAGCCCGGGACATGATATGGATCAGTAAATCAATCAGTGCCACAAAGGGGCNCACAGATGGGAGCTCAGAAATCACGGGCAGGTGGCAGCAGACTGATTAGTTGTGTTTACCAACCAACCAGGTGTAGCACAAGCAGTTACTTGCAGACCTTTACATGTTGCAACACCAGCGTGGCTCAGTCCTAGGTGGAAAGCTGTCTTGGTTAAACTGGGGTAAGGAGTGCAATAGCATCAAGGGGGTTAATGTTTGACTCTCTTGGTGGTGTTTGTCATGGGTGGGGTGCTGTAGTCTTTGTGAAAGCAACAAAGCAAGGACCTGTTGCTCTGAACTGTGTGTATTGATGTGACATTGGCTCCCACAGGTGGATATCTGGTCGCTGGGGATCATGGTGATAGAGATGGTGGATGGAGAACCCCCCTATTTTAGTGATTCTCCAGTCCAGGCAATGAAGAGGCTCCGTGACAGTCCTCCTCCCAAACTGAAAAACTTCCACAGGGTGAGCATACTGGCAAACAGTCATAAACCTGGTGATTGTCGTGGTGAAACAGCCGTATCAGCCATTCCTGGTAAAGCTGGCTGTGAAAGTGATCTTGCTAGGACATGTTTCTTGGGGAACTTCTTTGGCCCGGGTGCCTCAGTAGATGCAAACTGCTGCTGACAGCTAGTGGCTGCCTTGGGAAACAGCCCTAATAATGTAAGGTCACTTGGGCATAAACCTGGTAACGCAAATCAAAGCTGCTTCAGGTGGACCCAACAGTTAATACCTGGCTGCTGTCGATAGATGAGCTCATCTTCTAGGGGAGCAGGTAGGAGGATCCTTGCTCTTGAGAGTTTCTGGCTTCGCAGCTTTCAGAACCGCAAAGACTGCATTATGGTGAGAGTGGGAGAGCTCACCACAGACAGGAGCTTATGGAGACACGGCAGCTGCTTTGAAGATGAACTCAGCTTCACGGTTTCTTATGCAAAAGTAGCAGTGACATAGGAAATACAGTGATTACCTTTTAGTCACCAGGTAGAGCAGTCCTCCTTTCATTTCAGTCCAAGCCTCTGGGATCAAATAGCTTCTGCAGCGTTCTGAGCTATCTGGCCTTCCCAATTAATCAGAATATCTGCAGCTGCTAAAACTGAATTATTTAACAGAGTAGACTGCTGAACTAACAGCGTACACTCAAGCATCAACAGCTGCTTTTTCCTCTTTGCCTTTGCAACACTAATTAAAATTCCAAGGTCACATTCCGGATTCAGCGCTGTACTCCTTTGGCGCTGTAAAGCCAGCCCTGGTCTGGATCGCACGCCTCGCCTGGTGGCGTTGACCCTACCACAGGCTGTGACAGCCACAGCCGTTTACAGCCTTGCTTTGCCCTGGTTTGTTCTGGGAAGCAAAGTGGCTTCCAGCAGACTTCTGGATGGCCACCAGCTCCCCTGTCTCCCTGCTGCCCGAGCGGGCTCAGCACCAGCTGTGGATCCATTCTGGTGACAGTCAGTGGTACTCCAGCGCTCTGTTCTGGTGACAGTTCGTTAATGGCATGCTGCGGTACCGGGGGCAGCAAGGTTAAACAGATGCCATCCGGGATAATCTCTGCTGCTTTTCTAAAGCATAGGTGGGTTTGTTGGCAGTGACGAAGGCTGGATCCCGGCACATGTAGTTAGCTATGTTGTGCCTCCTCCTTCCAGCAGTCACAGGGAAGTTGTTCAAACCACTCGTGAAATAAACAGTAGCTCAGTGTGAACAGTATTTCATGTTCTAAGTCAACCAGAGCTGGGAAAACACCCCCAATCTAAAATGGATGTAATTAGCGGTGTTAAAATAAAAAAAATATATGCCAAGTTCATTTTTTATTCAGTTTTAATGATTACCACCAGCAAGAGATGTGCAGTGCCTTTAAGTGGTTCTTGGGTCTGACTACTCGGCAGCCTTTCATACACGCTTAAAAAGAACCAACCTGCTGAGGTCATTTAGCTTTTTGATACGCTCTTCTGTAGTTCCTTCATCTTCTTGTACGGGCAGCATCAGGTTTCCAGACTCAAAATTGGGAATCCCGTTTAAGTACTTTTTCCACAATCTGTGGCCAATAAAAGAATGAATTGATCACCCCTTCACACCCAAGTGATGTGCCTTGGCTAGCAGGAATTCTGTTGAATTTTTGAGCTGAAATGCAGAAATGATCAAATAACAAAATGGGAAACAAAATGAACTTAGATGGAAGGACGTGGCAGGCAGTCACATCTTAATTTGCTGTGCCCCATTAAAAAGAAAATGACCCGTGTAAATGTTGTGCCTACCGGTGACAGAAAATTACTGCCACAGCGTAAGAAGCATGCTGTCTCCTGTTAGTGTGTGTGCAGCAGCGGGTTACAGAGCCGAAACGTACAGCCTCCTTTGTAACCACACCGGCCTCGGCAGCCTCTCGTCGCGTGAGCTGTTGCCCGGTTCCTTTACGGGGTTGACTTGCCTGGTTGCTTTTTCACAGACCTCCCCGGTTCTGCGAGACTTCTTGGAAAGGATGTTGACACGGGATCCACTAGAAAGAGCAACGGCACAAGAACTTCTGGATCACCCCTTCTTGCTCCAGACAGGACTTCCAGAGTGCCTGGTCCCCCTTATCCAACAATACCGAAAGCGTACCTCTACCTGCTGACTTTACGTAAGGGGAAATGCTAGCAAAAAATAATGTTTATTTAAAAAAAAAAAAAAAAAAAAGTAATTGAGAAACCAGGCAATCTTGTCCTTTGAATGGTGCTTGGAACTTGTCAGCAATCTTTTTAGAGAATGTACGTGAATCCTGTCCTTGCATTCTCAGCCTCTTGTGGCTTCTCTTTTGCTGAAGACAATCAACACATAGTAGATCCAAATAAGACCAAGTATGTCTCAAGAATGAAGCAGGTATTTCCTGACTTGTGGATCGCTTCTTCCGAAGAATGGCATTTTAAAGCCGAGTCTGAAGTTGCGTATCTGAATGTCTGCAAGTTCCTGCAAACCTTGGCTGCTGACTACTGAACTGGAACAATGTTCCCCAACTAGAAATGTGATCTTTGTTTCCTTAGTTGTACACTGGAGTCTTGAGCTGACTCAAATGTACGTTTTGGGGCACAGAGCCCTTTAAACTCTCAAACGATGCACAAAGACTTGATAATTTTTCCCTCTGAGACTTTTTCACAGATGATTTTAATTTCCTTCAGTTAAATGTGGACCTGGAAAACTGTACATATTTTCCTAGGGAGCAGATGTGATATGTATATATTTGTTTCTAAATGGCTCTCTTGCCTCAACATGCTTATCTTTGGCTGAGGAATATGTATGGTTTAGTGGTCAATCTTGAATCCATTTCATGATCTTAAACTTTTGGAGGGGGACACCCTTGGATACAGGCCTCAAAGCAGACTCTGAAGACAGGTGTGCTCTTGCCATCAGGGTCTTGTGGTTGAACATTCCCAATATGCAACACCTCCAGTGCTGTTGGATGGGGAGTCTGTGAAAGCTTGCTCCTGTGTTTGGTTTCCAGGCCCCCTATTTCCAAGTCCTTTCTCCCAGCAGAGGCTGAGAAATGCTGCCCTGAGACACCCTCTGGGTAGCACTTCGGGGATGCTCTAGGAGACTGAATGGAAGAGTTTCAGCTGTCCCGCGTATCCGAGGAGAGATGTTTGCGTTCGTGTGAGGTGGTTTGTTGAGCCTCTGTCTCCCCTGACTGCTACTGCAGAACACGGGGAGAAGAGAAACTTTTGGTGTGTGTTTTGTTATTGGTATGACCTTCCCCATCACCCCTTTGCCGATACACTCAGAAGGTTACTGGTTGTCTAAGCAGCTCTTTCCGTTATTTTAAAATAGATTTAGATATTTTGTACGATACACTTCCTGAGCAGTGAGATAGTCAAGGTAATTGGACTCTAGATCAGGATGTAACATAGTACAGTAACGGTGTGTGGTGTTGTGAGGTCTCAAGAATATAATCTTATGTGTGGAACTGGGATCCTATTTTGAAACCCCAGATACAAATTTATTGGAATTTAAGTTATTCATGGGACAGTCCTACTGTCTCAGAAACTAACCTCATAATTGCATTTTCTTCAGAAGATGTTAATAATCTCTATCCTCTGCTATTTACTCCAGTCACAGATCCTGCTTCAAAATTGAAGCCGCAGTTGATTACTTGAAGTAATTTGGGCTGGAATTCATCTGCACTGATGCCAGCCATCTAAATGGCGGGCACCCAGTCTGCGAAGCGTACGGGTTGGCTCTGTAGAGCATGGGGAGAGGAGCACCTCCAGAGGGTGCTTCATCTTCGTTATCCCGATACCTGCTGAAGGGTGAAACCGCTGCTGTCTCTCGAAACCACTCTGCTGTGGCCAGTGGAGGGGTCGTAGGTGGTTTGCCTAGACTGGATGTCTAAGTTTGGGGCTGACGAAGGTGGTTGAAATGAATTCATTTAGCTTCTCCTTAGCTGCACTGGAAAATTTTTGATGTAAAATGTTTCTGTATTCCAGATATACTGCTTTTTTTTTTTTTTTTAATGCAAAAGAGCAGGGCTTTGAAAAGATTTATAATTTGAAACAAACGATCCTGCTCATCTGTAGTTGTGAATCCTTTGCACTTGTGTTTTAAATTAAAGTAGATCTTGATTTATTCATAAGCCTGTTGCGGTGCTGAGATGCTTTAAAATATGTCTGTAGTTCAGAGGTGTAAGAGAAGTGTGAACCTTGAAGTCTGGTCTAACTTACCTAGTCTGTGGCTTTTAAAACAAGAAGAGACTATAGCAGAAGCCTGGATCCTGAAACAAACATTTCTTGGGAACAGGGATGAGAGGTTTAACATGTAAAACTATTTTCTACTTTGGCCCAAGTCTGACTAAACACAGCAAGGGAAGGCCCTTGAATGATTGTGTTCAAGTATCTCATAAAATTTTAAAAACTCATTACCGTATTTGTGAAGAATGCAGAAAGTATCCATCTTCCCGTCCAATATAGAATTAAATACCTGATTCTTGTGTTTCTCTCTTTACAGTTCGTGCGTGGCATATCACCAATTAATCGCTCCATTACCTAGATGAGCATGGAATCAAACATATAAATCCTAAGATAAACCTAGATTAGTTAAAAGATTGAAGCTCTGTCTCCAGGGCCAACAACTCCTTCCCCAGGAACCGGGCAGCCAGGCAGGAGAATTACGATAAGCGGAGTGGGTTTGTAATTTGCATTGCAGTAGTACTCAGGAGCGAGATTCCTCGTATGCTAAGCGATATCTAAGTGTATAACAAAATGCAGCCTCTTCTCTGAAGAGCTCATAGCCTACTCAGTGGGTGATTACGCTTTGAGATGTTGTTTTCTCTGAATATTTCTCCGTATATGCTTTCAACAAGGTTACACTGACATCTCAGGGTTTTCTGTTGTTTTGTGTCATGTTTCACCCGAATCGTTCCCTTTTATTTTCCCTTCCTGTCAGCCTTGCTAGTGCGGAGTCTTTTCCGTGCTGCCGCAGCCCTGGCAATCGGCGTACAGCAGGCCTTTGAAGATGGCAGGCTGAATTTATATGAACAATTTGCTGCATCAAACGGGGAGTCTGTGACTGCTGTCATCGCCCAGTTGCACTTGTTCAGAGACAGTGGTGCCCGTCCTCCTCAAACAGGGCTCTCTGCTGTCCAGTGCAGCAGCTTATTAGCCCATTTATTTCAGAACGGGACAAACCTTTCTCTAGAGGTCCTTTTCTTTAACCAGTGATTACAGAAGGACCCTGGATCCAGTGAGGCTCCCGACTTCTTCAGAGTTGTTCAGTCTGGTGAGAAGAATCCTACGCTCCCCCTGTGGCCTGGAGAAAGCACTTTGCTGAGCCCTCGGCCCTAGTCCGTCAATGGGGATAATACCACGCAGTGAGTCTTGACCATGGGGGGGATACGTGTGGGGCAGGGAGAGCGTCTCTGAAATACAGCAGCTACTGTGCAGCAATTCCTTCTGTAGTAGCGATGGTCACGTCAGCACCATCTTTATGGAGGTAGAAGATAATTTTGTACCATTCAATACAAACTGAGCCTGAACTGTAGCGTTCAACGGGATGTAGTTTGTAGGAGTATCTAGAGCAGCTTGTGGTACGCAGAGTGGCCACTGTTTGAAGTGGCCACTAAATATTTGAAGGCGGGTTCCTGTAATTGCAGGAAAGGGAGCAGGGAGAACTGCCTGTACACACTGTCCACTCTTCTGTTCAAAACTGGGGCATCGTAGTTGTGCAAACTGGAAGGAAATGAGTTACTGTTGCTTACAAAGGAGGAGAGGATGGCCAGACATTTGGTTGGAGCTGTGAAGAGGCAGAAGACTGCCTAGGTGATAGAAATAAAGCTAAGCAACCAGCTACTTGCATTTTCGAGCTATTTGGTTCTCAATGTTTGGTTGACAACGTGATACTCTCAGGGATGTGCATCTATTCACCACAGCAAACCGATGTGCTTTAGCAGCGACCTTCAGGCTTTTACCTCTGTCTGTAAAGTGCTCAGAAAATGTGAAGGACATGACAGGAACAAAGGTGCCAGGAGCAAGCCAGCCTGCCGAGGAGAGCTGCGCTCGCCCTGGCGTTCCCACTGGATGGTGAAGGGAGAGCAAGGGGAAGCTTTCCCTGGGTTGGGCTTCTCATCTGACAGTGTGTGCCATGTTAGCCTTTTTGGGTTTTTTGTTCTTTTTTCCCTAAATGTCAGTGCTGAACTGCCATCAGGGAAGCTGCCTGCAAAGGTGTTGGCCACAAGACGAGTTCAACTGCTCCGTCTTTCGTTTGTAATGCTCTTGTTTGAGAGAGTCCCCGTGCCCATCCTTCTTGTGTTTGTATCCCGTGTTGTGGCTAGAGTCCTCCTTTGCTTAGGCATCCCCATTATGTAATTTTTTCAGAATATAGTACAAAGTTTGGCCTCATGAAAATAAGGTTTTTGGGCAAGAAATTTAATGGTAGAGAAGGAGATTTAGAATATGCCACATAAAAGATGAAAATGTGGAAAGAATCTAAGATTGTGCCTAAATGTGCTGCTGTTCAGTGTCTGACCAGGCACTACTGTTGTCTTAATTATCATTGAATTTGGTTTCCGTGTGTAACAGCCCGTTAGAGAGACCTGTCTGATGGACTGCCGCATCACTGTGCGCTCAGCAGGTCGCCTGTGGTAAGCGCAAACACAGGCAGGGCTCCACAGCCGCATGAAGAAATCCTCCAGGATGTCTGAATTCTGTAGGAGGAAATAGCGCTGGACAATCGGAAGGCGGCATTGCTCCTTGAGTACGTAAGTAACCAAGTGCTGGTGTGAGTCTGTGAGCCGTTGTGCTGCTGGAGGGGTGGTCAGCATTCATCACGTCTGTGTGAAACCTCTACAGGGACACTTGGTTTAGGGCCTTTGTCTTAACTTTTGTCCGTTTCTCATCTTCCAGAAGTTTCATCCCGTTTTGTGCAGAGACAGTGTTCTCTCTAGAGGAGCATCGGCACGCCGGGTCCGTGAGACGTGAGACTGCTTCGCTTCACTGGGGGAAGGTGTTGGTGCGGAACGTGGTCTGTACTTCACCCAAGATGGGCCTTTGCTTACAGTTAGTGGTTCTTCCATAGACACTCTGAAAAGTACGTTTAGAAGATACTTTTTTTTAAGCACTAAGATGTAATTTGTGTAAAACGTTCCACCTGTTTTTCATGAAATTCCACATAAATTGCCCGATGAAGCCGTGCCAGTGCTTTGTGTAATAACAGAAGGGCTGCACAGTAGGAACTGTGATGTGGTGTCAGGGCACGAGGCATCACGGTGCATTTTCTCCCTCAGACGGCAGAGGATATTAATAATGTGAATGCAAACTGCTGAAGTTAAGTTTTCTTACACCTGTGTCACAGCGTAGCTGAGCCATGATTATTTTTTAGAATGTCCACACCTTTAAAAAAGCCTCACAAAGAGCATTTTACTCCAGCGTTGTTTCAGCCCTTGCTTGGGCCAACCCCTTGATGTTGTTCTCAGGCTGCCAGAGCACCGATGTTCTGCTTGGAGAAGGTGCAAAAAGAGCTAAAAAGGTTGGAAAAGTGGAGAGCTGGGTTCAGCTTGCTGCATGACCTCAAAATGCTTTCGCTGAAGGGTGTTGCTGAGGCGTTGGCACGGTGCGCAGTGAGAGGTCTGTAGGCTGGAAAGCGAAGGAGTTGGGGAATTGTGGTGGGCAGCGCCGAGGGAGCTGGTGCGGGCGGAGGGCAGGAGCTTGTGCCAGCGCCGTGGGTGGGAGCAGGCTCCGAAGGGCGAGGAGCCTGCCTGACCTGGCTTGGAGTATCGGTCCTGTCGTGTGCTGTGTGGAGGAGGAGAGCGCGTCCTTCCCCTTCTACTGCAGCTGCCATTGGGGCTGTTCCTGGGAAATGTTCTTTTTTAGGTGGTGGTGTCAGGGGAGTGAAAACTTCCACTAACTCAGGCCCTGCAGTTCTGCCCCGGCTTTACCTGCACGTTTCTGTGACATGGGTTTATTCTGTTGGGTTCCTTCGTTGTGAGGGCTTGAAGGAAAAAAGTAACCCCTGGGGTTTTGGCAATGGGCATGGAGAGGGAGGCGCCCCATGCCACCTCTGGGTCTGTGCCAGGTGTCTGAGTTCCCTCCAGGATAAACTGTGCTTTCAAAGCACCTCTGAGACGGCTCTGGAGGAGTTTTGGCGCCGGTGACAACCCCCGTTTTAGCCAGCATGAGAGCTGTGCTGTGCTGGCTGCTGTGTGTGCGGCAGGAGGATGGGACGAACACCGAACAACACGGTCTGTGTTGAGCAGCAGGTGCCCTGTCACGTCGCACAGGGCAGGGGGCGGCTGTCCTGCCCCTGGAAACACAGTTAGAAACGGCCCTGAACAGCTTTTGTTAGCAGCACTCTCGGGCTGCAAGCCAGCGTTGCGGGTTTATATTTACGCTGATGGGAAGTTTGCGTGGACTTAAGCTCAGGTCCTTGTTTTCCCAGTTTCACCCACATGCGGCTGGATCTAGGGGAGTACCTGCAGGCAGACTGAGTGACTGGGAGGCCCCGCTCAGGACCAGTGCTGTCCTGGGTGGGCTTTTGCTGTGTTTCTCCATTTGCAGTCTTTCCTCACTGCGATGATTGCTGTGGCTCTGCTCTGTGCTTGTTCCGGGAAAGCAGCCTTTCCCCTGGGCTCATCCCGTTTGACACCATCCCTGATCTCCACTGCCAGCCCCAGTGTAGGAAGCAGGGGGCTAATGAACACGGGCCCTGCTTTGGAATTGCCAACACTGCGAGCTGGTTTAAGTCAAAATGTTAAACTGGCTGCGGTTCTACCTTGCTGTGATGTTTGTCATCTTTTTTCGAAGGCCCTCAAACTTCACAGCGTGAGTGAGACTTCAGGGATGGTTGGAGGCTGCTCTATAGACCGACAAAATTGATCTAACTGGAGTAATATTTTACCACTTACTGAAATGAAGCTTCAGTCCTAGAACAGCAAAGGCAACTGCTCCCAGCAGAAGGACGTGGCCGTCCATCCGTGCCAGCGCTCCGTTGTGCCCACGAGGGAGCCCAGCCAGCCCTCCGGCCCAGCTGGAAGGGAGCTGAGCCCAGGCTGCGGCACCCTGGTAGTGCTTGGCCACTGCTGCCCACTCTTGGCCACCCTTGCCCAGAGCAAGGGCTCTGCACAGGGCCCGGGCTGTCCCGGCAGATCCATCTCCTGGCGGTAAGAGCCAGCGTGTGGCTGTGGGCTATCGGCACATGAGGGGCGAGTGTCAGCGTGGGTGGGAGAGAGCCAGCTCCATGTGTCTGTGTTGCTGTCCTGGCGTGGCTGTGAAGGACCTCTCTGTCCCTGGGGAGTCCCTTTGCTGGCCTGAAGTAGGACTGAGCCCGCAGGAGGAGTGTGAACTCACCGAACAGCACTGACTCCCCCTGAGGTGCTCCTCTGACCCACGCGTGGGAGGAGGATGCGGTGGGCGCTGTGTCGGTGAGGCAGGGGACCAGGAGTGGTGTTGGGACTGCGAGTCATGCGCTTCGCTGGGTTTGGTTATCGAGTACAATAAGGAAGGGAATGAACTAGTGCACAGGAGAATGTGTGTGAGAAGGATATCAGGTTTAAAAACCCCACCTCGCCGCATATTTAATAGCTGAAGAAGGCGAATTTGAGAACTGTGAGCACAGGTGGCAGAAACCTCCGGGCACCTGATGTCTCTATTAACATCTGCGTACATCAGGCAACATTTGGGACTTGCTCCCATATCCACTAACTGCAATTAAAAAAAAAAAAAAAAAAAAAGGTGATCCAATTTTTTAAGAAACACAATGTTTTATTTCTTTTTAGAAAATAAATAAGTCAGACATTTACAATACATAATTCCAATATTATGTTAACACCGCAGGGGAGGTATGGTCTCTTCTTGGCTGTCGGACCAGGCTTGGAACAGCTTGTCTCTCCTACCTACTCGAGCTGTTGCGTGTTTGGTGTGGGTTTTGTGGTTGTGTGGTGGGGGGTTTTGGGTTTGTGGGTTTTTTTTGTTTTGTTTTTATAGCAGCACTTCATAATGCGTTTATCAATGCAGTTTCTAGGTGTAACTGCTCATGTAACAACCACTGGTTTGCTGAGACTGAGCTCCTTTTCCAGAAAAGACAGAAACCTGAAGAACAAGGTGAGGGGGGATCTTAGGAGATTATACTGCAGAGTGGCACTTAAAATTTTGGGGAGAAGAGAGAGACTGTTGCTCCAGTTAGGGCCACATCTCTTCTAGTATCGTCTCAAATTACAGGCGAAGGTTTTAATAACGAGAGGATGGAAGAAGCTCCCTCTCTGGACCACGGCCTCACCTGAAAGGGTGAGCCCTGAAGCAGCCTGCTGCCAGGTAGCCCTGAAAGGCGGCTTGAATGGGCACCTGGAGGGTAGATCTGCTCAATTGCAGGTTGAGGCTTGGGGGTGTCCCCCCCTTCCTCTTCAGCGGTGTTTAGGGGGTTGTTTTGTTGTTATCTTTTTTGCTGTTTCCTTGAACAATTTGGAAGATTTGACCTAGAGTATCTTCTCTCTAGGATAAGCATTTGTAACACAATAGTTGCAGTACCCATTTCCTGTTGTACCCCAAGCGTAACTGCTCTCACCTCTGTTAATTAAGTCTTGCTGTTTACAAAGGTATGACTGGAGAGGGGTGACTGTGGACTCGTTTTTGCGGGGTCGGGGAGTGTCAGGTCAGTTCCCCTCACACACACTTGTGAAACCTGGTGACCACAAGTGCCTAATTTCCCAGGGTCCCTGTGACCTGGTGCAAGTATACTTTGGCGGGACAAACTCCCACTCTTGGGCTAACATCATTTCAGGACGTGATACGAGGAATGCCAGGATGTGGCTGCTCTGTACTGAATTATTGCTATTTCCTGCTTTTTTAGGATCCATAAGCAAAGTCTGTCTTAAATGGTGCTAGGAAAAGAGTTGGACCATGTGTTTCCAGTTCCTTCTTGCTGGAAGAGTGAAAACCTGCTGTGTCAAAGCTGTTCAGTGCACAAGGTCATAAAACAGGTGAGAGAAAGTGTGGGTGGCGGCCAGGGGCACTGATGCAAGTTCTGCGTTCACAAAATAAGGCTTTGCTGTCCTAGAAAGTGCAAGGGTAAAGATGGCTAAGAGGAACCTACCCCTCTTCTGTTGCAAGACAAGACCAAGCTATTGGGAAGCTGGCCCTCCAAGCGTGTTTGGCTGGCAGGTTTTGGGTTAGTGAAGCCACGCAGGGGTGTACGTGCTAGGGCTGAAAGAGGCTGAGGGCCGGTTGCCCTTTGACGTCGTATGGCCGGGCAGTTTTCATTAGAGTTTGGCAGTGGAATGAGACTTGCTTGTTAAGTCACCAAAGGTGTGGGGAGGGAACATCGCTGTTAGTCACAGGTGGACATACTTCATGGAGAAATGGGAAGCGACTAAAGCTTTGAGGGAAGAGGTATGCCGTACTCCTGCAATGGAGAGCCAACAGCAGGAGTAGTGTGTGGTCTTCCCCCCCAAGGTCCTACAGAACATGGATATTTGAGCAATTTGGTTTTCCCAGCAGCAAGGAATAGCTTCTACAGATCACTGCTAAGCCCTGTGTCGTCATTAACTGGGATGGCAGCCTCTAAAAAAAACCTCCAGAGAACTGTTTTCTGCTACTTGACTTGATAATTCAATGTGTTTTCTTATGAGCCATACTCAGCTTTCTGGGCAAGGGACTCTTTCGGGCACTATAACTGCCTGGCTCTTTCTTTGAGCAACAAAACTACTTTCAAACAGTTTAGAAATTCTGTTAACTGTTGTTATCCTAAGCCTGTAATATGGAAAAGTTTCAGTAAAGCTCTAAAAATGTCAAATTGCTGTAGGTGAGAACTCTGCAAGTGTTTTTGTAGTAGCTGGAACAAATGATGAGGCTCTTCGACTCCTCACAGTATGCATTAATTGCCCAAGGAGCCTGCTCAAGACTGGCAGGGTCTTCAGGAGATAAGGATCCAGAGCTGAGAACTTGCCTGAAGGCCCCTGACAGTCAAAGTTAGAATTAGGAGTGAGAATCAGCCTCTGGGAATAAGGGGAGGTTAGAAAGAAAGAAAGCAGAAAAGTTACAGTGCTGGCAGTGCCCGTTTCTGCAGAAGCAAATGCTGGTTTATGCTGTGTGGATACCAGTGTACTGGAAACTGTCCTCATCTGACTGGGGGAGGGAAGCAATTAAAAAGCCAACACTGGTTGTGTAAGGAAATGGCACGCTGACAAAAAATGGCATGAGGTTCTATCAGACGGACCTTTCCTCCTACAAACAGAGGCTGTGTCTACAGTAGCAGGGAGCGTTGCCAGAAGGAATGCCACTTTAGAAGAGGACAGTTTTTGCTGAGCACCTGCCACCCACACTTACTTACGTGTCCTTCAGGAGGCTTCATTCTGGGCTAGCGCTCAGCTGGTAGGAGCATATTAGATGGGCTAGTGGAGAGTATCTTGCAGTTAAATTTCATTCAGGGGGATCTAGCTCTGAGAGCACTCTGACGTGAAGAGATGCACGTGATGAATGATGAGGGAACTTACTCTAAAAACGGAAGTCTGAATCCAGACTAAAATGTTAATGTAGATACTGCTGTGAATGCCAGCAACTAGCTTGTCTTCAGCCACGGGCCCTTTCACGCTGCTTAAATACCTTAGTGCTAAGGCTGTGGGAGACAAAGAGAGCAAAGCCCTCTCTGAAGGGTGATCTCTTCAGACTACTTCCAATACCTAGAATAATAAAGTAGTAAATTCCTGAAGGATTTCAGGAGTTCCCCAGAGTGGAAAGGGATAGTAGTAGTTTGCCAAGCTGGTCTTTAACTTCACTATATACCTCCATAAACCTTCTTGAACTGGAACAGTAAGTAAGGGAAGCGACTCATAATACGCTTTCTTCAGTCTCAACATCTGTTTCAGGTCCTGGGGGCTCAGGCATGGCTATTGTAAGCCTTGACACCTCTGCCACTGGGATCTTTTCTTCCAGTTGTTCTGTAAAGCCTTGTTCTCCCTCAGGAACACTCTGAACTGCTTCCTTCTGGGTCTCTAGCTCTCCAGGAAAGCCTGCTTTTGCATAGTTCTTCACCATCTCCTGCACCTCCACGCTCAGACTTCGCAATTTCTTCTCATACTCTGCCAGTGCCTCCTGCTGGAGCTGCAAACAGAGACCTCAGATCATTCTCCAAACACTGAAGCTAAGCAGGTGTCAGGCTGAGAATGGTATAAAAACCTGCTCTGAGAGAGACCAATATGATGAGATGTTAGCACTTCACAATTTTGGTCTCAACTCTATATTGAATGACTTGTCTCTATCCCCCAGGCAATCTTTGGCTTCCCTGCAGATGAAAGCGCAGAGTGTTGCTGATTTACGTTTGCACCACCGTTTGCTGAATTGAGACTGCGTGTTCACTGCACATCAACCTTGAAAGAGCATGAGTGGGTTTTGTGTGTTTTGAGTTTGAGGAGCTCAGGGATGAGACTCATCTCCTCTAAAGATGCATTTCCATCACACTTTAAATTTAGGGGATTTTTTTTGTATGATCAGATGAATGCTAGTGCCGGCACAGGGAGTGTAGGAGTGCAGCACCTCTGACTTAGATCTGTGTAGGCTTCTGTAGAACCACCTTCAAAGTCATTCATTTTCTCAGGATACCGAGGAGTGGGTGTCTGAAGTGTGTGTGTGTGTAAGATGTGTGTAGCATTAATTACAGAACGCGCAAGGAAGACTGATTCCCCTGTAGTGTTTTGGATTTACTGTACTGAGAAACAGCATTGACCCTGCGCTTCATTTTTGCCTTTACCTGACTTTCTTTCTCCTTGATTGTTTTCAGATTATCTGCCTGCTTCTCTTCCAGTTTCTGCTGATATCTGGCTGTCTTTTCTGTCACCTTTAAAAAGAACAATACAATATACGATACTTATATTTAAGTTTTTATAAACAAAAGCTTTAGCCATCCCCAGCTTATAAAGCACATGCCAAATTATCCCCCTTATTCCCAGTTCTGAACAATTTCTGCTGGCTCCAAGTGATTTGTGTAGTACTCAAGATGCTGAACTGCAGTGCTGAGGAAGCATTGCAAGAGCATGTGGGCTTGTGCATGACACACACACACACTCTCGCTCTCTCTCTCTCACTCCACTCAACAAGGGCATGGGTCTGTAAAGGGCAAAGATGAGATCCTTAGGGTCTCCTCCCCTTCTACAAAATTTTGCACATTCTTACATAGATGGGGAGGTACACTGCTCATTGGCTGTGCTTCAGAAAGATCCCTGAGTTAGAAATGCAAAATACCCTGCGCAGCTCTGCTTGCACTGCACCTCTGACCAGGGGGAGGACTGACTAGACCCTTACGGACCTGTGGTAGGTCTTCAGCTGCACTTTGGCTGTCTGAATTACACACTCGGAGTCCTCAATGCAGTAGCCATTTAATGGGATTTAAATGTTTCAGAGAAGTCGCGCTCCGAGGGACATGCTGATGATACACGCGAGACACTCCTACTTTGCAGAGAACAGAGATGCTGTGGCAGATTGTCACCGGAGAACTTACCAGTTTGATTGTTTGCACCACTTCCTGAATGTGAGAGTTATTAATTTCTTTCTTCAACCTTTAAAGAAAGGAAATGTATAAAAACCTATAATCCATCTGTTACCTTTATATAAAACCTGTTTATCAATACTGATAAAGTGCCATACAGTAAGACAAGACTGCTAGTGCCCGCACAGAAAGAGAGGTGTGTTACATTCTCATAGTGTCCTCCCACGTTGAGAGGTTGCTGCAATTAGGAAAGGCAAATAAAATACTATTCAAATTTGACTGAGACATAAGCCAAATAGTTGGATGCAAAAGTCTGGTTTTTTTTCAGCTTAACAGACAGCAAAAGGACCTTGTTATGAGCCAGAAGCAAAGGAGGTAGCATACCCTCTTCCGTACCCTCGAACACGTGAAGCTGTAACAACTGATGCACGTCACGCAGTACTTGAATACACAGGCTCAGTACCACAGAATTAGTTTTGTAACAACGTGAATGGGAAGGAAGGCTGCAGCCATTATATGCCTTAACACAACCTCTTAACTGAGAGGGCTGCTGAAGTGGATTACAAACACATCCTAGAGAGGCTGGGGAAGACCTGCCTTTGATTCTCAGGGGAGATAAATACCTACCAAGGCATGAGGGTAGGCAGGAAGGATTTGGAAGCGCTCTTAGGCTTCAACTGAAGTGACTGGAAGGCATGTCGACACATCGGCAAGACGCTTACATGGCACGTAAGAGAGCCAAAGAGCCAGGTGCATGGGAGGCTTGTCGTCAAGGTACAATTACTCCATCTGTAGTGATCTCCCCCTGCATTTCCGTATGAGCCCCTAGTCCCTGCAGCAGGGCAGGGGGCATTTCTAAGGCACTGCTCCTCTCAGGCTAGTCACAAGTCCAGTAAGTGAAACCGATCTTGCAGACTGCCTTACACAAAATAATTAAGCCTATGGAGAAAGCTCCAGAAGCCACTGTCAGCAGTGACTGCAGCAATGACATCACTGCTGCAGCTAGGGAGCAGATGTTTGGCTTCACGGCATATATGCCTGTGTACTGGAGTGCAATGGAGAAAAAAATGCTAAACCAGGAGTAAGAGCAGGCCAGCACACCTTCCCTGACCCCTGCAGCTCTGCCACTACCTGCTCGGTTGCTTTAAAAAGTTTCCCTGCTGGTGACAGACTGTGGTGTAGTGCTGTTCCCAGTACCTCTCCTGAGCAGCCTTGTCGCTAGTATTCCTCATCATGGTTTGGATTCGGTCAACTCTCTTTGCCTCCAGCTTCTTCTTAATGTCTTTAATATTGCTGCGGAGAGAGAAGAGTGCTGTGAGAGGCAGGACTGATTACAAACCCCAGAGACTGAAGCAGCCCTCCACATCTGCTCTCTGGAGTGCTCTACTCTCCAGAAAAGCACAGTTTGAGTGACGGTGCAGCAGAAAGCCCCAAGTCTTAGGAATATTTTAAGTCCTGTAACATTTTCTTTTTTAAAGTGAGTTGTAACAAAAGGACAGGAGAAAATAGATGTACACATGTTATATAATAAGGCTGTATTCTATACCTACATTGGGTTCCTCTGGGGCAGCAGGAGACGTGCTGAAAGTACTTATACTGCTAAATGAAAAAGAAAAAAAAAAGGAACTACATGGCTGTATAGGAGAGCTAAAAAGAAGACCTGCAGCAAGCAGGAAGGTGCATAACTATGGGATGTGACTTGCAAAGCAGAAACCATAAACACTTAAAAGGCATTTGATCACCCAGTAGGCCAGATGAAAGAACAAAACCCAGAACACCTCCGATCTGGGCGCCCTTTGACTGAGGCATATGTAGCCATCAAAACTGCTAACTGCAGGCCAAGAGAACGTGACAAGACAGACGGAGGAAGGTGTTAGCGTCGGGGCACAAGAGGCCGCTGGCACACTCTCAGTACTTCATCCTGGCCATCCATGTGCCAGATGATTACAACAGGGCAGCTAAGGCCGACAGAAGAATGGCTGTGGGATTGTGGCCCATCGGTCTGGTGTCCTGCCTCCACCAGCAGAAGGACCATATGCTTAAGCGAAACGTAAGAGAACAAGCGTAGGGTAATTCTTCCCTCCTCCACCTTCCCAGTTTCCCATCTATCCTCCAGCTCTACTTTTGGACTTCATAACTCCTTGCCCTGAGAGGAAAAGAACTTAATTTATATGCTGTATGACAGAAGTACTCCCCAAGAACTTCACTGGCTGCCCCACATTTCTTCTGTTATGAGAAACAGTAATCACTTCCCTATTCTTCTTCTCCTTACCATTCATGATTTTACACACTTCTGTCACATCCCCCTCAATCATCTGTTCTCCAAGCTGAGTCCTATTTAATTTCTTTTTGTGCAGAAATTACTCCTCACTGCTGACTCTTCTTGCCACCCCCTTCTTGCTCTTTCAAAGCTCTTTGTTCGAGATGGCATACTGAAAAGGTGACTGCGCTATGGAGATAGATCTAGTAGCATAATGCTGACTTTGAATCTTTTTTTTTTTCCATACAATTCCAAAAATTCTGTTTGCCACTTTAGCCACCGCAGAGCTGTGAATGATGAGCTGTTTCAGAGAAGTACCCACAGCAGATGAAGATCTCTTTCCTGAGTAACAATAGCTCATCCCAGTGTACAGTTGAGCTATGGTTGGTTTTTTCCATTCACATTATTTTGTATTTTGTGTTTATTCATACTGAATTTGACTGCCATTTTATTGCCTGTTGCTCAAGATCCTTAAATCTTTCTGGAGCTCCTCACAGCCAGCTGTAGATGTGACTGTACTAAATGACATCCTATCATAGCAAACTATTACCTAGCTACTCGACCTGTTTTTCTTAGTCTTGTCTGAATATGCTGACTAGCTGAGAGAAACAGAGGACGTGAAAAGAGGAAGTTTTGCCTGACTTAGCAACTAAAAGCTGAGAGAGCATTTAATGGGACGGAGGAATAAGTGAGGATTTTAGCTTCAGGACAATGTTATTGCAAGAACAAACGGATAAATGCCTGGCTAGAAACTGGGGAATTGATTCTGCCAGTTTAAGTACTGGAGCCAAGAAGCTCAATTCACTTACTTAGAAAACTGAGCTGATCGGTCCCTGGAAGGGATTATGTGATGTACTGACTAGAGCAGACAGAGATGACATCCAGTGACCAGCAGTCTTATTTCCTATCTTTCTGAATTAGTCAGTCGAGGCTACTTACTGCAGCTTAAACGCTAGTACCCTGTTTGGTGCCTCGTGGCACGCACACTGTTCTGGAGATCACAAGACAAGAGCCGTCTTCCCACCACTGCCGCTGTGTAACTGTGCGAGACCCTGTGTCACATCTCCCCGAAGTAAAAGAAACGCTTTTCCTCCCCTGGATTCACTCACTGTCTGCAGCACAGTGCTTTGAGATCTAGCAGAAAATGCTACCCCAGATAACAGCTATGCATTATTACTTTGTTATTCAAATACTAAGTTTACCTTTCTGATGACTCCTTCAGTGCCTTCAGCTCAGCTGTCTGCTTCTCTCTGGCTAGCTCTATTATCTTGGTAACTTGCTGTTCAAGGGATGAAAACAGGATCAAAACCAAACAAACCAAGATGAGAAACAGCACACCATCCATCTCTAACTCGCCACCAGATTCAGTTTTATCCCACCCTGCACTGAATTCCAGGGGTCAGCTAATCCACGAGGCTTTGTGCGAACCCGTGCACCACAACAGCAAGTTAGATGTGCACACACATTGGACCATGCTTATGGACCAACTCCTCCAAGGCTCCAAAAGCCACTTACTCTGTGAGCCATCACACGCCTCGAGGTTATCTTTATGGACAGCTTCCTCTCTGTCTGCGCAGGAGGCAGCACCGGAGTCACTGTACTTGTGGGTAGGTGGGAAAGAGCAGTAGAGCTTACCCTCTAAACAACAGAGGCCAGCAAGAGGATGGGCCTCCTGTCTTGTGGAAAAAGTTCTGTGGAAACTCCTGGCAGAGTGTCAGTGCAGTCAGACCTGCCTGCACTGCTGCCTGTGAGAGACAGCCTGGAAGGAAAAGCCCTGGCTGCTGGGCTACGTGCTGTGCAGTAAGAACTCAAGGTTTTTATTTCCTTTTTGTAGCCTTGCCCACTAAATCTCACAGTCCTTGACGGAGTTGTGAGACAAGGATGTTTTATTCCTTTAGCTTCTCTCTCTGGTGATAAGCATGATTTACAGGTAAGCTAGTTCTCAAGAGGCAGGGTTTTTTTCCCCTCAGGGCTGGTATAGGCTAGACCAGCTAGTCTTGTAGACAGCTTGCAAGGTGCTTGTCAAGCCAAAGTGCACCAGGGAACCTAAGATTTAAGACATATGATGCAGACTCCTTTGGAAAATAGTAATAGGAAAAGGCCTCCAAATCCTGAAATCATCCCTTTCATTGGCATATACCATATCTATCATCACCATCTGGTAGACTGCCCTTTGTCTCCAGGCATTACTGAGTCTCTTGCTGGTGTTTGCTTAAGGTGGGGGGGATGTCTGAGGGTGTGGGAAACACTGGTGCACTGTCAGGACTCGCTGGCCACACCCTACATGGAGACTTACTCTGACTTCTACTAAGTCAAACAGCAAAACACTTTCCAGATTTCAAGAGGAATGAGATCCAGTCCTGCTGTCAGTGCTAAGGGGTGGTCCTAGGAGTACTGTCTCTTGAAAACCTTGCATTTTATTAGTCTGGATGCAGCAATGGCTGCTCTGTTCCCATACATCATCTGTCCCGGGTGAATGACAGCGGTGAGCATGGTTGCCCCTACGGCATGTCTTTAATGATGGTTGCCACTGATGAACCTGCGGGGCTTCCACATACGGGTGTGTCACCCTAGCTCTGACAGTACAGCATCAAGCAGGGAGCCATGAGAAGCGTGGTACAGCCTCATGTAGCCATGCTCCTAGAGAGCTGGCACCCGGCAGCGTATGAAGCCGATAAATTCCACGTTAATCCCAAGCTAAGCTATCAGAAGAGCTTAAGCAGATGGAGCCTGATGTGCTCCAAGACAGTGCTTCTCAATTTTTTCAAATTGCAGACCTTTAAAAAAGTTTCTGCTGGATTTTTATAGCTTCCAACAAATAAACGTCACTGTCTGCATTCCCAGTTACCTTGCATGGACCTGACAATTGCTTTGAGGGGTGTTTTCTGCCCTGTGGCCACGTTTCCAATCTCACAGTTTAATGAAGAACTTGGTTTTTCAGGCTGTCCTTGCAGGGGCTCTCCTACACGACAGATTCTGTTGACACTTGCACTCCTTACCTCTGTGGCATGCTGCTCTTTCTTTTTTCGAATCCCATCATGGTGTTCCTCCCCCAGCTGGATGAGGTCCGTCTCCAGCCTCTCCCTCAGTTCCCAAACTCGGCTGTCAATGCCTTCTGCCATTTCTACAGGATTTGCACATGTACCAACGTCACCTGTTGTCAAACTCCTGCAGAACAGATACAGCAGCTGTGCTGCTTCTAGAGACGCCGACACAATCCTGACTTTCCTACCCACCCCTCAGTGGGAACACCCGACACTGTATAAACCCAGGGAGCTGTGAATGCCCGCACCACTCCATGCTTCCTTCAGAGAAGGCCAGCCTGCGTTTCTCTTGGGGATCCCTCCCGCTTTGGGTTGGGGAGGTGACCCACAGGCCAGGCCCTGCTGGAGACCCTGTGCCATATTTACCTCTTCTTCTGGGTTTTCCGAGCATGTATCATCCTTTTCTTGCCTCCATGGCAGACAGGCTCCGAAAAGAGTACAGAATATTTCTGCAGCAGCTCCTCCCTCCGTTTACTTCCTTTCCGCTCCAGCTCCCTCAGTTCCTTCTCCTGCTTCTTCAGCAGCTTCAGGAAGAGCTTCATCTGCTGCAGTTCTGCGAGGCTGGCTGTCTGAGGCTCTAAAATACAAAATAAAGAGAGGCTGTTTTCTCCCACCCAGCAGTTCTCAACCTGCTGCGATGCCTTTTGGGGTCAGACAGGTTTTTTCAGCACTTCATTCAGCTTTTCCTCCCTCTTTTCAGCATCACATGCAGCTCAGTTCACCATCTGGTGGATGCCTGGCATGGGAACGGCCAGAATAATTGCTGCCTTGTGGTATTTTGGCCAGAGGAACCACACTGGTGGTGATGTGCCAGTCTGTCTGTCTTGTGCCTTGCACCTTTTCCACATTGCTAAATATCCCAAAGACAGCATAATCGTTAGGCTAATTGGCAGCTCTAATTATAAGGGAAAAGCTTTTTTTTGCAAAACTGAGTTACAATGACAGGTGCTTTCATCCCTTCGAGTTTTAATGCCTGGCATTTCTTCAGTTGTGAGGAATAAATGAAAGGGCTTTTGAGGCAGATGAAAACGAGAGGGGAAGGATGGCTGTGAACTGTTGGAAGAACTTGTTATCTGGCAGTAGCAAGTCAGTCAGAAGTGGTTATCTGTGGCAGAAAAGCCACAAGGAGTTATCTTCTATGGGGAAGTAACTTTTTTTTTTTGGCTTGGAATGTGTAAAAATTAACAGAACTTGTGGGTGTGTCCGCAACACAGTGCTGTGCAGGGTCAGCTTCTTCTAAAAGGCTCGTACTGAGGAAATGCATGGGTACAGCTTACGTGCAAGTCTCAGTCAACAAGCCTAGACTCTCAAACCAGAGCCCACTATGCTTCCATATTATGTGGTGCCTCTTACCAGAGTATGTATGTAAAGTAATCATAGCTCTGTCCGGGGGAATATTTTTCTTCAGGAATAACTTTTAAAAACAAGAGTTACTTGGCAGCTTATCCTGAGCACAACGGGTTTAGTCTTGTGCCTTCAGTTCAGTTTTGCGGCATAATTAGGCGCACTGGTTGTTAGTGTTTTGTATTGATTTGTATCATGCTACTTTAAGACGCAGAGGAGCAGGTGAACACCACATTATTACGGAGGGTGCATGTGTGCTGAAGACTCCCTGCGGCCACATTACCTCTGGTTTAGTCAGGGGAAAGGAACTATCGAATCTGCCCAGAGCAGAACTCGCGTGACAGCTCCAGCCTCCAACATTGCTATAAAGTTGACCTGCTGCAACCACTGGCCTCGGAGGACTAAAGCTGGAGCAGTCCAAAGCTCTTCTGACCTACCTGTGCAGATGACAGTGGCCTGGCTTGTCTAAGGCATGGACCATGGCAACTTCAAGTCTCTTTTCTCCTTGAGACCTGCTGTGAGCTCAGTCCCAGCCTGAGAGCTCGCCACACACCATGGCAATTGTCAAAACGGGCAAATGGTGTCACAGGCAAGGAAACCGTGTCCCCAGGCCCAAAGATTCACGTGGTTTGTCTTTAGTGCTGGCTACAACAGGCTGGGTGGGGTCAGGTCTTTTTTAATTTGCAAAACAGGCTTCATCTCTATTCCAGTCAGAAACTGGGCAGAGTGGGAATGTAAGATGACTGACAGGGCCTCAGCCCACGTGAACAGCGCGAGAGGAGTTACCTGCAATCTGCATCACTTCTATCACATTTTCGTCCTTGGCGAAAGCCACTGCTCCTGAAATCACGAAAGAGGTTCCTGTTTATGTCCTATCTTGGATCTTTGGGTTGAAAACAGACAGTAGAGAGCTCATCAAGAACATGGGTCGCATGAAGGGTGTTGGGGTGAATACAAAGGAATTAATTAAGCTTCTGAGATGCTTAAGTGCTTGGGAACTTTGTTAACAGGCACAGCTGAGGGAAGAGGATTCTTTGCCTTGCCAGAGAGAGGGCATTTGCTTTGTGTTAGCTAAATATTGCTAGTGATGATTTGGCACGTGTAAACTTGTTTTGATTAGGTGAGAAGGATGTGCTTGTCTGAAATTTGAGAAAACTGATTGTTTTGATACCAACATATTTGAAAGGACGCTAATGACGTTGATACAGTTAATATGGAAGAAGCACTGATTAGTTGTCAATTACTTTAAAACACAATAGAAGAGAATGAGGTAATCTAAGGGTACGGTAGGGGACATGCTCTTCCCTAAGCTGAAATTATTCTATCGATTAATTTGGATTAGAAGCATGTTTGAAGAACATTCCTTCTGGCACTTTCACCAATACTACACCTTTAACATTTTTTGGCGATCTTGTTTTGTAAGGCCAAGAAGGTGTCAGTATGAAAGGAACAAACATACTGTAAGATCCTTCTCTGGTAGAGCTTCTTTAAACCCAGTAATAAACGCTGACTTTGTCTTTTGATTTCTATGAAGACAAATCTGTAACTTTTTTCCAGCTCATGAGACTGGTCAGAGTTAAGTAGCCCTTGTTACGTTAATGGTCAAAACACAGGACTGTGCTCCATTTCCACTCTTGCAGAATGCCAGATGTGGGATCTGTTCACTCTGAACTTGTAACAGTTCTTATAAAGAGTTTGCTGTTCATCTGAGCTGATGAATAAAATTACTAATCTTTAAAGCTCCCAAGTATTATACAACTGGACACTGGTACAAGCACAGTTTCACAAGATACCGAGTTTTCAGGGGGATCTAAACGTACTTAAAATGTCAGAAATCAACAGTAATCTACAGAAAGAGACCCTTGAAAAGAACAACAAAGAAGTGAAGAGCAGTGAGGTATTTTGGGATAAAGCCAAGCCAGATATTAAAACACCTTTGTCCCTCAAATATCCAGAATTATCATGTCTTTGCTCAAAATCAATATCCAACCTCCAATTTCACAGTTAAGATGAAAGACTACATCTTGGCCACAGGCCACTTCTTCCTTGGATAGTGGTTCCCTCCTAATGTAGTTATCTCCCAGGGAACTCTGTGCTGAACCTGGAAAACTGAGGTCATCTATCGGAGTCCTCAGCATACGTGCAAGATAGCACAGGAAACAGCAGCACTACGTTAGCCCTGCCTTGGAGGGCAAAGATGATGCGCATGCCAGTTGCGCCTTCAGCTTATCCCCTGGTATTCTCAGTAGATACCTGAGATTGCTTTTCTGCTGTGGAGTAAAAGCAGTATGCACGTCACGCCCACTCCAGCCCAAGAGTCAGGGCATAACGACAACTTTTGCCATTAATGACAAGCACTAAAGTTTAAGTTGGTGACTTGGCCCGAGAGGTTCTGACCCAATTACCAAGGATCTTCAGCCTCCAGCACTGTCTCTTTCCAGCCTTTTGAGCGTACAGGCTTTCCCTTCCCCTTTTAGCTCACCCCACATCCACAGCTTTACCTGCAGGCCCGTTAGAAAGAGGAGCGCTGAACTTCCTAGTGGAGTCTGGTATCCCGTTAGTTTCAGCAGATGGGAAGTTCCTCTGTGCGCCAAGCGTCTGAAACAAAAATCAGAGGTAAAGCAAAGCTCTATTATTTCTGGCTGACTCCACGCAACGTGTTCTAGAGACAATGACAGAACTTGGAAATACTTACCTCCACCGAGCCATCTTTCAGCTTAACTGATCTCTTGTCTTGCAGACTGAAGAACTTAATGGGGTTGGAGAGAGCAATAGTCAGATCTAGAAACAAAGAGGAGGTCTTTGCTCGGATTATCAAGTAACTCATTGTACTCTGATCTTCCTTGCCTTCTGGTTTCCTTTCTGGCCTAGGACAGGAAATTGTGGAGAAGGGATATTTTGTATTCTCTACTTCTAACAAGCTTCTCCCTGACCTGAAAGGGAGGGGACCGTCTTCACCTCAGTCCCCTTCTGAGGTGCTGGCTCACAACTGACGTTTAGGGCAGCTCTATGGAGCTGAAAAGAGCATACTGCTCCCAAAATCCAAAGCCAGGTTAAGGCTTTCCTAACCTGCACAGCTCCCTGCTCTGATTCCAGTCTAATGCTGTATAAACGTGGTCTTTTTTACTAATATATGTTAAAACCATCAATTTCACAGGATTTTCCCCGTGAGTAAGGTTCATTTGTATGAACACAGGGGAAGAGAGAGTAAACATGAGAAGTATTCACAAGCACTTCTGTGGCTAATGCTGGTACATTCTTCATGGCTTTGTTCATGACTGTTAAGAAGTTCTGTTGTTAATACCTCCAGTGGGGCTTCTTTCCCGATTCATCTCTCGCTGTTTGACCACCCCCTTTTTAAAGGAAGATCACTGTATCTCAGTACCAGCAAGAATCTCCCTCTCTTCAAACGGGCAAGAGGAAAGCTCCTGTGCTCCCTAAAACCCTATTCTTGTCAGTCCCTGACAGTTATCACCTCTTCACTCAAGGAAACCTCTCCCTGCCTCTGAATAAAAGTAGTAAAAAGACATTCCAAACCATAGAGACAGTTACATCTGCACTGCACGTCAGGTGTGCGTGCCTCCACCCGTACGGGGAACCAGTCTCAGTTACAGTGCAAGGATCCACTCTCCTGATGGAAGCAAGGGTGTGACAGGATGCTGGCATGTGCTCAAGTCCCACCCTGACGAGGAATTAAGGGTGCAGCAGGAAAGCACCCCCCGGGCTGGAAAAATGCTTCTGAGTCACAGTCTGGACAAAGCCAGAGCACCCCCCACGCACGTTCTACTGCGTGCTACCTGCCCAAGCATCGGGAACGTAGTCCTTTATTTCCAAGTACACAAATAGAGAAGGCATGGTCAGTGGCATGTTACTTTCACTGCGGAGACAAATGTGGTGATAGCCTGAAAACAGAAAGCAGAAGAGGTAAGCTGACAGAATCTCCGTCCCTTCTTGTCTGTGTGTTCCAACAGTAAAATAGAGTCTCTCTTTACAGGAGGGCACGGTGAACGTATTACGGGATTAAGCTAAGGCTATAACAGGATGAATCTGAAGGCCCCACTGCCTACAGGAATGGAGATTAAGTAGCAAAATATGCAGGTGTTTGTATCATCTTTACAGCTTCCAACGGATAGGTCTCAAAAGCACAAAAGCTGAAGGAATTTCCACAAAATTTACCTGAGTGCACTGCAATAACGGGAATGACACGATGACCAATGAACTTCCCTCCTTCCTCCCAAGCCACAATTTTGAGAGACGCCAACTCGGGCATCATGATCTAAGGAAAAAACAGAGTAAGGCACCAACGTCCTCACCTCTAACTGCTAACAGCATACTGGCTTCACTAAGCAGAACTTTACTCTCTCTCCTCCTTCCACCAAAACAATGCCATGTCCCTAAGGAAGTAATTTCTGCATCTTGTAAATTAAGGCTACAGTTTACCACAGCCATAAACGAATTCATAGAAACGCCACAAAACACAGGCTCCTCAGAGGAGACACTGCACAGGATCACAAGAGGGCAGTTTACCTCAGGAAAAAATGAGGCAACAAACCCCCAAACCACAGCTTCCATGAAGCAATTCACCAGGGAAGGGAATGAACTCGGCAGGATAATTTAGCAAGCATGGTAACTTTGCCGTGAGGGCTCTTGCCTCTCTCCTGCCCCATTTTCTTCTGCCATAAAATTAACTAAAAATTATTCTGCCAGAACTGAAGCCTGAAAAGTGTTTTCTGAAATGAGGATGATATTTATCTACCACATCACAAGTAGGCTGAAGATATCTGCTATTCCACAGTGTGCTTGACAGAGGTGAATTGGGTAATATGTATTTTTTTGCTCCTGCAGAAAGGCCAAACATTACTATCGCCTTTGACTTAACTTCCCCGTACCCTGTAGCTGGATTAGTGACCACTGAATTCTTGTGGACAAACAGGGCAGCTTTCCGTATTCTGGCACAACTGAAAACCTCCCTCTGGTCCCATTACTTCTCCAGTTTGTCTGTTTTTCATTTACAATTTAACCACAGACAGTCAGTTCCTTTCTGCTTCCTGGTGCTTGAAATTTTCAAAGTCGATTAGTCAATTCAGTCTGAAGTGCATCACAAATGGGAGACTTCTGATGCCTGTTATTTCCAGAAATGTTCCCAGCTACCCCTTGTCTGTTCAGGGAAATATTGATGGAGAGTTGTTTTGGATATTGTTGTTTGGATATTATCTGAGAAAGCAACACCTAACGCCTTGTGTCTCTAAAGCCATGACTAAGATCTCCAGAAGCGAGTCCCTTCGGTTGTCACTGACCTCTCAAGAGGCAGTGCTTGTTCCCAACAGGGTCTTTTAAGGATTCTCTGCCTAAATTACTATCAAATGTTATTACCTTTTCAAAAACAAAAGCCTCTTCTTTCCATACAGGGTTAATGGAATTGGCAGTGGAGGTCAGTTTGGTTCTGTATTTGCGTTTTGTGTCCCTTGGCAACCCAAACAGCTCTACTTCCACATACGTCTTCACACTGCGGTCTGAGAGGAACTGACCAGAGAGTATCTACAAACAAGCAGAAACATAATTAGCAACTGCTGAAAAGAATAAAAAAGAACCACCCACCCCAAAACATCTTTTCTGCTGCAGCTTCCAATCCACACCAGGCTCTTCTTTTACCTCCACCCATGTTCTTGCTTCAGCACTTCCTCCAGCCTCCTCCCTCCCCATCATCACAGCCTTGGCTTCTTCTGTGTGGCAGATGCTAATTTTCCATTTTCATGCGATTATGATTAATTTAAAATAGTGAAAAGACTGGGAGTTGCCATGGTAACACTCTCCCACAGGACTCTCAGGGTTCATTTGCCACTAAGAACCCTACTGGGTAATAAATAGCGGGGACATAGATGCCAGTTATATACATGGTGCCAGGAACTGGCTGTCAGGGGAGGAACAGCACCATGGTTTGTACTTGCCGTGACAGACAGGGTACTTGCCACCACCACATCAATGCGGTCCACAGAGAAGGGGTCAAACTGCTTGTCTGGACGCCGCATGAATTCATGCTTGAGCAGATAGCCACACTGGCCGTTGAATTCAAACAGAGCCATGTTCTGCTGCATGGGGACATCTGAGATATAGAGGAACACAACGAGAAAAATTTCTGTGGGACCTCATCAGGTGGCTTGTGTGCTACAAGTGAGCTGAAAGATGCTGTACTTTTACAGCCCCTGCTAGCCAAAGGCTCACAAAGCCATTTCAAAAACTAATTAAGCCTCTCAGCACCCTACAGGGAAAAATATTACAGCAGCTGTCGTAAGAAAGGTAAGTGGTTTGCTTATGATTGCACCACAAGTCACGGGTAGAATTAAAACCTACTTTAAGAAGTACCTGCTATTTTTGGGTATCAAGTAAACAGTTTTCTGAACCCCTCTACTTCTTCCCCCTTTCATTTTGGGTCTCCTCTCAGTCCATCTTTTCCTCTGCCACTTCCCTTGAGAACACTGTCTTGTGGTTTCTGCTCCTGTCTTCAGTATGATACCCTCTTCATAACCAATCTCTCACTCACTCCCTTTTTAACTTAGCGTGTTTTTATCTCCTACTGATCCTACAGCTAGTCTCCTACACTCTCTATACATAAGACACGGAGGAAGAGGGGTAAAGAATAGCTTTCTCTGGAGGCTTTTCTTTGTCTCCTTCTCATGCTGGTTGTGCAGCAAGGAAAGGCCCTTCTTCCCTGTTCAGGTCAGAATACTGGAAGTAATAGGACAGCCAGGCCAGTCCTGTAGCCAGATGGAGCTCTGCCTGCTGCCTCGCAAAAGAGGAGGCAGCTCAGGGGAATCGGGAGCTTCTGATGCATTCGTGCACATTATTTAGTCTGACATCACGTTACTGGACAGCCAGAGACGGTACCTAGACACTGGATGACAGCAAGTCCATGTATGTGCACATGCACGAGTGTGTAGGACCGGCATCCCAGACACTGCATGCCAAGTTTGTGCTGGGCCTAGAAAAGTGCTTCTGGTCTGTGGGAGACGGAGTCAAAGAACAACACCACTCTGGGAGAAGGCACACAGAATAAACGCATTCAGGGAAATGGCAGCGTAGGAAATGGCAGCAAAGGAAGAGACAGTGAAGATGAGCACATAGCCTCACCCACTGAGGAGCTGAAGGACAATGTGACACTCACCCATGGTCTGGAAGTTGAGTGCCACCATCTGACAGCCGACATTCCAGAACATCTGGGGCATGTAATTAGAGGAGTCCATCCGGGTGCCTTTGGGGTAAATCCGGCTCATCTGTCGCTTGTTGTATCTACAGTTGCTCTATTGGAAACAAGTCTGGAGCACTGCTTGTGTACCCTGGGGTGAGCTCACATATTCAGACTCTGAGAATTGTTTAAGCTCTGCTACCAAACGCTCAGAGCCTTCCAGACAAGAAGTAAGAGAGGCCCTGGCAACAACAAGCTCCTTTCCCATACCCTTTCCACTTAAGGACAAGCAACTGGCAGCCTTGGTGTTCACCACAGCAGGATGCATCTTTAAAGAATCTCTGTGAACAGCCCTCAAGCCACCCTGGAAGATTCCATGTCCCACCTGCACACTTTATATCTCTGATGAAGAGTCTACCAGGTCCTGAAACCAGAAACCAGTTGCATATGCCTCAGCCATACCCCAAGCTTCAGATTACCTCTCATGCTCCATACAACCAACTGCACTGGAGGAAGGTTGCCAAAAGGATACTCTACAAACTGCACAGGGAACTTGGTTAGTAGATCGTAAGCCTTCAACTCCGTGAAGGAAGAGATGACGTAACTCCGGTTCTTCTCTAGAAACAGAAGTTAGGAAAGCATTTAGAAGAAAGGCATGCCCAGCCCTCATTCTGTGTGTGGGGCCTGATGGACCGAAGAAGCACTTGGTCTGTTTACTCCCACTTTCTACCAGGTGCCATTTTCCATCAAGGCAATTTACCTTTCTCTGGTCCCGTGAAAAGGGACTGAAAAATAATACTCCATAAAAGGTGATTTATTCTACCAGGGAGACAAGGGCTGTGCACTACAGGACAGGAACTTCATGGAGAACAGACAGGATGGGCTCGCAAAGCTTAAATGGCAATAATTTTGCCCATCTCTTCCTGGACATCCTCTTCAGTGACATTTAGAGAACAGCTCCTGCCTGAATTTTTAGTTCCAAGTGAATCCAAATATTCAAAGTCTTGCACACAGTTCTTTATTTTGTCAAGCTTCCCCTTCTTCAACTCCCCTATTTTTTTTTCTTTTTCTTTTCTTTCTTTCATCAAACCAGCACACTCAAAGCTTAGACCCAAATGTGGGAACTGTTTAGAGGAACCTATTGCGTATAAAGAAATGGCGTGCATTTTCAGTGTTTGAGATGTTGCTCTGTCCAGTCACCACAGAAGAGGAAGGCCAGTCACATACATTAAGAAGAGCTGGGCACACCCACAGAGGTGTCACTGGCCTCTAGGCTGTTTCTTTTCATCCTCACTCTTAGTACTGGGAGCAGTATCTGACATAGCCCTGTCTTCTCCTTACCAATTCCTTACTACAGGCAGGAGGACAGAAGGGAAGCGTTTGAGATGTCCCACGTGTTGTGGTAGAGAGAGAACACAACAGAAAATGGGTGAAAGCAAGTCACAAAGTCAGATGGAGAACAACAGCATCTGAAAGCACTACTCTCCTGGCTGAATAGAAATACTTGGGATTCTGAAAGGACTGAGTTTGACTTACGGGCAGAGACTTCAAAGGAGTCAAATTTGATAGGCTGTATGTAATTAACTAGGCTGGACATTTCCTCATACGCTGTCACTTCCAAACCAGCAGTACCCTGAGCAGAAAACAAAATCCAAGAGAAGACAGATGGGGAGACCTTTCCTAGAGATGGAACAAAACACACTTGGGCTTCACAAAGAACTCTGGTGGCTGCCCCGACCAGAGCACACCAGTTTCTTTGGCTTCCTGGTCCTACAATTACATTGTGAGCAGCGTAGTCAGGGGCACAGAGTTTCTAGATAGCTTGGAAAAAACCTGAAACTGAGGCATTTGGAAAAGTACCAGTATGTAAGAAGCCCAGGACCTCTTTAACCATTCAAAGCATGGAGTCTGGGACAAACCAGGGACATTGTTTTCCCTCCTCTAGGGAAATGGAAAATGCACCTCTTTTTTTTGTTCTAATTCAAGGGAATGCTGATCTCCTCCTTCCCCCTTGAGCAGCAGCACTTCATGTTTCAGTAAAAACTTTTATCAGACTAAGGCTAAGCCTCTCCAAACAACCTGAAGGCAAACAATTATCTCCAAATCATGCAGAGTATCAGAGGCAGAGTCAGAAATAACAACTCTTCTGCCATATTCTCTATGCTTGCAACACCATTTCTCTTATTCAGTTTCTCCTGCAAAAGTCGTGTTGCATGGGGGAAGGAAAGCCTCCAACTGGTCATAGCCCTGTTCATTCCCCTTTGCATTTTGGGTTCATCTCTATGCAATATGGTAAGGCCCCTGAGAAAACTGCAGGCCAGAAAAAAAACAGAAAAGGAACAGAAACAACAGTGACAGTACCTCATCTGACTGCATCTTTTTAATTTCCTCTTCATCCAGGTTTCCGAGATGTTCATCCTCTTCCTCTGGTTCCTCTTCAGCCACATCACCTGCCCAGACTGAGCACACACAGCCCACATCAGTACTACATATCAGTAGCACACTGAGACAAGATGTTGCAGATTGCTAGCAATGGAGAGCTCTGCAAAACCTCAGAATCAAGTCATGCAGGAACAAGAAGTGGAAGAATTATACAATTTTATTAGCCAAATCCAAATACGAACTAGCACACTTAACAGACCAAATCATTCCTCCTGCAGGCTTCCCTCATACTCCAGGAGTGACAATCACAACGCTGTTTTCCCCAACAAGGTCGCACACATTCATGGGAATAAATGTCCATTTCTAGGTGCTCTGTAGTGGCGCTCGCCTTGTCTTCATATGACTTCATGTGCTCCTACCATGACAGGGACTGAAAATTCACTGTTCTACCATAGGTTCCCTGAGCCCAAGAGGTGACAGCCTTGAGACTGCAGCACGGGAGGAGAGTGGGGCTGAAGGTTCTATAAACTTTCAAGAACCTCGTGGTGAAGAAATAAACCATGGTGAATTTGTGGTTATCGGAGAGCTACAAGCAGTAAAAAATTACCCACCCTTCCATCAAACCAATAGCCACTGTGTATCAATGAATTACCAACTCATGCAGCCATATGCCTCAGAGTAGGCAGAAGAGTTGACTGATGGGGCAGGGCATAAGTTGATTGTCTCTTTTTGTTGGAATGAAGAGTTTGAAAATACTCCAAAGATTTAATTTCTCTTTGAAGCTTATGCTGCCTTCTTGAGATAGCTGAATTAATGACTAGTATTGGCTTGCCTCAAGCTAGTATTGGGTGATTTGGAAGGTCTGCAGTGGGCCAGACTTGCTCATCTAGCTATACTAGTCCCACTTTCCCTTCAGACATACCAGTATCTTCAGCATCCATTGCCATTGGCTGCTCCATGATTTCTGGTTCCGCATTCCTCCCTTTCTTCAAAGAGTTCTGCCTCTTCCCAGATACAGATTGGTTCTTTTTGTTCTTGATCAAGATTTTCCCTAAAAGATCCTTAGGACTTGGCAAAGGAACTCCTGGCTTCAGCTGCAACAGATAAACTTCATACTGAATTTTCATCACAAAGACAGAATTCAAACACTCATCTCTCCTGTCTGCCCCAGTACCATTCCTCTGGCCATTTACTGGTGCATGGACACATCTCTCACCCATTGTATACTTTAACTTCTCCACCTGCCAGTGTACCCCACTATATCCATGCAATTTTTTTTCTATGTCCTTGCTTTTGGTTTCAGACCAGCATTTTGCACCTCTCAGCCCTCTCATGTTCTGCTGCCTGCACATGCCATGCTGTTCCCAACCACTCATCCTGCACCACAGCTAAAAAAAACCATCTACATGGCCTGAAGGCATCCACACACCTCTGGCTTTCACATTCCACCTACTTCTCTCATTATCCCAGAGCCTCAGTCCTAGATCAGCACTCAGGCCATATTCAAAAACTCTGCCTGCAGCAGATTTGAAAAAAAGATCCCAGAGTAGGTGGCTCAAGACAAGGATGTGTGACTCAGACTGCTTCTCGACCTACGCTCCCCCTGTACAGACAGCAACAGGCCTATTAATAATTTAGCTAATGCCCTGAACTGTTTCTCCTCACACACTTTCCGTTTCTCCCCATTGCCTGGACAAGGACATGGCTCTGGACAGTGGGCAACTGCTGATTTGCTCACTGCTTCCTTTCAGCTCTTCTTTCAATCTCAAGTGCTTGAAAATAGATGCTTGGGCTCAGCTCCCCCCCTCCACTATGTATCCCAAGGAACTGCCTCGTGCTTTCAGAACACAGGCACTGTCTGTTATTTGTAAATTGGTGTCCATTCACAAGGCAGCTGAAGTTGCAGTGTGCATGGGGATCACCAAAGGCATCACTGTGCCCACAAAAATATATGCTTGTACAGATAAGCTCTTGACTACGGACAAGCGGATCGGGAGGTCTACTCAGCTACTCTTGAGCCCAAAGCTATGCATGTCACTGACCCGCCCATCTGTGCCTGGAAGGGAGTATTTCCAGGTTGGTAACAGGAATTGAGAAGCACTGGTAGGAAGAGTCTGAAATGCTACTAAACCCTTGTTCCCATTTCTTTCCAAAGCAAATGCTGGCAGACAGATTTGAAACAGTACCATGTACAAAAATACACTGACTCATCTTGGTACAACTGGTATGACTTGGTTACCTAGAGCTCGGTTTCCAAAGTCATTCAGATCACAGAGTGTTAAATAAGAGCAGAATCAGGGAAGTGCTTAGGAAAACCTCTGTGACTGAGAGGTCTTCCATCTACTTACTATGTCGCTTACCCCTACGAACCAGGCTTATTTGTCCACGGCATCATCTTGTCTTTCACTGTCCTTGTATCTGTTGTGGCATCTCCTAGCGCCAGGAGTGACCATTTTTTTTTTTTTTCAGAAAGACCTCTCCTTCCCCAGCTTCCACTTACCGGGTATTTTTCCAGCGGCTCTGTCAGCAGCATATCTCCAAATATGGTTCGGCAGTACTCAGCCATCTTCGCCTGCTGCTTGGGCCTAATGAACAAAGAGATCAAGCAGGAAAACAGATGCCCAAATCCAGAGCTTAGCATGAACAACCATCTCGAGATCCGTTTACTCTACCCAGAAAACCATCTCTTGCCTTCACTCAGACAGCTATGCAGATCTTGAAGTACCTTCCCAGGCCAACTCCCATTTGTTCATACTCTGCTAACCCAAGCTAAAAGGCTGCACAATTGTGGTCACTCTCATTCTGCAGCTTATGGCTCATCTTTCAGCTCTGACCCACCTTCAGTTGCTTCAGAAATCCCAACTGATGTTTCATTTCAGCTCAGACACTCACTGAAAACCCACCAGCCCTGGCCTGCATACTTTCTGCTCTGGACAACAGAGAACACAATTCTCCCCCACCTGGTCCCCAGTTACCAGATACTCACGAGTCCACATGGTTCTCAAAGGACAGGATGACAGGGTAGAGAGATGTTTTAAAAGCACTTTCTGCAATGGCCTCAATGGCATCCTAAAGGAGAAGCAATGGTCAGAGAAAAGATCAGCTCTCATTAATAAGAGCCAGGCAGCTGACCTCCCACTGAATGGGCCCCCAAGTTTCAGATCGCCAAAACGATCATTGTCAGGGGCTTCTCTTTAAAGTAATTAATCTTCTCCCAGTAAGAAGGTGAGAAGTGTCGTCTTTTTCATACCCGCCCAGATTTCCAGCTCCAGAGGATACAACATGCAGCTAAACTCAATAGCTTGCATTTAAAAAAAAAAAAAAAGCTGAAGATGTAAGAATATGAGTTTTTATTTTTCTTACATAGTTTAGTGTTTACATAAATGAATGTGAAATCATCTAGCCATAAAGGCAAGCCGCTGCCCCATGCACTTTGAATTGGTAGAAAAAGGTGTATGCAGCACCAGCTTAAATTGCTTCAAACTCTATTTATACTTGCCTCTGAACCCATCTGATTTTCTGTCATTTCACCTGCTTATAAAATCCTTCTGTCTAGCAGCAGAGAAAACTGGAATGTTCAGTAACCAGCAGTGCTGACATTTCAAATGCAAATACCATGGAAACGTTCTGAGCATTAATGATGTAAGAAAAAATAATCACATTTTCCCCAAGCCACTGTTAAACTGCCACAAACTTTCCACTATTTTATTTGCTGGTGCTGCTAACTGACATGGTAAAGAAGTGTCATTTGCTCCTTTGCAATTACAGTCCCCTACGCCCCCAGAAATCCTCGTTCAGCCATTATCTTAGCACCAAGGGAGGCTGCCACAGCTGCTCCTCCATGGACCACTTGGTCTTTCTATCATAGAAACCTGTGAGGCTCAGAGGAGGGGAAGCTACTGGAAAAGCGACTAAAAGGCCACAGGCAATGGTAGATAGGGAGAGAGGTGTGGAGGGAAAGACGTACATACCATGTAAAACAAAAGCCTGGACACACGCTGTGTTAACAGGTTATAATTTCCTTGAGGTACAGTCACATGCTTTAGCAGAACTCTGCAGTTACAGCAGCTACAGCTGTCATTGTTTCTCCTGTCTGTAGTGAACTGCTGTGCAAAAAGCAGCAGTGCTACTACAGGATTTGGGAAATTATTGACACCGAATATGACAGTACCTCTGTTCTGAAGGATTGCGTTTTCTCCCCCCACCCCCAAATATTTTAGTAATAGTGAAGTGTGGGAACTGGGAGGAAGATATAGAATAAGAATAAATAGCTTTAAAAAGATTCTAAAGTGCCTCTGTTGGCAGCAGCTGTGTAAAGGAGTGCAGAAAAACCAAGTGCGATGCATTGATTTTTAACCTGCAAGCTGTTTGTAACTTCTGTGGTTAAATGCCCTATATTTCCAAGGGAGAAGCAGGCTTTCCACTGTGCTTCTGAAGCCTGGGAGCCGAATCCTTAGGGAAGCCATCTGCCCAGCATGCTAGAGGGCAGTTGCTCCACTGAACACATTCTACACGCTCATGTAATTGAAGTAATTGAAATCTATTCCTCCAGAGCACCATCCCAGGAGGCTGTGAGCCACAGAAACCTACTGTAAACTAGTTAGAAGATAAACTCATTTTAACCGTTTGTTTTCTGAAAGTCATCTCGTTTGTTTCTCTGATGTGCATCTATCTGTAAATCCACCATCCTCATGCAACCTGCTGCCCACACACCCATCTTGCTACACAGCCCTGTGTATGCAGGCATATCTACTCAACCATCTCTCCATCGCTTCGACCTGACTGCCCGCATTTCCCTTATTCATTCATCTTCATCCAGCTAACAACCTCTCCTCTGGTCCTCCCACTCCAAAAATGTACACAAACTCCAACCTACTGCATATTTATTCATCTTTCATTCTGTCTTCACATTCATTCACTTGTCATCTTGCCATCAATCTCTTCCTCTCAAACATCTTATCCTCAGCCCATCCATTTGACAGTTCCCTCAGCCAGCCTCCTCAAACAGACATCAGTCTAAAACCAAGCAGGGGAAAGCATGTATGGAGAAAACTCTTCCCGTACCTTGAAGAGGATCTCAGTTGTCATGGTGAACCCGTGAGTGATGATCGGCTCCTCATCCGGGGGACGGCCCTTCCAGCAATCCAGCTCCACGCAGCGGCAGCCAGCCAGCAGCGTCTGGCGATACATTTCGGGAGACGAGATACCAGAAAACTGACCAGCTGGAGGAGAGCAGAAGGAGGGAGGCTCGACATTAGCTCTTCACGTGGGCCAGTTTCTGCATAAACAGGAGCAACAGAACTCTGCCATCCTTGAGCAGGTGTACGCGGCAGACTGACAAGATGTTTTCGGTTACAGGGTGACATTTCTTCTTACACAGCGTTTAAGTGCCAAGCCCCTCAGAGTGCATTACAGCCCTCAGCCCTCCAAACTTCAGGGCAGATACATCTGCCCAACTGATTGCCAGCATTGTTCATCCACCCCGGTGGGGGTACGTGTGTGTTGGAGCTGACGCAGACTCTGGAACTGCCCATACCTGTTAAATACGTATTGTGTGATGAATTGATGAAGTAGTGTGAGAGCGGCTGGGTCATGTCCTGGTACAGCACCAATTTGTCCAGTGCTATCACATTGTTCTCAGGGCCACAGAGAAACCAGACCATCCCCTCTGGAGACAACTGCCCTACACGGAAAACAAAGCTGTTAATATAGCATCGCAACAAAATGGTTCTGGCACCTCCTTGCCAGTGCATTGCAACACAGGGACTTGTGAGAATCAGGCTGACTGCTCCCCTGGGAACGTCAGGATAGCAGAATGTGCAAGATCCTCTGCTATTTTCATACTACCTCTATAGCGAGACTTTTGGGCTGAACAAGACTCACCTCTCTGGATGTTAATCCCGCTGGGCTCATACTTCTCTATCAGGCTTTGCACCTGCTCAGGTTTGGCTGGTGGGAAAAGGATGTCGTTGAGGCGAGAGTCTCGCTGCTTCTTGTTGATAAACTTTGCCAAGTGCTCCTTGGTCATGTAGGGCTTTGCTTTTAAATGGCTAAGGTGAGAGGATTACAGAGGAGCAGAGGTAAGGCCTGTGTATTACCCAGAAAACATTTTTACAAAAGAGAGATTGGTCCTTCCTCAGGTTACCAATGGGCGTCCGCCTCCGTGGGCCCCCAGATTTCTGTTTTGTCTACATTTCTTCCTGTAAACGATGCTTCCCACTGTGGCCTTTCTTCCTCCTGACTAATTCACTACTGTGAAGAGGTTGTGCTGAGGGGAGCACAAAGCATATTTTGAGCCTCTGACTTGACCTCTAAAGGGACCTAAATTTCAGAGCACAGTGAATTGCTTGCCCCGTGAAATCAAGCCCATTTAAGAAATCACAGATTTAGCTACTTGAAAAAAAGGTCACTGGCTACTTGTGAGGATCTATGGTTCTCACGCTGTGCGTGGCCTTGTCTGGGGCTAGCCACAAGCAGTACCACATTAGCGTGATCTATTGCTGATCTGGAATCAACCCTCCTGATGGGGACAGTTAAGAGTCCCTGCAGCACAGCGAGGTCTCATCCTTTTTATTCAGGCTGTGAGTGAAAGTGTCAAGTGCACTGGCACTGTTTTGTGACCTGGGTTACAAAAGCCCTTCTAAGGCTTGAGATCAGACAAACCACATAGCATAAAATCCCCTTGCCTCTCCTTTTTGCCCGTCTTTCGCCACAAGAGATCAAGTTCTGTGCTGTGGCTTGAGGGAAACTTACTGTGAGGTAAATATCTCATCAATCTCAGGTCGTGGACACAGATTCATGAGGAAAGTTTTATACACGGTCTCAGGGAAGTCCTCTGGGTTGATGGCATCATTCTGAAAATGCAATAAAGACATGTCAGTATCACAAACCCATGACGGCTTTCACTGTCACCTCTCCATTAAGACCCACAGTCTGGTACTTGTTTGTGACAATGCAAGTAAGTGACTGGAACACCTGGCAAGGTGCTCAGGAAAGAACAGATGGAAGCGCCATAATGCCCTATTTCAGAACGGACAGTTATTTAAACTGTCCCTTGGTGCCTCTTGTGTGATGGTATAAAGCTAAAGCTTGATACAGTGGTAGGAGCTGTCAGAGGCCTGGGTTGCACTCTGTGGGTTGGTAGAAGCACCAAGATTAACCGTCAGATCTGCTGCTTCCAAGAGCAGACGGTAAAACAGGCAGAAGGGAACGTGCTGCTTCTTGTGCCACACAGCGCAAGCGATGGAGTCGCAAGCGTTACTGCAATACAAACAGTAAGAACTGATCCCAGCAGGCCTGCAGTTAAAGCATGGCAGCTGGTGGTAAGGAAAAGGTTTCACAGCAACTAACAGCAACTGGGATGATGTTTTTTTCCATAGCCAAGGGCATCACAGTCAGGGTAGGCAAAAAGATTATTCTCAAACTAGCGAGACCTTTGGCTACCTAGCGAAACCCTTACCTTGCCCTTTGGGAGATGACAAGCACTTAATGCTGCTTCCACCCTCTTCCTGTCTGCAGGAAACATCTGAAAAATACTGACCAGACAGGGAAAAAAGAAATCACCACAATGTAGCAGGAGTGAAGTCAGAAAGCCTGGGTTTGGGTGGCTGGGAGCTGCAGCCAGAGTGCAAGACGCTCAAAACGCAGAGCAAAGGAGACCGACAAGAAGACTGTAAACATGAACCAGAGCAAAAAGACAGTGGTTCTCCAAGGGAGTAACTGATGTACCAAGTCTTATAAACCTACAGTGGATTTTTTGACTGCTGCCTTAATACAGAAGCTCTATATTTCTGCTAGGGACTCCAAGAGCCGTCACTAACCTGCATCAGCTTACTCTCAAAATCCCTCTTCACTGTCCTTGCCCTGCCCCTCCTGGAGGTGCCCCTGTGGTAGCAGGCCTGTGCCACAAACTCCCCAGGACACTTCCCCCCACAAAACACTATCCCATGTGGCAGCTGGCATTAGCAAGAAATAACTTTGTAGTCAAGACAACATTCAAAAAAAAGCAAACAAATATCATGCACATTTGCTGCTTTGAAAGAAGGCAAAATTTTCTGGAACCGAAGACTTTCCATGAATTCAAGGAACAAACTCATTACACAGGCAAAGAAGCTGGTATACTACACGATAGAATCCCAAAAGTCTGCTGCTGCAGAAACCAAAGCTCCAGCTTAGAAAGCTCGGTACTGGTCTGCAGGGCAGAATTCACTTGGTCGAGCCTCCAACTTAAAGCAGCCTCTTTGCTGCACTATGGAATAGTAACAACCACAGAACTCTCCCTACTTTCAGAATATCCCAGTCAGCAGCAATGAGGTCTCCTCTGTGGATAAATATAGATGTCAGCTCTATTAAGCTCCTGGCATCACAGGTGCTCACAGCCAAAAAGGGGAACAAAAAGTGCCAAATGTGCTGACAGGTGGGAAAGCGTTCAGTGGAAGCTGCAGCAGACTTATGCAAACTCAGTGCATACTGGTTCCCAAGCTGCCCTTTGCAAGGCAAAAACTGCAGCACCCTTCTTATGATTCAAAAGGGATTTAAATGTCTAAAGAGAAAGCAGATGCTCAGTGGAATTTTCAGAAGAATTCAGACATGGAATGTTTAAAGCCTTACATATATCTGCACCTAGAGATACTGAATATTCTTATAAATCTGGCTCTTAATCTGGACTACTTAATGGTCTAATGCTTTACAAAGTAAAGCATTTTTACCACCCTGCAAGAAAGGCAGAGCAGGGCATTGAAAAGAGGTACAGCCTGTACCAGATATTTTTTCTAGCTTATTTCAGAAGAATAAGCTGTTTTCTCTCTACAGTAATGCTACCTTGCTTGCATTTTAAAGATCAATTCAAAGTACTCTTCCCTAGTGCGAGTTATTCATTAAAGACCTATACATTTTTAAAAGCCCTTTGATGAATACACTGGTTTCTGACAGAATGAAATTCTGCTGGTTGGTGGTTTAGAAAACAACAAAAAATGTTTATTGTTGAATAATGATCAACCATCCAGGAGCCCATTTAGCCAGCACAGATTTAAGCTAGAATCGTTATGCAATATAACACGCAGTAGGCAGCATATTTATTACTGGCGATTAGCGCTTGCCTCTTGTGATGCTCTAACACAGCATAAACCTAGAAGCAGAGCGGTTCAAAACTTCCCAGTGAATACCTGAAATGCACTACCTGCAGGTCCTTATTCTTAAAACAAATTACGCACCCAAAAGGGAATTCAACATGGCAGTGCAGCCTTTTGTCACTCAATCAAGTCGAATCAACACGGAGGAGCCATAGATCAGCCATGGAGGGATTTTACTAGGGAAGACACTGAGCGGCACAAAATCAATTCTAGATTCATGCCACGCAGCACAGGGGAGAAGTAATAGGCTGGGGTCTTTGCTTGAGCAAAGCAGCCTTGGCTTATTCTAACGGCAGTCCTACCCTGACGCACAAGGCCAACCACGGGGACAGTGCAGGGCAAATCTCCACTGTTCTGTACTTGCACCAGCATTAACATTGGCGCAGAGGTCCGCCCTCAAAGGCTGTTTCCCTCTCATGCACATCCAGAGTAAAGGCTGAGGACAGTGGAATTACACCAGTGGAGAACGGCTGTAGTGGTCACGTGTGACAAAAGATGACAAGCAAAACCAATGGACCCCTCCCTTCAGGCCAGCTGGG
Source organism: Burhinus bistriatus (assembly GCA_013397275.1). Taxonomy (NCBI): domain Eukaryota; kingdom Metazoa; phylum Chordata; class Aves; order Charadriiformes; family Burhinidae; genus Burhinus; species Burhinus bistriatus. The sequence continues at coordinate 724,085 of VYXH01008708.1, read as the reverse complement.
GATTCAAGTAAAAAGTTCTCCAAATACAGACCTCCTTATATGAAAGACAAAATGAGTCCTACGCCTCATCCACTTTTCAACTCAGGTTTGCAAAACAATCTGTGATCAGAATTTTACCAAAGTTTCTTGGTTTTGTTGATTATTTCTTGGCAAAATCCATGGCTGTTTAAGGCAATTTCTTGCTGTAGATGAAGGCCACAAAAGGTCTCCTTTTCAGATCCAGATTATATCCCAGGCCCTTCCTTGGGAGGAACCTAGGTCCTCTCAGGGCCTGAAACAAGAGGGAATGATCTCCACCTCTTAGGTGCAGACAGATCAGGCAGCTGCAGCCACTGGGCAACCTCCTCTTATCAACTGCTCTGCCTTTAGTCTGACTGAGCACCCAATAAAACAAATCTCCATACTCACTTCCTGACAGGAATCTTTCCCTCTGCATTAAGCTGCATCTTCAGCTTCACCAGGCTGTAAAAAAAACCCCAAGATTATGAAAATGCATGACCTTAGAGGTCCTGTTAAGTAAGGAGAAAGAAAACATATGCAATTGGGAAAACAATCTAACAGTTAACTGAAAATCAGGGTCCTACAGACAGTCAGCTTAACCTCAGATAGAACCTGTTCCTGTTTCTGTGGAAGGAGAAGCAGCAAATTGTAAGAGCTCAGATATAAGAAAGATTCCGCTGAAACATAAGATACAGATATGAGATAATGGTATCTCCTATTATTTAGCATTCCTCAGTGATCCCAGCTTGCCAACCAAACAATATTACAGAGCAAAGAAAAAGAGGCAGCACTTTGTTGGGGTGAGTGCTTGACCGCGGTGGGAGACACATTTGAGGCTCAGAATTTCAGTTTGTGTAACACCACGTGTGTGTTTGACTAGCTCAAGCACTTCTGTGCCAGGCGGTTGTCATGCAACATATGGCCCGACTACCAACCCCCTGCCTGTGCCTTGGGGCTCCTGAGCTGACACAGGACTTGTTTTGGAGGCTGTCAAAGGACCTGGATGCTAAGAAGCCTTTCCTTTCTAGTACAGACAGAAAGGGCAGCACAGGAATGTTTTAGAGAACAACCTTTGTCAGAAATCACTTACATTTTCTCTAGGAAAGTGTACCGAGAAGCATTGTATGTGAGGGGATTCCGAACAATGGCCATAATATCCTCAGCCCAGCTCTGGGAACAAACGCACACACAAGGCAGAGGCAGTTAGGCATTATGGAACTGCACCAAGAAGTACGCAGCAATAAACATGGAAAGGACGTAGAACCATAGACCAATGACTTGGGTTGGAAGGGACCTTAAAGATCATCCAGTTCCAGCCCTTGCCCTGGGCAGGGACACCTCCCACTAGACCAGGTTGCTCCAAGCCCCGTCCAACCTGGCCTTGAACATCTCCAGGGATGGCGTAGCCACAGCTTCCCTGGGCAACCTGTTCCAGTCCCACACCACCCTCAGAGTGAAAAATTTCTTCCTTACGTCCACTCTAAATCTACCGTTTTTCAGTTTAAAACTGTTACCCCTTGTTCTGTCACTACAGGCCTTGGTAAAAAGGCCTGTCCCAATACTTCTGGGCTCCAAATCCGAACAACTGCACCCTGGGCTTGGCTGTATCACCTTCCCACTGCCTATATATACTAGCAGCTAAAACTTTTCCACTGAGTCTTCTCAGCTGTCTGTTTTCCCCTACAAAGCACATGAAGGACAACGACGACATACTCTATTTATTCCACTGGTCCTCCTCCATGCAGCACAGAAATTTCTACAACTGTGGAGGTACCACAGCTCACTGGAACATAAACCTGCTTTGCCAGTAACATTGACAGGGTTCAGTTCCCTGTCTTCCCCTCTCTTTTCCTGCTCCCCCCTTAATGGCCCAATGCTTAGTGTTTCCCAGTGCTTCCTTGCCCTCAGGACTCAGTACCTTGCCAACATTCTCCTTGTAGGACACAAAGTTATGGAAAGTAAGGTCCACCATGTCAGGGCCAGATACAATAGTCAGAGTCTTAAGCAGGAAGGTGCTGTGAGGGTAATCCAAGTTAAAAACCTCTCGGAGCTTCTGGCACTGCAAAAGAAACAGAACAGATGGGGATGAAGGCAGAATGAGGCAAACTGCACCTGAAAAAAACAGAACCCAATCCAAACATTGACCCAAATTCACAGCAAGCTTTTCAAGGGTTGCAAAATTGTTTGACGTGATCTTCCTTTCCTTGGCTTTCCTTATTTTCATCTTTATTCTGTATCCTTCATGGAACAAAACACTGTGACTAACATCACTGCACAAACGTGCTGTTTTCATCTGAAAAAGTAAAAGTTGGAGACTGCTCTTAAAGAAATTCCTTTTGAAACTTCAGCCTGAACTCGCAGACAAGCAGAGGAGTATTTGGCCTGCTCATACCAGAGGTGCATAACCAGGTTATTGCAGCCATCCGTTTGCCAATACGCACACTAAGAAGGTCTTTTAGATTAGTGCGATACCTTTTGCTGTAACCTCCCTCCACCACAAGAAAGACGTTGCTTGGGACCCAGGTCTACCAGCTTCAGACCTGGTTACTGGAGGGATGGGCTCTCTCCCTCCAAGTCACATTTTCTGCTAGTTGTCAGTTGCTAGAAGTGGTTTTTTCCATAGCAATTGCAGTATCCTACAGCGATGGCTCACCAGAGATTTGTTTTGTTAAGTATAAGGCTCATCTGATTAGTCATGCTTGGATTTCATCACCATATGAAAGTATTTATAGAATCTCTTTAAATTATTTAGCATTTTCTGCATTCCTACGTAAGGCGTCACTAAGCCAAGGTATCCCAGAGTTGTACTGATGGTCGCTATTTATAATGAAAGGATAAAATTCCCACATCCTAGAATAAAGCGCAGCAATTCATTATCTAAAGCGCAGGATAAATTCACATCAAAGCAAAGAGGGAGACTGTCAGAGCACCTGCGCCTTCAGAAACTAAGGGCAAAATTCATGATCTGGGATTGGTAGCAGAGCAGGTCAGACTCGGAAGTTCAACTGGGGCTGGATTCCCAGCTCTCGCTGTAGGCACAAACCTGTAGTTAGCCACATGGCAGAGTTACTGCGTTTCAACAAGTTAAAACATCAGTAACACCTTAACACACTAGGTATCACATTAACTTCAGCAAAAGAGGTTTTAACTAAATGACACTACCTTTGCGTATGCTACAAACTTAGAGCACATACAAGGTCAGTCGCTGCAGTTCAGCTCATGTTGAGTGATTTGTTAAGCTGCTACTAACTGGACAACGTCTGAATCCTTGCAAGTTGAAGAAAGCAAACTCCCTGATCTTAGACTTCCATGGACCTCAATTCAGCCCAAACCAACTAAAAACCCCTATATGCAACCATCTGTTTGCATCCCATTGTGATTCAAATGGAAGAAATTCCATTTCTGCGACAGAATTTTCTCTTTACATTTGGACTGTAATAGCAGAAGCTCTGAAACAGCTCAGCTTCAGGCGTTCTTATGTGTCTGCACCCCGTCACACTCAGAGCTGCATATATATATTTATAAGGAGCTCTGCAGATTTTTTCCTCTGCATTCTTCCAAATTTCTGGAGCACCTGCAATTTTAACACATCTATACCAAACAGGCGTGTTTAGGAAAAACGGGATGGGCTGGATTATAACTCAAGATCGTCTGACTGCTGTCTCTCACTTCATAGAAGCAGCTCTCTGCAGGGGTAACTCTGAGACCTGTATAACCCAAGAGCATTTGGAGGGAAAGGAAGGGGAAAGCAGTCAGCCACCCAGAAGATTTGCCTATTTTCTAATAGTTAGGGAATTTCTAAAATGCCTCATTTTCGCCTTGTGAGCAATTTTCTTTCACAGAAGTGAGCAGCACCCCCATACCCACACCTCCTTTCCATGCTCATAGCAACTTCTTGATGGAGTTTACCTTTTCATTACAAGTGGTAAACCATTAGGATTTTAACTTCAAATTTAAGTTCATCTTGCAAACCCACTGGCATTTGTTCAGCTTCCTTACCTCGAGTGTTGTAAATTATATGAAGCTAAGACAATAGAGAACTTGTGGTTTATGCTGAACTCATTTCCTGTATTTGTTACAGACCAGCTCCTCCCAGCCCTTCCTTCTCTACAAGCTGGCGTCTCTTGGCTCTCCAGCAGCTCTTTCTGTTCGCGCTACGTCCCCAGCAAGCTGAATGCCACATGGGAGCTTCTGCCTTCGCCTAGCTGTGCTCCACCACACAAACCTGACACATGCGGTATGAGGCAATGGGCTGGTATCTGATCACCTTCTCCAAAGTTGTTGTTCACTGTTAGCCTTAGCCTGCGCAGCTTTTTATATGCCGTGCCCTTTATCAGCATTAACTCACGACACCTCCTAACACCTCGGTGAAGTTGATAGCTTCATTTTATGAGAAGCAAACGGCAGCGGGGAAAGGAAGGGACGATCTTGTTAAGGATCTAAATTGGGTCATATTTTCCCAGCGACCGACTTCCTGCCTGGCCTTAAGCAAGTCACTCGTTTACTTTGTGCTGCCTCCTTTACATGAGGATTATCTCCCTCATGGGACACATGCAGTGATGTTGCACAGCACTGAATGAAGATGGTCAGAGAAGACCAGAGACTGTGTCCAAGGGCACAGAACCTGATGCCACGGCTCTTTTATAACCTGTACTCGTTTAGTACCTTGTGCTGCAGCTTCACTACATAATTACTTGGTGTCACACTGCAGGTAGCCATAGAGGAAAAATAGGAATTGTTACATGAAAAGCAGGACAACCATATTAGCCATGCAAATCAGAAGGGAAACATGCTTAGGAAATCCACTTAAAACCCCCCCAGCCCCCAACAAACAGAAAACAACCCACGGGCAGAGTGGCTGAAATACAGATTCCGCTTGCATTTCACTTCCCAGCCTCCTGATTTCCCTAAAATCCTCATCTGTACAAACCAGATTCATAGTCCAGAGAAAAGCAAATTCTCATGCAAATATAAACAAAGAGCCAGGCCTAACGCAAGAGATGGAGAGAGACAGAACTTTCTCTACTTGAAACGGGATACATCGGAATGGTAGCCAGGATTTACCACAGCTGCACGTACTCATTACACAGACAATTCTGTATCTTCATGAAACGCACTACATGATGCAGTGCTTGTGGTATTAGAAGACAGCACTTGACAACAAGTCTTCTCTTTTAGAGAAGAAAGGTCTTGTTTGGTTGCCAGAAGGGAAAGAGAACACCAAAGATTATTCAAATGCCTTTGGCTCTGCAGGTAATGCTCACATCCTCGTTAGCAGCACTGCTCCATCATGGGATGCAGGAGCGAGACCGATGGCTGTGAAGCGGGGAGGGCTGTCCTGCCACCATCTGCACCGCAGGGCCAGCCCGCCTCTGCTCCAAGCATCTCAGTGAGACGAGGCAGAAAAAAATATGCAGATGAAGCACTCTCAGCTCTCGTTGCTGTCTTATCTAAAGGAACCGGAAAATGCAGCACCACACAGATTCACATGGCACAAAATAACCCGCAGCATTCTGGAATCAAGCAGGGACAGACTGCGAGGGAAGAGATGCAGACTGCATCCTCAGTAACTTCTGTCCCTGTGGTCTAAGAGCCTGCACTGCGGAAAGATGGAAGAGCCAGAAAAAGCGCCCAGCACGGCAAAAAACCATTATTCAGATGTGACTGTTTCCTTGCTCAGCCCCTGCTCCACTATTTATAAATCCTTTGCAAGCCACAGGCTTCTACCCACTTTTCTCTTGCACGCACACATCAGTTTGGCTCCATACGGCTTCTTGTGATCACTCTTTTATTTGGAGGCCTGAACATCAGACTTTTAGCTCTACCCTGTGCTCACGCCCACTGCTGAATCCCCAGCGCAGCGCCGAGATGATGCTCAATCCTCAGAGCTGCCGCCTTCCCCCCGCGACGCAGCAGAACAACTGACCACCCGTAACGCGTTTATAGTCCACAGCTCGGCACCGAGTGCAACATGAGTGCTCCCTGCATTGGTGGTTCCTAAACACTTCTCATTCCTACTTTATCATCTCAAAACATGACATGTGAAATACCTCGGTATAATTTTCTCCCACACACATGTCCAGTTCAGAGTCTGCATCTCTGGGTTCAATAACAACAAAATGATTACGGAGGATGAAACTGTTTTATAATCATGACAGTCAGAAAATACAACTTCTGTTTTTATGAAAAATTGTGCTTGTTTCAAAGCCAATGCCTGCTGAAACGTCTAAACAAAATCCAAGATGAAGCCAACAGCCCAGCAGCCTGGCCTAAAACATCATGTATTTTGGTCCTAATTATTACATTCTGTCAGCGTTCTGGGGTCTTGGTGCATCAGAAAAAAAAACAAAATGGAGCAGCCGTTATTGTTCCTCATTACTCAAAGGAAAACACAGAATTGCATTGTAAATAACATCTTTATCTGCTTTGGCATGCTGCTGAACTACATTCAATAGTTTTTTATCTTGTCTCATTTACGTTCAAAGTCCCTACTAATTCTTATCTTTATTACTCTTGAACACATGCCAAAGTTCATTCTGCCCTGTCTCTTAAAAAAAATTTCCATCGAGAAAAAACACTGCAGAACACAAAATAGCTCTCAAAGAAAATAAAGCAAAGGGGGAGAGAAGGGGAAACCTGCACATGCATAGAAGAAGTCACGGGAGGACTCCAGGGCTGTGTGCATGCTTATGTGCTAATATGCCAGGAGGCAAGGGCTGGGAGCGGGGCAGAAGAGAGAGGAGTCTTTCCCAAAGAGAGCGTGGCCATCCTCCACCTTCGGCCAGGTTCAGTTCCAGGAATCGTTTCTTTCTGGGGCAAATAGCAGTGGCCCTTCTCATTTGGAGGTGGCTCCTATTGCTGCCAGCCCTTAGCAACTCGTCCCTTTTTCAATGCCACGCTTACTGTGCTGGGTGCTACAGGCTGACTACCTACCCCCTAAACACTCTGCAGCGTCAGGAAGGGGTCCCACCAGCCCCTGCCTGCCAGCTTGCAGGGAGAATGCTGTGACCTGTACTGGTGAGGGAGTGCGTATGACAGCAGGTCTTTTCAGAAGTGGTTTTCTGCATGGGCACTTTGGTGTTATTCTTCTTGCTGTGCATAGAGAGGTTACAAAGAAAAACCCCAAACCTCTTGCTTAGCAGCAGCGGGAAGTGTTACTGAAATCAGGTAACTCGCAATATCCACAGTACAGCCACCTGTTAGCAGGGAGACTCATTTCACCAATGTCAGTCTGAAAAGCTCAGGGCATGTTCCACCCTCAAGCAGCTCAAACTACAGCCAGAAAGAGCACAGGACCTTGCAGGGGAAAGCAATAGCACAGGTGCCCTCAATAAAGCACCGTCCTTCCTTGTAAATTCCTTCAGCCACCATTCAGTATGAAAATCAGACCACAAGCTTTGCTTCAGAGAGGCTGTGGATTTGCCATGGCATCACTTGCAAGGAAGGGGAGAGGAGGGGAAAAGGACACTTGATTTGTTATTGGTGCTAGCCAAAGCTCTTCCAACAGCTGTGATCTTGTTCTCCTTGTCTTAAACATAATCCGTTAGCCCCTCCTCCTCCACTTTTAGCCAACGAAAAAAGTATCTGCTTGTATTAGTTCCAGCAGTTATATCCCACAACTAACCCAAGCCATTATTTTGTAACAGGGGAGTCAGCACTCTGTTTCATTCTTCTGCCCTTCACCTCTAACAGATCTTTGTTTGTCACACTGGTTTTTCATATTTATACCTTCTTGTAATGATGCACCAGACACAGCTGCCCTATGTGGAGGGTGTGGTGATTTATGTTAAGAAATTGTCACTGCTGTCTGCGCTCCTTTGAGCAAATTTCATTCTCGGGAAAGCCAACCGAACACACAACTGAGGGCATTGGGCGAGCCCTGCAGAAGCATCAGGGATAGTACAGCCATGTGTAAATAAGAAATTCCCAGGACTGGACGGCACACTTCTCCCACCGTTTTGGTTCAATGGCCATTTCAATGCCCACGCAAGATGTCCCATCATCCCGTAAGAGAAAGGGGGATAAGGAGCCAGCCCCGTGCATTTTACTACATGTTGTCCCAGAAATGCCAGAAAATTCCCTGAAATGAAAGGGGGAATTATATTAAATGGGTCTCTGTGAAATGCAGAATTCAAAATGCACAGCAGAGGTTGTCATCAAGTGCATCGCTTCTGCCTGTTGAGAATACTTCATAAATCACTTGGTGCTTGACCTTTGTTCCTTTGTTTGTAAAAAGTGAGCTGTAGCCAATTCCCAGGACTGTAAAATACTGTCTCTGGCCTATTACAATGGCTAGAATACAACAGCTCCACCAGGTCAGACCACAGCTCCATCCAGATACCTGGGGAAAAGAACAGGGCAAACGCAACAATACTTCCCTGGCACATTTCTGCTGCTTCCAGCAGTTTATGATTCAGCAACTTCCTAAACCAGAGGCATTATCTTGCCTTTAATAACCCTCAAAGGGCATTTCCTTCTTGTCCTGACTTTTTAAACTCACGTACGTGTTCATGACTTGTGCAGGAAGGCATCCCACAGCTCAGCGACACGACACGTAAACCAGCAGCACCTCCTTCTGCTTGTGCTGAACCTGCCTTTGGAAAATTCCACTTGATGTGTAGTGGTCATGCTGGAAGAAACATTGAGCAACCGCTTCGTGCTCACCTTCTCCATTCAACTCCTGATTTTACAGCACTCCACGATGCCCCTCATTTTTTTTTTCTTGGCCTGACTACAGTCCTTGCCTACTTAGATGCTCCTCCTACGGCAGCCATCTCCTTTTATTAATCTTGCTGCTCTTCTCTACCTTTTCCAGGTCTGTGTCTCATTTGAGATAAGGACACTAGAAATGCACAGAAATACGGGTGCATTCATGGTGTACACAGTGGCATGATTTCTTAATTCTTTCCTTCTGATTCCTAACATACAACTTTTCCGAGCAAATACTACTGATCACTGCATTGATATTTTACCATACCCTCATGATCTTGTTTCTGAGTAGCAATAGTCAACTCAGAGCCTGTTATTACAGAAAGTTAGGATCTTTTTTTCTTTGTTTTCTGTGTGCATTGCTAATTTTTATCTGTACTAAATTCTATCATTTATTAGATCATCCAGTCAATCAGCAATTCAAGGTCTTTCTACAAATCATCCCCCATTTTATTAGCGCAAATAGCTTGGTACCATTGGCAAACCTTGTCTTGTCTCTGTCCGCCTGTTATGCAGATCACATATGAACACAAAGTATGGCATGGGCCCAAGCACTGATCTTTCTGGGAGTCTACTGGTTCTCTCTCTTCTCCCAAGAGACCTTTTTCTTATCCTGCAGCAGTAATTTTTCCATGCAAAGATGTCCTCTTAGTCTGTTCTTTAAGAGCCTTTCCTTACTATGGGAATCACACAGGCCACTTTCCAATGTTACTGAAAAGATTTAGAGCTAATTACTGGAACATAGCCACTGCTTCCCCTGCCTCTCTTGCTTTTTGCTACCCTGGTACGGCTCATGAATTTCCTCATTCTTTTCACAAACTTCTTTGTGCTTTCATTTAAAAAAATCTCTCTTAAAAGGCCATTTTAGTTTTTCTCTGGAGACGGAATGTGGTCATCCCCAAACTGTATGGGGAATTACTCTTAAACTGCAGTTGGCCTTGTTTCCAGAGCAATTCCTTGTTTGCGAGCAGGGGCTCATTACAGACAGATGCCATTTGAGTAGAAATTCCTTCTGTCTAGAAGCAGCTCTGACACTGCACTTGTGCTGGTACGTTTCTCCTGGTAGTCTCCAATTAGTCTTAATTAATTGCTAAAATCTAGGACTTTTTCTCCTGCCTGCTGCCACTAGAAGGACATCTACTTACAACCTCTGTACTTAACACCATCGATTTATAAGCTATATCAAAGCTGAATTCGTTTTGTAAACAGGTTATTCCTGAAGTTTAACACCCTAGAAAATAGTATCTCATACCTCTCCTTTAAGTTGGCCTTTTCCTTAGCGCATTCTGTCTGGACTGTAGCACCCAGCTCTACCAGCTCCAAACACTTTATTCTCTCAAATGGAAAAAAATTCCAAGAGCTTTTTTTCAAACATTATTCCCATTAAAAAGTTGCAGACAAAGTTTTAGGCTTGTTGAAAACTCAAATATGTTTCATTCTAGTGAATTTCCAAGAAGAAACATTTTCTCAGAAGTAGTTATGATTTTTAAGAACTGTGTATGATGGGTACTGTTCCTGAGTTCCGCTGTGCCTTTAGCATGTTCTTTTGAGAAACATCAGTCTTGGGAGCTCTGAACAGACATTTTCAGAGCAGTGTTAAGGAAACAGCCATACTACTTACGCAAAGAGGCTGCTTGAGTCTCTTCGCATATATTGCAAAATCTTCCCCTTTTGCATTAGTCCGAGAATCACCTATGTTACCATATGGAGCCATTATCTTTACTCTTTTGTCTTTTTCACGTTCTAGCTTTACTTCAGTTTTCTTCTTGCCCTTTCCATACATGGAAAAGTTAAAAACAAACAAAAACCAGACCCCCAAAAAAGTCCTAACAAGGACAACTTTGCTGCAGGAAGCTTAAATTATAACTGAAACTAAGAACAAAGCCATAATCATGTGCTTCCCTTAGTCTGCCACCCTGCAAGGAGACAATTTAAAATTATTTGGGGGGGAAAAAAAAAGAAAAAGAAAGCCTAGTTTTTCTGAAACTGCATTTTCTTCCCTTTAAAGGGAAAAAAACCTCCACCACATGCTGCATTGGAATCTCACTGTAACTACAGGTTTGTAGCTGCCTTGACCCAGCCTGTGCATCTTTGCACAAGAGAAGCTCCGGTGACTCAATACAGAAGCATCACAAGTCTCCTGCAGGACTTCCCTTTGTAGGTCGGTGAACGCAGAGGCCAGGCCAAGATTAAAGCTAGCCAGATGCATGGCAGAGGGGAGAAACCAGCTGCTCTACACAACTGAAAATAAGCCTTTTGGAGGGCACTTAGAAGGAGAATTGGTTTTTTTTCCTAGCTTTCTGGCCTGTTCTTTCTAACAAGCTCATATAAAGGCTCTGGATGTGCCTTTCTTTTGGGTGCACAGAGGACTTCTGGGGAGTTCAGGGACAAGAGTAAAGATGGCTCTTCTATATTTATGCAGTTGTGATGACAGGGTCCTCTCCACCTTCTTGTAACAGAAAGCCAGGGTAAACTGGCTCAGCTTATGCCAAAGCCCGAGGCAGCCTTGACTTTCCCACACAAACAACCAGCAGAAATGAAGCTATTCACTCACCTTGGGGATTTTGGCAAATCGCCCTACTCTGGTATCTCGGATGCTGGTTATATCCAAAATTTCAATTTCCTACAACAGAATAAGGACAAGGAAGATGAAGGAAAGACAAAGGAGTAAGGAATAAAATCCATTGCAGAGCCCCCAGAAGCTGCAAAGCAGGTCTCTGCCAGTGCCCTTCACTGAGGAAGAGCTCTCCCACCAGAACAACGCAGGCAGGGGAACATCGGCTGCTGATATGCGAAGCTGGCTAGCATGGATGTGGCAGTGGTCTGCAGCACTGTCCTCTTCAGGGTGAGGCCAGAGGCTCGGTGTGAATCACCACGAGAGGGAGTGTATGACACACACACAGGTTTCTATGGGGAAACTACCCCAGTTGCAGTAGTTACAGTCCATGTGTTAATAAATCCCACTTGTGTTCTCAGCCCGCCTTTTGCCTCCACGCATTCAACACAGAGCAGCTAAGCTGGAAGGCAGGCAGGACCACCTCTCCCCAGGTCACTCCCAGCAGACCTTCACCTAATCTGTTTTGAAGCAATTCCCATGGAGGACATTCCACAACCTTCCCTAGGCACCCCACTCCACGTCCTCACTACCGGCTAGTTGTCATGTTTATTTTGTTTGTTCTTTTAATATCCAACCTGGATTTCCTTCCTCTGTTACTAATTTGTCTGCTCACCATGGATCTGGAGAACAAATTATACTTGTTGCAGCAGATAATATTATTTTCCAAGACCACAATAAGGAACAATGTGGATACCATGTCTTCTGGCCGTATCCCCATTTTATTGTCAAGCAGGATGGAAATTTTACTCCTAATCCCACTCCTTTCTGAATCCCTAGTGCAAAAAGCAGTGCAGTTTTTCTTCCTTGCTGTTCATGACAAGCAGATCTTAAGAGGAGTCGGCCAAAGATTAATGAGTCACACGAATTCAACAAACTACTGCCCATACCCCACCATGCTCTGTATCAGCCCATCTCTCGTCCCTGGTCGCTGTGCTCATGCCAGCCTGCACATGACCTTCGCAAGCCTGCCCCAGCTCCCTCTGACAGCCAGCATTTGCCCACCACCCTTCTTGCTAGCTCACACTGTCTGCAGCTTCCCTCAGAGAATAGGAAAGATGCCAGAAAAGTGCTTCCCCAAGGATGTAAAACAGGCTTTTGCTCCACTGTGGCTCTCAAATTTGTTTACAGTTTATTTTAGATGCTAATCAATGGCATTTTCCAGGAATGAGACACCCCCTCAGTCTTGGTTTCCTCATGTCAGCTATGCTTCCTTACCCCAGCCCCTTTCCCAGGTAATTAAATCCCTCATGCCATTAACCTAGTGAAATATCTCACTTTTAATGGGTGACAACAGCTCCCCCTGCCCCATTTTGGGCACCTCCTCTAGCGCTACCACTTCTTCCTGCCATCTGGAACCCTTACAGCAAAAATTCTACCACCAGGAGCGGACCTTGAAAGGGGAATGAGAGTGATGGAGATGGCTGAAAGAGCACATCTTCTAGAGGGATGTGACAGTCCCCAGCCTCATGACGCTGTGTTCTCGGAGGATACGGCTGTGTGGCAGTGCCTTTCCCTCACTGGCACTGGGGCACAAGCTTCTGAGAAGGCAGAGCTCACCAAAACACATCAGGTCTCTTGGCCCCTGCACAGGGTGCTGTGCAGGACTACTGTCTCTGTCTCTTTATCTACCATGCCTCTTCAGCATGTAGGTCACGAGGAGGAAGTAGAGCTGAACCACAGCTCTGCTCTGGAAAGCAGAAGTAAGCCCAGCCTTCCACTCCAGTCAGCCAGATCTCTCCACCCCTTGTTGTTACTCAACAGCAAGGAATTAAATTCTCTTTCCTAAATTTGTGGCCTCTCTGTTCCAGCAGCCAGTATCCTGTGGTTTACCTCTGGCAATGTGCACACACCACCCTGGCCCGAGAGGAGAACTCAACTCTCCAGACTCGATGCAGTCTCTACGTCACTATGGTCACTGTTTTTTATTATTATTAAAATCTCTAACACACCAACAAGTCAGTTAATTATAACAGAGGCTGCATGTAAGGTACGCGTTAGCTGAAGCTGCATACATTTAATTGCATACATCCAGCCATTTTCTTTCCAACTGCACCACTGCACTGGTTGGGATAATCTTTTAGCATGCTGGGTAACAGGGATATCAATCCTATTGTTCTCTGTGAAGTCCTTTGAAGCACATCTAATGAACTTTGCAGGTAATAAGACTGCCAGCGTGCCAAGCACAAAAAGGCTGTGCTCATCTCTGGCATGTTTGCAGCTTAATTTCCTGCTCTTTTCTGGAACTGTGAAGACAAATCTACCATTGAATAAGCACGAGACTCCCAGGTTCTTTGTGGGCAGTTTCTTGCCAAGTGGCATGTGTGTGGTAGCTGCTCCTGAGTGCAGAACTCCAGCACCTATGGCGTTTTAATCCCACACAAACTTGAACTGGCTATCTGGAGACCAAGCTGTGAAGTCTTACCACTTACCTTATTCTGATAGGTCCAGTATAAGTAAAAACCCTTTGGATCCACTCGAAGAATCACAGGAGAAGCATTTGCTGTTTCCTAACAAAAAAAAACCACAAAACCATAACAACCAATAAAACCAAACACAGAAGAAAAAAGGTTAGCACCTTACATGACTTGGAGAACCCATCATAGGACATAAAGTTCCCAGTTCAAATATAGACCCAGCTGGGTGAATCATCCTCTGTGACTTATGGACACGAACCAAATGATTTTAGTACATCTCCAGAGTAACAGTGTGAGGCTAGGGAAGCTGATCTCTGCTGAGGCCTGGGTCTCACCTAACATTGTGCATTTAGCCAGAACAACTCTCCTGGAGCTTCTATACAATGAATTAAGAGAAGAAAGTACCCGTAGATGCAATTGTTTATTTCATTTGAACTGCCTTCCCTCCAAGGCACCTACTTTATTCTACGAGCTCCAGAAGGAGCATAGGCCAAGTAGAAATAGCATTCATCCGTGGCATCTACCATCTAGGAGTCTATACTCATGCTAGTTATCTGGGCACTCTTTATAGAGAATGGGGCCTAGTCAGGAAGCGTTCAAGGAGGGGTCCATCAAATACAGCAGATGAGTCTGCGTTAGGTGGTGACTCAAACTCCAGGGACTGGCTCTACACAGACTACAAAAAGAAGCAGCTATTTAAACACCCACACTACAGGCACAAAGTTACATGAAATAATTTGGGGCTGATCCTGAACTCCATACAACAGGGGAACCCTCCAGACCAGAACCAAGGCATGTACTGCAGAGGAGATGCAGGCTGCTGTGAGGTTGTGTACTTTGTTTCTGCATAATTACACTGCGGCTGCATTTTCAGTTAAGGACAACTTCACAGACATTTTCAAGACAACATCCATTCCCATCTCGCATGCAAGCCTGTGCTAAGAGATGAATTAGCGTGAGCTCTTTGGAGACAGAGATAAAGAGTGCTTGGTGCCTCTGCTCGGGCCCCAGCCCATTTGCTCATTCAGTCTAGATGACTCCTCACTGCATTTGACCTCGGGTGCCACAGAAGATAGGATCATAAGGCCTATCAGCCGTTTCCAGGAAGGCTTCAGATTCAATTCAGGAAGTTGAAATACCCAGCTACTGAGATGAAACCAGTCATGGAATTTAGAAGTTGTATTTGTCACTTGGCCTTGAGTTCTTCAGTCTGTTATTGAACTCATACTTCACTCTAGAGTGTATCTATATTTCCAGGGACCTCCATTTCCAGATTCAGTATTCTTCATTACAGTAAACTGCCCATGCCACAGTGTGTTCTCCTTTCACCCACTACTGCCTTTCTCACACTGTCCTAGGGACAATGCTGATCTGCACAGCATCACGCCGATGTTCCCAGAGCTCCTGGTTAGCTCCCTGAACACACGGCCACAAGCCACAAAGAGCAAAACAGGCACTGTAGTACTACTACTACTGAGTACTGTGCCATGTTTCTCGATTAACTTTATCTCCTCTGAAGCAGCTTTCTTGAAAGCTAGCTGAGGCTGCAATAAGGACTGCTGACAGCTGGCCTCCTGAGCAGGGCCATGGACAGCCGAGGGGTGCGGGCAGACCTTCCTAAGGGGTGGCTCCTTGCAACAAATGCGATGGTGAATTCCACAGAAGATGGTCTGGCAGCCGAACGGGCTGCTGTTCACGCTGTGGAGTTCAACTCTAGGGCAGAAAGCAAGTGTTGTCTGGTAAAATCCTGTAACATAACCTTTCAAGGATAGAAAACATTTTTATTTATACTTAGAGGGCTAAGAGTCAGCACAGAGCCAAATCCATAGGTGTCTGCTCGGCCTAAGAGGTCAGCTGCTACATTGTGCCCTACCTGAGGTTTTGAATGGGTTCCCAAGCCAGTTCTCTAAATAAACTATCATCCATGTAGCAGGACTTAACCTCCTCAGTCTGGCTGGCAGCCCCAGCCTGCGGGATGCTAAACAGAGCACAGCAGAGCTGTTCCTTACCCCAAGATGTTGTAACTAGCTCAGTGGGACAGGTCACAACAGTCCAGCCTGTCAGAGATCCTACTGCACTCCCCTCTAGAGAATACGTGACAACTGCTGGACAAGGTGTAGTCACTATAGAAAAAGTGTGGTTTTGCTTTACTCAAAAAACTGTTGGGTACAGTGAAGGGTACAGTCCAGCCCCAAACTGTAGTGATGTAAGGAGCCAAGCTGATCTACCTTCATTCCGCTGCCTCAAATATTGTGGAAGGAGTTCAAAACGATTACCAATAGCAGAGCCAGGTCAATTCAAAGAGTGAGACAAAAAAACCCCGCAGGACCAAGACCTCTGAAGAGCTGCTTTTACCCTGACCCTCCACTAGCAATGCTGCAACCTGGAGCTCTTGGATCATCCTTTGCAGCCTGCTCTAACCGTGGAGTAGGAAAGCACAATGAGATGGAGCAGTGTGACCAGAACAGCCCACTTGTGGAGAAGGCTTTCATTATTGTTGGACGTCAAGTCTGTAAACTACTTAGTAAGAGGCAACCTTTTACGAACGTTTACAAATCTGTAAACCTTAGGGACAGGGAAAAATCCACACAGGACTTGAGCTCCCTAACTCCTGTGGTTGCAGCAGCAAATAAACACTTGGTGGGTCTTGGAAGCCCAACTTCACTCACCTTGGGTTTCAAGGGAACCTAGCTATCCCAGGAATTCCCAGTACAGTGCTTAATAGCTTCAAGTTTTTGGGAAAGTGGTCCCCAAGGACTGAGCACAGAAAGTCAGCAGCAATTTTAGACAAGTTTGGCTACGGTTATTCTCAGAAACCAAATTCAAAGAAGCCACAAGTGCATTCTGCAGGCAGTGGCCCCATTGGAAAGGGAAGGCTGTGCTTTCCCTCATACCCTGGTCTCATCCTCCTGTTTACATACAGCTAGTGGAATAACAGCCCAGTGATATTCCAACCTGTATTCCTCAGCATCCATCCCTTCTGTCAGCTGTATAGTACATTGCTTTCTCATTTCTCAGTGCCGCTGGACCACCCTGCTTATGCTGCACACAAGTGATCTACCTCCCCCGCACACACTGCCTTGGGATTCAAAACTCTGTTCCAGCTTTACACCCACAGAAGTAAGCACTGATCTCTCCTGCATTGCTGCTGGAGGCTCCTTCTAATGCGTCTCATTTGCAATACCACATCAAATGTTTCCCCCAGATCTTGGTGAATAATCATAAGCTGGCCTGCCCCCCGTTTTATCAACATTCATACTCAATAGCAGAACAACAACAAACTCCAGACAAAATGGATAGGCAGCTGCTGTCCTCTTGCTCAGGTACGTAGGTATTATGGGAAATACTCTTTTGTCTTCTTAGAAACTCAGGAGGGGGACTATTACATTCAAATTAACCTCTCTCTTCTGCTGTTCCACACTTTCTTCCCCTCACAATGAAAGGCAAACAGAGACTGCAAACTGGGTGTTTTGAAGATACAAGAGGACACTGAGAAGCAGCTTTTTGCAGCACCCTGCGAGGCTCCGGCACTGTGAAAGCACAGGCCCCTCACTGCTTGGCCACTGCACACTTGGTAGCTCAGAGACCCACAAGCGGGCAGGCGTGGGAGGACATGGCTCACCCTCTGATCCACTCCAGCAACAAGGCCATAAGAGGAAGCAACTTGGAGCCTGATTTCCTCTCTATCTGCAAAGCACGCAGAGTCTGCTCGGCTCTGGAGTAAATCCTACTCCTCACACTTCTCTGGACACGTCCAAATGCAGCGTGTGCCTCTCGCCCCAAGGAGGCTCCCAGCAGTGACTGCCTTCCTGAGAGGGCTGGCTCACAGAGACAGGACCCTGGGGTCCTCCACCAGAGAAGCTGCGACACAGACCCAGTGGCACACTCCATTTATTTCCAGCCTCCACAATAAGAAGAGGTGCAGAAGTCACATCACCAGCCTCTAACAATATGCACTTTGTTTTTAGTCCTCAACTGTTCTTCTCAGTTCACTCTCCCCATCCAGACATCACTGCTCTCAGGTATGACACACAATGTCCCACACACCCCCACTGAATACACGCTCCCAGCCTCCCCACAAACCCTGACCAAAACATGGTATCTGCCCTGCCACCACCCATACAATCTAGCAAAGCAAAAATCCTGGTACTCACATCATCCCATTTGATGAAGCGCTCACCCTTGGATAGATACTCCTTCACCTCCGGGGGCTGCAGGACAGGGGTAAGCATTGACATTCTGTCCCGCAGATGTGCTCCTCAGCTACCAGAAGCAATAGCAGCTGCACAGTTTGCTCCTCCTCAGCCCCCTCTCCTCTATCTCTGCCTCTCACATGGCAGGGCTCTCTGCCATTGCCACTGTTGGCATCAGAAAGCAAACAGCCTCTTATATCCCAGCCAAATTCAGGAGGGGCAGGGACAGGCAGGCGAGGACCGATGAATCTGCATTGTAAATCAACAGCTCTCCAAGCAAGCACGAGAAGCTCAGCCCAAGGTCACCTAAAGGAAAGGTTGCGACGGGTTGAGATGCCCGCGTGGGCAGTCATGCACGCACGCCGTCTCTCCAGGAGGGACCCACTCCTCGGAGTTGTACTTGTGAAGCGCACAGTTTGTAGTACTTCCGCAACTGAACTTCCTTAAATGTTCTCTTTGACGAAGTGCAGGCATTGCCAGCCGACACTTAAACTATTTCAGCAGATGCGGTTACGGAACAGCTCAGGCTTTGGCTACAAGCTGACTGCCCCCTTCATGCGGCGGGCCAAATATCACGTAAAATAAACTTATTCCTTGCTCTGTACAGACTCCATTTCTGGGGCCACTTGCTGCACTGTCCAGTCTGACTTTTTTCCTTTCTCTTATGGGTTCTTCTAAGTGTGAACCTCCAAAGTGAGACAGACCAGCAGAGCAGATGGAAATTCCACAGACAGATGAAATAAAACATTCACAAGAGTGCCTAGGAACTGCAATATTCTCCAGATTGACTTGGGTCTACTGCAGATGCTCTGGGAACACAGAATGAGAGATGTGTAAGGTGGGGATTATAATGATGAAGCTGCAGGGAAGTGACAGAAAGCAGAACAGAAGGTTAATGGCAAACAGGGCAAAACCGAGTCCCTCCTCCTGACCTTGGAACGAAGGAACATGCGGACAGCAGAAGAGAAAAAGAGCTCTGCCACCAGAGCTTTGCTCTGAGGGTGGTAAAGCACTGGCCCAGGTTGCCCAGAGCAGCTGTGGCTGCCCCATCCCTGGAGGTGTTCAAGGCCAGGTTGGACGGGGCTTGGAGCAACCTGGTGTAGTGGGAGGTGTCCTTGCCCATGGCAGGGGGTTGGAACTAGATGAGCTTTAAGGTCCCTTCCAACCTAAACCATTCTATGATCCATGTGCACTGGCTAACCAGGAAAGTGGCTTGTGAAAATCACTGACAATGGGCAAGGTTAATTTTAGTCAAAAAGGCAGAGCCACACGACTGCTTAGAAGTAGAGATAACTGTGCTACGCTTGCTATAATAGGATTCCCAGCCACATGGTGGGATTTCATCCTTATTGTCTCCTATGAAAGTCAAGGTGTGGCACCTGCCATTGCTCAAGAGGGACAAGACACTGTCAACAGTAGTGCAGATGCTCTGAGAAGGGTGGACAAAGAAACTCCCATTGTGCAAAGGGAGCCAGCTGCCAGCTTCTTTCCCACCTCTGACTTACCCAGTTTGATAAGGCCTGTACTCAAAGCGGATCGGACAGCCAGGGGAAGGAATCCTAAGGGCATTATCAAACTGCAGTGGCATGAGGCAGGAGAGACTAAGTGGACCTGTAGCAACTGCTCTAGCAGATGGCAGCAATTACCAGAGATGCCCGCTGCAGAAACAGAGAACCCTGAACAAACCTAACATCCTTTGTACCTTTCTTTCAAGAGTTTATCTGCCTGACAAACTGGAATAAGAGAGCTTCTACATTTCCAGCTACCATTCAGTTTTCTGTATTTACTAACTCATTTCGCAAGGCACCTTGCTTTCCAAGAATTGGCTATCCAAGCTAAGGCTGTTAGCTCTGTTTTATTAGGGCAGCTTACCCATAGCTGTGGTTACTCAGTATCAGGGCTGAGACTAGGGACATGGGAATCCATTACCTCCGGTCTCATAACCAAGCCACATTCGTGGTATTAAGCTTCCTTTGCATGTGCAAAGTGACACGTGCTTCTCAGGTAGCCAGTTGACAGAGCACTGGGGTACTCCAGGCCCAGCCAAGACAGCACCCCCAGGACCCCCCCCTTTAAGAGGATGCTGTTACTCCCAAGCAGCAAAGCAGCAGATGACAGGGTTTGCCCAGATCCCAAAGGCTGAGCTGGAAGTGCCCTGGGACTTCAGCAACAGCCTGGGACTTGGCACAAAAGTCAGTGAAACTCCAGGTACTGCTAGGTGGGTTTTGTTCTGTGCTCTTGTAAGCAGCTTCGGAACAGACCCTGAGGCCTGGGTACATATAGAGAAAGCCCATGAGAGCACAGGAGGCTGCAGTGAGGAGCCAAAGTTTTCTCTGCTGTCACCTGATCCCTTCTGCAAGGCCAGCGCAGTTTTGAGGCTGCTTAATTTTAACTTAGGGACCAGCTGTGAAAAGGATAAAGAGTATCGGTCTTGCTCAGAAGTGCTGCAGCCCTCGGGCCCTCTGCGACACAAAAAGCACTGAAGGAAGGCCTTGAAGATCACTGCTGTGAAGTGAAAGGTGGGATGAGCTTTGCCATCTGCTGCTGCCAAGAGCAGAGGGACTGCAGGTGAGATCAGTCACAGCTACTGGTTCCAGTGCCCCATCTGGTATTTACCAGAGTTATCATAGCTTCATAAGCCATGTCTGCTTCCTGCCAGAACCAAGGCCTCACGGAACAGCTGCTTCTGCCCTGCATTCTCTCAGACCTGGATGTTCAACAGATTTCTCTGTCTCATCAACAATAGTAAGCAAGAATGCCACCACAGCTTTACTTGCTTGTCACTCAAGGTCAGCTTTCCTTAAGCAATAAAACAATAAATTAAAAAAAAAAACAAAACAAACCAACCTTGAAGAGCAGCGACCAAGCTAGCGGCTGTCCTGTGAGGCTGCATGGTGCTGCACAACATCAACGGCCAAGATCCCCGCTTGCATAAAGATGGTCACAAAAGCTGAAGCTCACTTCCTTTTGCATAACCCAACCTCCTTATCTTTCATTTCACACTCCTTGCTCTATGTGGGAGCTTCTGTCCCTTGCATGAAGAGATGGCTGATGGAACAGCGATAGAAGCAACAGTCCTGCCCTCTGCTGAAAGCTCCGATACCGGAGCAGGCAGAAGCAGCAGCACTTTCAGCAGCATTTATTCCAACTGCCTTTTATTTTCTTTCTCCTGCAAGGCCCATCTCCCAGTGTATACTCATCCTACACCCCCTCTGTTCAGGGCCCTCTGCCTCTTTTGCTTTCATCCCTTACCTTCACCACTGTGCATCCCACCACCCACTACAAGAGTTCCGATATGTAAAAATTTCCCTTTTTTTTCTTCCCTCTGGAGACTCTTCTTTACCTCCCTGTCCTATCTAGTCAGCAGTCTCAACCTCCCACAAAGTGCATGCAGAAGCAAGGTAGTCAGCATTACCCTTCAGCGATTTTACAAGATAGGGTCTGGAGACAGTGATTTAAGCCATTCTGTCTATTTAAACCACCTTGACTGGATGGCTCTCGAGTTCTAGCAAATTACTTTGTAACCTCAACCCCAACCTATTTCTAGCACACACAAATCTGTAAGAAATCTCTTTCAGCATCGTTCCATTATAATGATACTTTGCAATGTGTAATAGTGTCCTCTAGTGAACAGCTATGATACTGCACACACAGCCTAAATTTAGCATTGCCTTCGAACACCAGTAATAAATTCAGTGAAGCAAAACTGAGTTCATCCTGCTGCTCGTTTTTTCTATTGTGCCCTCTGAGCCCTGGGAATCCTCAAAGGATTAATGATGCCATTAGGACCACAAAGGCCCTCACCAGCCCTGGAGAAGAGAACTGCTGAGTGTGTGTGCCGGGGAATGTTTTGTGTCCTGCTTTAAGCCCAAACCACAAAGGCCAAGGATTCATGACAGCATGACTCTTCAACTTGATCTGCAAAAGTCAGAGGGCAGTGGACTACAGCACAGAAAGACAAGTGGCCACAGAGGCCACAATACTGTAAAAGCAGTGAGGTCTGGTGTAAAAAAAAAACCAAAACACAATCTGACCAACCACTGAGACATTGTTAGGTCCACAATTAACTGTTCCCTGGGCAGAAATACGCAGCAGGAATATGTTATGCTTACAGCACTCTGCTGGCTTTCTGCCTATTTCCAAACTGCACAGCTGAGTGACGCAAGCAGGCGTACACACTGTTTAAACATCCTATACATTACTGCAGTACAAAAATAATCACTGCACAGGGATGATTGAACCATGCAATTCCTGACTGCTAGCAAAAGAAAGAATCTTTCAAAGATGGGTTATTAACAGAAGAGCAAGGAGGATGAAGAGCAGCAGGACACCAGACAGAACGTGCCTGTCTCCTGTTACTTTGCAGTAATGGAGCAGTAAGAACACGAAAGCAAATTCTACCAAATGTGGAGGTGAATCCATCTAATTGCCCCACTTAGTTTACCTACAGTATAAAATACTGAACTGGAAATCAGGACACTGGGGGAGGAAGCCTCATTTTGCTCCTGACCTCATCAACTTTTTCCTCCCACTGTACCAGCCCAACTTATTTCAACTGCAAGCTGCCTCGTTCTGTGGATATATTTGGTATCTGCCACAGCAGATTCCCAGTCCTCATTGATACCTTAGTATTACTGCAATACTTCTGCCATACACACATCCCCATTGCTTCTGCTTTCCACAACTAGTCTAATAGACTAGAATATTTGCGTGGGAAAGGGACCTACAACTGCCTGACCAATTCAGGGCTGACCCGAAGGTAAAGCATGTTAAGGGCACTGTCCAAATGCCTCCTAAACACTGACAGGCTTGGGGCATCGACTACCTAATAAACCTGTTCCGGTTCTACAACCTGGACTTTACTCACTCAACTTCCCTTGGTTAGGCATAATTTTTTTTCAACTTGTGAGAAGGTCAGATCGTAAAGCACATTTTACAAGTGCAATCTCCTATGGAAGGTCCAAAGCAGCAAACCCAGCTGCCACAGTAACTGCATCTGCCCAGTGAGTCAAGTCCAGAAGAACACAGTCCCCTTGGGCAGGTACCAGAGGACAATACATTACTTCAGCCGCAGCTCAGGGGGCTTTGAAGATCAAGGTCACCTTCTTAAACTGACATACCATGGAGATAATACCTGGGGCGAGACACAAACCTAACAGCTTTAGGAACGGGAGAAATTACATATTTTCAAAGTCAACATGCTCATTCTCAGTTGAGACAAACTATTATTCCTGAAGCATCAGTCTTCATTGTGAAATAAAGAATGAAGAGTGAGCTCTCTGATACACAACAGCTTTGGCTCAAAGTATTCAGGACGTAGGGAAAAACAAGATCCACTGGAAAGTGGCACATTTCTTTCCCCATCCAGACAAGAGCCCAACCAAAAGCCTGGGTGCAGACTCAGGTACTGAGCATGCTTTGACTCCTTCCCTTCAGAGAGCTCTGAGGCAGCCTCTTGATACAGGATTTCCAGGGTAAGGTAGTCCAGTCTTCAGGGCAGGATTGAATCCCTGCTCCCCTGAGAGCAGGCATGTCCACATGTGTGGGTCCAGAAAGATGAGGGTTCTTTGGCTGAGAAGCAAAGGCTATCAGCTTGGTTCCAGCATCAAGCTAAGGCAGGTAATGTGGCCTTCAGCCCACAGGTGGCTTTTTGTCAGCACAAACACACCAAGTTTTCTATATGGATTCAGACAACTGTGTCCATATATGTAAGCCCCAATGCACTGCCTTTGAAAGTTAAAGCATCCCAATGAATCCCATTTAAGAGACAGAGGCTCTCATCCCAGACTACCTCCTGGTGCAGCACTATTCAGACTCAGGCATGAAAAAATAAAAAAATAAAGCTATAAACCTTCTTTGCACTGCCCCTACCAGCTGATTGCAAGTTAAAGCACCATCAGGCTGCTACCCAAAACCCACTCTGCCTACTCAGCTAATGGAGCTGAAAAGGTTTCAGACATGGTCTTCCCTGGCCCTTCCATAAACTTCAGTTCTCCATGTGCTAGACCAAAAATCCACCATAGTAATATGCAGCCTCAACCTTCCGCTATTCCCCTCCTCACCGCAAAGGCCTTTGCACACTGTATTCCAAACTCTTGACCTCCTTGAGGTGAAATACGCTTGTGAAGCAATGACATATTCAAGTTTAGTCCTGCAGAAAAGAACGCATTTTCCATCAGAGGCT
Source organism: Burhinus bistriatus (assembly GCA_013397275.1). Taxonomy (NCBI): domain Eukaryota; kingdom Metazoa; phylum Chordata; class Aves; order Charadriiformes; family Burhinidae; genus Burhinus; species Burhinus bistriatus. Next base: position 699,968 of record VYXH01008708.1, on the reverse strand, counting down.
GCAAAGGAAGAGTCGGGTAGGTTTGCAGGTAGGTCTACAGCCTCCACTGTTTTAAGCAAATAGTGCAAAATCAGAGATTCACAAGCTTTTCAGGCTAAGAACCACTTTCAGCCCCCACAAGTTTCTCACTAACCTCCACCTAGATAATTGAAGCTGTTGGGGAAAAAAAAAAAAAATCTTAAAAGGCACAAGGGCTCCCCAGCCCCTGGAAGCCATCAAATGAAGCTGATTTACACCAGCTGATAACCCCAGCAACCATAAAGATGAAGCTGAAGGTGTCTGAAGCTAAAGTGGCAAGACCTCATCCAGTCATTGTCCTGCTGATAATCACCTGTGAATGGGAGGAGGGTTTTACATCAGATCCTAAAGAGCTGAAACCTGGTTTTGTTCACTTTTGCAGAGAGATTTGCTCTCTTGACATATCACTGCTGCCCACAATACTGCTGTGTACACAGGCAGACCACGGACCCAGCCCTGTGCCATTAACTAATGAGCACATGAATACACACACAGCATGGCTATCGCTTCTTTCCATTGCTGCTCTCCAAGAGACTGCCTTACCAGGAACTGGCCTTCTTTTACCTTGCTTATTGTTTTTTGTGCTTTTTATATTGCTTTTCTAGTCCTGATATGCACAATCGGTGCAGTATACTTTAAATCATCTCCTGTCTTTCTAGAGGTCAAAATTAAATCTTGAAAATGATTTTTCTATTTCACCACATTATCAAACAGGGAACAAACAGGCAAACACACAAAATGACTACAATTTTCTTGGAAACGAGCTCTCTAGGAAACATTTAACACTGCGTGCAACTCCAGCCACGCTTTCTTCGGAACAGTCAGATAACCGTGGGAACAGGAAAGAGCAGCAAATGGAATGGAAAGCACTACCAGAGCACAAGGAAGGCCTCTTACCAGGTCATTCTCTGGCATCCATGGTGTATGAGTGGCCAAAGGCAGTAGCATGTTCATGAACTACACTGAGAAATACAAGGCTGGGTGTACTGGTGGGAACAGTGATGGCTCAAGAAGGTGTTTTGGAGGAGGCTTCTGTCTAATGAGACACACTCACCAAGAGCAGCGTAGCTTCCCAGATATAAACACCAGCTCTGACACATGCCACCTTGTCAGTACTCAGGGCATACACGACTGGGTCAGATGTCAGGTTTGATTTCATTCTGCAGTTCACAATTTACGATCTTTAAGATCACGGTAAACAAGCCACAGTTGGTCCCCAGGCTTTCATGACCTCCATAGTATTCTTCAGCCAACAATGATGCATGTACTGTGTTCCGCAGAAAACTGAGGACTAATACTGTTACATAACCAAAACCATTTGGATACCTCTGCTGGAAACATATACATCCAGAAGAGCGGATGGTTATCAAACCACTGGATCTGGAAGAAATATTTTCCTGAGCAGAATGGCCAGGGGCTTGTAATATAAGATTTAAATATTTATCTGAAGACAACACAGCATTAGTATGGAATCCCACCTAAGCTCATTGCCAACAAATCTTCCCCCTTTTCACAGGTGTACAACATAGCGGGATTGAATTTTCTGCTGACATTTTCCATCCTTTCTGCTCCTGGAAGCACCAGAACAGCCTCTCTCCTAGGACTTTACAGTACCATTTCCAGTCGCAGCCTGAACCAGGGTGGCAGCAGTGTGAAAGCAGTAAAATGTAACACATAAGAATCAGCTTCAGCAGAATTGGGAGGGGTTTCAGGCTGCTATTTTAATTCAGTTAAATAACCCTCCCTTGCACAGGGTTATCAACATGAGTCCAACACACTTTCCTCATTCAGCCACCAAAGCCAAGCACACAGAAATGGAGAAAGTCAAAAAGTAACAGCCTTTTGATTTTTTTTTTTTTTTCTGCAAGGAAAAACTACTGTGAGATCAGGGAGCATTATCACATTCAAAGCTACATTATTTTAACTAGGGTGAAACCCCACGTTGACCTCATATAGAAAAGAATCTACTTGGATCTTTAAAGAAATTAAAATTTCATGTTGCCTTAGTGTAACTCAGCAAAGACCCAAACTTAAGCTAAGTCAAGCTGACTTTGAAGAACGGACAAGCTGTTTGGTCTAACCAAGAGCTTGGCTGCACTAAGAGCTGGCCCCAAAGATGGCTGGAGCAATCACACACAGTGAACAACTGAAAAAACACCCTTCTCCTTCCTGGGGAAAAAAAAACAAAACAAAACTATCCCAGATTGAAACAGCAGTAACCCAGGATCACTTCAGCTTTGAGGCTGCATCATGAGATCGTGGATAAGGCTTTCCAAGAAAATCCTGCTCCAGTGCTTGTAGAGGCAATCACAAGTTGGTGCAACTCTGAATAAAGTGTTACCATTCTGCAAACATTACAGGTTGTATTCTCAGACAACCTATGCCAGTGCTCTCCCACACGTACATGTGAGCAAATAATATATATACAGAGATGTAAATCTGCGTGCATCAGGGAGAAGCACAATTCACACACATTAATTCTCCATGCACAAAGGTGGGCGAGTTCAGCTTCTTCAGACCATGAAAACCAGAGCCAAAGATGCACAGTCAGATTACACAGCCATCAATCGTCACTGTCCTATTGCTTGAAAAGTGGTTGGTATTTTTGAAATACAGCCCTCAGAACTGTGTTCAGATGTTAAGCACCTGTGGGTGTGTATACATGCACATTTCCTCCTTGCAAAATGAACAATGAAGCGCTGATTTTGGACTCTAGATTCCTGCACAGATACTGTGTTTAGAGTCACAACCAACACAGACAGCACAGGTTCACACCCAAAGAGAAACTTTTTTTATTTAAAAAACCCCGACACTCACCCTCTTAAGAGTCCTGCACCTAGTGAAACAAGGGCAACTTTCCTCTCCACAGACTGATGTGTGAAACCTACAGCTCAGAGCACTGGGAGCCCTGGGACTAGAGCTTCACATTCCAGCAAATGGCAAGGTTTCTTATTTCAGTGAATGCCCAGGGAACCATCAAGCCCTTGTCAGCCTTTTCTCAGTTTCAGAAATGTGCCATGGAAACAGGCCAAAGTCAATTCTGGTTATCTGGGAGAACTCTCTGCCTCCAGAAAGCTGACCAAGATGTGTGTCCACTGAGCAGTACGCCGAACCTCAAATTACACCACATAAAAGTGGAGCTTCCGAAATTGTGAACAGCTCTGCCATAAAGCTTGCCAAGTGGCTCTCCCCACTCCAGTCTGAACTACCGCCTACTTACAGAAGTTTCTAAACGTTAAAACAAAACAATAAATCCTTTTCAGACATACTTTTCACTCTCTCAAGAGTTTTCCCACCAAGGAAACATTCACTGTCCAAGGCTCTCCCGCAAGTAGGACATACTCTTTACACTGTGCAGATGGTTCACAGGATAATAAAATGGCTCAAAATGGGCCTCAACAAGTTGATGGTACAAGGTTGAAGCTGCTGATGCATCACTACCCTGAGCTACCAGCTTTCTGCCCAAGGTCTCTATCCTGAGCAAAACCAGACCACTTGCTGTTACATCTCAAATTCAGCATCACTTCTATCTTCCTACCCACCCTATAACCCCTGCAGATCACTTTCCAAGTCAGCGCAAGACAGTGGGTTGTGCAAACTTCACTTACCACAGCTAAATCAGAAGCTGAAGGAATTAAAAGAACATCCTCAGCCTCCGCCCATCTGTTACTGGATTAACAAGAGAGACAGCACCTTCCCACAGAAAACAGAGGAGATTTTGAAGTGTAAGAGGAAAATGCCAGAGAAGAACAGAATACGATTCCCTGCAGGCTCCAAACGGGAGACAGAACAACAGTGTGAAATAAGGCGTATTTCCTTTAGAAGAGCAGACAGCAGAGCGTGAGAGATTGTCCCCTGTCAAGAGCAGAGACATTCTCTACAACAGAAGGCTCAAGCCTAGCAAAATATTTGCTCAAGGACTTCAGCCAAGAGAGATGAGTTTAAACACACCTACTCCATCCTTTAAACATTAGGAGGCAGGCAGAAAGACCTCATCCGTCTCCCCCCTCCCCACCTCACAAATGTGACCAAGGAGATGGTATAAAGTTTAAAAAGCAACACGGCCAATAAAAACAAGTTACATTTCTTTAGGAAGTCTATAATCTGCCTGTAGAAGTTGCACTGCTGGAGGCAGACACCAAGAACACAAACTAGGGCCAGAGTTCAGACAAGGGAGTATATGGTAGATCACGGTAGTACATGATGATTTTAGAGTTACACAAGCTAACCTGGGTGGGGTAATCAAGCCGCACATCCGACAGAATAAGCCGTCATTTGTACGGTGTCACATCAGATTGCCTCCTAATGAGAGGGCACAGGAAGGAAAGGCAGAATAGCTCTCTCTGCCGAATCAAAAGCACGAGGGCAATGGGACTGTAGGAAGCCATCCAGCCCAGCCCTTGTCCCAGGGCAGGATCAGTTGTGTCATTTATCAGCTCTGACAGACATTAGTTCAGAGAGCTTCAGGAGGCCTCCGATAACAGTGGCGACTCAACCACCTCCCAGGCAATCCAATCCAGTGTTTCACTATTCTCAGAAGCAAGGTCTGTACAGAGGGTAATATCTTAGGCCAATAATCTTCCCTTAATTAAGTCCTCTCTGTCCTGAAGCGCTAGATACTAGCCACTGACTCTGACCATGGGAAATCAATAGTACAAGTTTATTTAGCTACATCCTCCAGGGGCCCTTGGAGAGCAAACAAACATCCCATTGCAACAGGTAGCAGCAGAATTCAAGCAATGCTGTTCAGTCAGGTAGGTAGAACACCAAATCTTCAACAATCTGTCTCAGCACTTGGGTTTTCAACTAAACACAGGTGTAAGGCAGCAAGTAGCAGGCTCATAAGTAAACGAGTTTCCTAGTGGACCCTCAGGCAAGAGAAGTAAAAAAAAACTAGAGAAGCTTATACACAATAGGACACTGAAGAGTACGGTGTTTGGACTGTCACGGGAGAAAGGCTAGATGTTCAAGGGCTGTATAGCTCTCCTGCATTGGCAGGTGCAGTCCCAGGGCACATCACATGCCCTTGACTGCATTTGTCTTGGGCAAGCAATCTCTTTTGTGTTCTCCAGGCAAAAATCTCAGAGAGAACTAATTTGCAAGCTTTGTCTAGTGTCTGACACATTCACTGACTTTACAAGACCTCTGAGCTCTGCACCCCAGAGCTCTACTTCTGCACCACAGGAGCCTGCTCAACACACAGCTTGGTATTTCTGCTAAAACCCAGCAGACAAAGAAAATACCATTATTGCAGCTCTGGCTTCCTGGGTCTCATTTGCCTTTATGGGTGGTTGTTAGCAAGGAACTAAGTTTAGGAACAGAAGGCACACGCCTTCTGGCAGCTACCCGCGCTTGAACAAAAGGACCTGGAGAGAAACTCACACCCATTTATTTGTTCGCAGTAAAAATGGGGAAGGCAGGAAAGAGCGTAACTCTTGGCGAATTACCTATTGGCACATGTGCTAGCTGGAGCAGCTTTAGTTGCTCCTAGAAGCTACGTTCAAATGATAAGAAGTGTAGTGGGATCTCAACCACACCACACTCAATACCTTTGCTGGGACTGCTTCTGTGACTCCACTGCATGTCCTTAGCCAATCCAGTCCAAAAAGGTCCAAATTCAATCTTAAAATACTGTGCAGCACAGAAACCAAAAAAGCTCTGACCTCAAAATAAATAGCTCAGTGATATACGTAAAGCAGGGTAAAGGTGTGCTGAAGTCCTCATCTAGTTACAGAATTTTTCTTTTAAATGCAAAGAAAAGATGGAGCAGCAGGCAGCTGCTGAATGAAATACGAGAAGCACAGGGAGAAGGGGTTGGAGCAAACCCATCACTGAGAGAAAACTGCCTGAAAAATTAATAGAAAATCCATTTTGTAGGAATTAATATACAACCAACACACCACTTAACTTAAACATATACAGCCCAAGACAATTTGTGTACAGAATCTACAGTAGAACACCAAAGATGCATTTCTGTGGCTCAGGAAAGCTTTGTCAGGAGGATGCCATCAGCTCATACTACTCAGGTGTACAATATTTGACTTCAAGAAGAATGCAGTCAGGTGTAATAAATCAGGGCAAAAGAGATAAGGGGACCCACAGAAAAGTCATAATACCCACTAACAAATGTTTCCTAGACATACTGGGTTACAGCAACATTTCATGAAAATGGAGTATTTCAGGAGGATAGAGCATGTCATTAGCTGTAGAATCACAGAGTCACTTCGGTTGGAAGGGACCTTCAAAAACCATCTAGTTCAATCTTGCTGCCGTGGGCAATCAGCCCCCTCTGCCCTGAACAGGCAGTGAAATCACGGCTTCCCTTGCCAGTTCTGGCAAGGCAGCCACAGTGGGATCCACTCACTCCTGTATTTACACTGCGTCACCATGATTTTTATTACTACAGATGAAATTTGTGCTGAGGCAAAAAGGCAGAGGATCTCCTAAGGCAGCTGGCAGCACAATGCCACAACCTTTAGCCCTTCCCTCCAGGCAAGGGCAGGGTCTGGATACAGAACACCCCACCTCTGCCTAGCTCCTCTCTCTCAAAAGAGGTTTAGTTCCCGAAATTCCTTTGCCCTTGTAAGAACGATGAGGCAGAGCCCTCGGACACCCCTCTCTGAGGGGCTTCACAGCTCCTTTCAGAAGGCACCCTTTGCTGCTGGGCACTGGGAGCTCCCTGCCATGCCCAGCTGAGGGTCGGTGTGCACAGATCATCGTCGCAGTGCTAACTTCCACATGCATACAGCAGCCCCGGAGCTTTCAGTCAACCACTTTTCCAAGAATTACAGTTATTTTGAAGTTAATTCACTTTATTCCCTCAAATATTTTCTGCTCCAATAGTCCTCCTCAGAGCTGCAAGCTCCATACAAAAACTCAGGAGGTTTCCCCCTTCTCTCCCTACCTTCCACATTTTTCCTGCTACCGAGTGCAAAAATAAAACACTACTGTTAATTCAGAACTCAATTACTCACTTCCTCTGATGCCTTTCAGGGTGACAGTCCTTTCTCCAGCTGCTGTTAGCCTCTTCCAGAAGCGCAGCGCCTTGCTTACAAGAGGTTTTCTGCTGCAACACACCTGACTGGCCTAAGATTTAAGGGAGGGAGAAAAATAAAGTGATTGGGAAAGGAGCAACTAAGTCACTCTCAAAAGTGAACATCTTGCACTGTAAAGAAAAAAAAAAATATTAAAAGACTGATCCGTACCCTAGAAGGGTGCTTCAGCTGTCTTCAGACTAAGTCACTATAACGCTTTCGTGAGGGAATGAGGGCAGCCCAGACCCTAACAGCAGTAACACAGTTCTAGACCATCTCGGTAGGTTTGGGATCAGCCCAGTTTGAGGGGAACTAAACCAGCCCCTCTCCCAAAGCTGCTGCTCAGCCAGGGCAGCCCCCGAGCTGCACAGGAGGCGCGGGCAGCACCCCGTCCCCGCAGGCAGGGCGGCCGGAGGAGCGGAGGGGCAAGCCCTGACCCTCTCCTCCGCCAGGAGCCTTCCTCACGCTCACCGCTCCTCTCCTCACGGAGCCCTACACACAAGCCTTCACCTCGGCCCGGCTGGCTGCGACGCCGCCCGCCCTGCAGGCCCTGGGGGGGGCCCCTACCAGGACCGCCGCCCCCCGCCGGCCCACGCC
>VYXH01008708.1:616433-692196 GCA_013397275.1 Burhinus bistriatus | reverse complement strand
CGCGCAGGCGCAGCCACCCCCGCCCCGCTCCCCGAGGGGAGGGGGCATCGCCCCTTTAACCATCGCCCGCCCAATCCCCGCCGGGCGGCGTTGCCCCTTTAAGCCCCGCCCCTCGCCCCCGCCCGCGGCCGGCGGAGCCGCCGGAGCAGCGCGGGCCGCGNTCGCCGCCGCCCCGGGCCGAGGCGGGCGCCGCCGCGGCGCGGCGGGGGCGGGGCAGCCCCTGAGGCGGCCGTCAGCCATCGCCCCTTCCCGCGGCCGGGCGGGAAGACGGGGCCCGGCGGACCGAGGAGGGGGAGGCCGGCGCCGGGAGGAGGGGGGTGCGGCGGCTGGGCTCGGCGGAGGACGGAGGCCGGCGGTGAGGCGGCCCCGCGACCCCCGGCGCGGAGGAGCCCCGAAGAGCTCGGGCTGGAGACTGACCCGGCCCGGGGGTCGGCGGGGGAAGGAGACGTTTGTACTTGGTAGAACTGCGGTGTCTTCCCCGCCTTCCCCTCCGTCCCCGTCCCCGTTTTTCCTCAAAAAGGGAATTTTGTGGCTTCGTTTTTCTCCTCACCAGGGCTAGCTTCTCCCTTTGAACCCGCATTGAATTTCTGCGCTATTTATGCCCGTCTGTTACCTATAAAAGGATATCGGTGTCCAAAAATCCTCACTATTTACAGGATCAGCTGGGAACAATATGAATTTAGAGGCTGTAATCCATTGTTTAGGTAAAAACAGTTTTGTTTAACAATAAGCATAAACTTATTTAAAAACATGTGAAAGGTAAATTGACTTGTTTACTATATTAAAATATTTTCCCAATATGAAAGTCTCAGTAATACAGTATGTTCTCTTTGGTGGCGGGAGGAGGATTTGGGCAGAATGTCGAACTGGAAGGGCTCTCTGGGTAGCAAGAATGGTTTGTCCGCTGTAATGGGCAACTGTGGTATCCAATGTTGTTGATTTATTTGTTGTTGATCTCCTTAGGTGAGGCTGGAGAAACCTCCGTACGTGCCTAATTCCTGTTAATCAGGGCAGCTAAGCACTGGTGATGAAAGAAAGTGTGATCTTTCCTGAGAGAAGCGGTGGGTGCTGATGGGCAGCCGTGGCCACGGGCTGCCGGGTGCTTCGTACCTTGTCCGCCCGTGCTCTGGCCTGCGCGGGGTGGCTGAGCGTACGGACCCTCCCGGTGCCATCAGGAGGTAGGTCTGTGCCAGCCACCTCGAGATGTGCCCTGGGCAGGCTCTGCTCCCAGCTCGATGTTTTCCTGCCCTGTAGTCTTCAGAAATGTTCTGCGCGGCTCTGCTCATTGATGAGCTGTGCAAAAACGTGGTCTTTAATGACTGTAGGATGTGGGCTGTCAACTAGGAAACTGTAAGACCTCTGTCATTCCGAGCAGCTGCTTTTCAGACTGATGGTTTCGGTTGGATGCCTTAACTGTGAGGCTGCCAGGCTATTCCACATCCCTGTGATCCTAGGAGTTCAGATTTCCTCTGCTGACGGATAAAAATGTGGTCTTAACGTGGCGTGTGTATTTCAGTTGTCCAAATCACAAAGGTACTGTAAAATACGGCACTTGACTTTTTTAAAGTTGGGGGGAGAATAGCTGTTTCACGTCTACATCAGTATGTTTTGGTCTGGTGGTGTTGCGTTAAGCCTGCGTCAGCTGGGCATTCCTTTACAGCATCTGTTAAAGGTAGAAACCAGGAGCGGAGGGCTTCCAGGAAGAAATTAGGCAAAAGGAGGGAGCGTTTTGGGTGTGATCTTCCACCCTCCTTTTCCATTTTCTGCAGAGCATGCAGGAGAGTCTGTGTGTTGTTAATGCACTAAAACAGAAGGTTAGCTGGTGGGAAGGAAAAAAGAGCATGCTTAGTCATTTTAGCCAAAAGCGTGCATGTGATCCTTGCCACCTTTCTGCAGGGCAGGTAGAAGAGCTGCTGAAGGAGCTGAAAGCCTGGAGCCGCTGTAGCAGGCGGCTGCCCTGCCACCCCTCCTGAGCTGCTTCGAAACTCTTCCTATTTATCCACTGCGGTGGCAGGGCTGAGGGTGTCCTGGCCGCAGCAGCAGGTCGTAGCTTTGGCCAGCGGGTTGGCTGGGTTTAGCCCCGTGTGCGTCCGTTCTGTAGCAGTGGGTGATGTGGTTCCCGCGGCAGTTCTGCCTGCAGCATGCCGATACCTGTTCCTGGGGCTGCCGCACACACACAGTAGCTCTGGGTCCTGGTGATAACGATGCTGTTTGCTCTCCTTTGTATACACCTCTGGTTGTAGAGGGAAAGGCTTTCTGCAGCTCCCTAAGGGAGGAATGTGTAAAAGAGAAACGAAATAGGCTCGTTGTTTGGTGCCAGTTGAGTTTAGTCTGTTTCTTGGCTCCGGTGCTAAATACAGAACCAGTTGGGAAGCGTCTCTGGGAGGGAGCTTGTGTTTAACTTTTAAAATCTTTGAAGATAAATAAAAGCTGGGTGGAATTACACAGATGCTGGGATTTCTCTGATCCTGGCCTGCAGCTCGGAACTGGTGAATCTATAATGGCTTTGAACAGTATGTCCAATGTATGCTGGATGTACATGGACTCCTGGCATTTTTCACTTTAAATACAATTGCTCTCAGAAGACTAATAGAGCATGGCTGCGTAGAGCAGATGGAAGAGGAAGTGAATTGAATTAAATGGGCTGCATGGCCCTCTTCCAGCCTGTCATGTAACTGCGGAGAGATGCCTTGTATTCAGGAGCAGGAACAATTTAAAGCTCTTCACCTGGTTTGTGGTTTTGGTGGCAAAGGCTCTTTGGGGCAGTGACAGTGTTCAGATCCGCTTCATCAAAGGGAACAGACCCATTGCTGATGGTTGCCTCCCGTTCTGGTGCTAAAAATAGCTGACGAGCCAGTACTAAGATGGTTGTGGCTGTCTTCATTCCTGTATGAAAGTGCAGGCTTGATGAGTTCCCAGACTGTGTTTTTTGCATCTTCTCTGCTGACAAATGGAGATGTAAGTGAAACACTTCTATTTCTGGACCTCTTACACCTGGCTTTGGAGCATCCCGTTACCTCAGCGTGCAAGGGGCAGGGGGAAACTCTGGCTTGTAAAGATGCATCACGGACTGCTGGCTTAATGGCCAGGAAGCTTTTGTGATTTGAACAGCCTTGTTTCCCAAAGCCCTTTTGGACCTAGATTCTTCAGCTAAAATCTCTTCCACATTCCTTTCCCTATCCAGGAATCGTGGTTCTCTGGAGGAAAACATGTTCCCTGTGAGATACTACTGTTGCCAGCCTGCAATAAGCCAGGCTCTGTGCTTGCTTCTCTCTTTGTGGCAGACTGTCCAAGAAATCAGTGACTAAGCGCACTTTGCAAATACTTTTAGGAACAAAAATGGCTCAGCTGGACTGGTTTCTAGGTGTAAGCTAACTTTTTAAAATTTAGGGTATTGGGGATTTCTTGGGAAGTAGGTTGACCGCAACAGATAACAGCTGGATTGTCACCTTGGACTCTGAATTTTTGCATTATGTTGCCATCATTGTACTGAGACAGGCATCTGCATCTGAACATAATTTTTAGTGCCCTAAAATGGTGTGGTCACCAGTCTCGGGTAAACCTGAGGTTTAAAAGGCAGACTGTCTTGTTATCTGTTGTATTATTTCAGCTCCAATTCAGTCTTTCCCCTTCATTGCTCCTCAAAGGGGGGGAAAAAAAAAAAAAATCAGTTCACTTAGTGTAATTGTATCAGGGGAGATAAGGCACAGGCTTTTGTGTTGCTTCTGAGATAGAAATCGCTGTAACCTTGTGATTTGTAATGTTATTTCCTTGGAATTGCTGGTAAGGGTTATTCCCTTTACACAAATGCTGTCCTGCACGTTACTTGCAAACAGAACTATGTCGTATTTCTAGTGTGTGCAGGTCTGTGTGAAAGGGAGTTGTCTGGAATTCAGTTTGGACGAAGAAGATAGACAGGAGTGATGTGTTGGGTCTTGGGCCCTTTGCTGTAGTCATAAGGAAGTTAACAGGAGTCTCAAAACTTGGAACTGTGGGATGCTCCTGGAAAAGCACGATGGCTGTGAGAACATGGCTGGAATAGTGGCATCTGTGCTTCTATTTTTTTTTAATTCTGTTTTTTATTGATTAAACATGCTAATAATTCCGTAATGCCAGTTTTCCTCTAAGCTTTGAGTCTCTGTATCATTTAGGGCCTGAGTTCCAGATTTTTGTCTGCTAAGAGCCTTTAAAAAATTATGACACAGAGAAGAGAAGTCACCGTACATTTGTGCTTCAGGTGCAGCTTCGTTCTGAAATGTGGTGACAGAATGCATCGTTGTCAAGTGTCACGGGAAGGTAAATACCGCTGTAGCGTTGATTTTCCAGTTCCTAATCACAGTAATCGCTTAAGAGGACAGAGAGAAGACCAGGTCACGTTCTGCTTTTCCTTTCTGACTGAGAAGAGTCTCATGAGGGAGGAATCGGCCTTCTTGTGAGAAAATTTCTGTTAATAATGTCTTGTCCTGCTCTCAGCTGGCAATGGTGACCTTCCAGCACTGTCTAACGCTGCCTCTGCTGAGATCCTTACAGAAGGTTTTGAACTGCAAGCTCTGTCAAATGGAAGCGCTCCCTAAAAGGAGGAGGAATAAGTGAAGAATTATTAATGATGTCCAGTCAAAGGTGTATCTAGATCAGAGGGTGTTTTCTGAACCTTCTTGGTTCCTTCTTTGCACATAGGTGCCTCTGGGCTTATACCTATTTATTGACATATAATACTTGCCCTCTGCCTGTACACGCTGGTCTTGTCCCATTGAGCTCAGTTTGTTCAAGGCGAGTGTGTTTGGTGTAAATCGCGTGCTGAGGGACCAGAAGGAAGGGAAATAGCTGGGAAAAAAGTTACTGGAGCATGTAGTATGCTCCAGCAGCTGGCTCACATTTTCATCTTCTAAAAGCTACCTTTTCCCCACGCATGTTCTCTCGTGGTCTCAACTGCAGTAATGCATACATCTTAATCCCAGATTCCTGGGACTGGGCGGTGTTTCTGACAAGGAAGGTGGTGTTATTTTTACTCCAGATCTTGGTTTAATTCACGAGTGCAGCTGAAAAGGAGTCTTGCGGTGTAGTGTTGGTAACAAAATCAGTGGCTGCTTCTGGGCATCGGGGATCTCCTTCAGCGAAGTCAAAACTAATCCCAGTGGAAAGGGTTATGCGTGGGTGGGGGGTTGTTACCGATGGCTGGCTGTGAGTCCTGGAGGTGCTGAAGTGTGTGGAGAGGGGAATGGTGTAAGAAACAGTCGCACCTGAGGTGGAGCATAAAGCTAGGAAGGTGAAGCTTGACTCCTGGCTATTCCGTGTGCGTTTGGAGGCAGTTTTGGGAGAACCTCCTGTCTGGCCAGCTGTTGTGTGGCTGCGGTAAGCTGGTGTGATCGGGAAGCGGCTGCGGACTTGCCAAGGCGTTACCTTTGCCTGCCGGTACCTGCAGGGTCTGTGAGCTGGGCGAGCTGCTGCTGTACAGCCTTTCCAAGAGGAAGCAGCAGGCAGTGTTTGGAATTTCACAGCAGTGCTGTACCCTGCTCCTGCTCGGGGCCTCTAATTGACTTCAAAAGCTTTCCACCTAACTTAAAAAGCACTAACTACTGTATTATGCACTTTAAATACAAAATTTTCTGACTAAATGCCAGTTTAGCTTCACGCTCCTGTGCCATTTGCAACCAATGTATCTGGACGGGAACTGGTGTGGAAAACGAGTGCCTGTTTCTCTTATTTCTAGTTCTGGACTCTGTATAGGGGCTGTCCTTGTTAGTAATCTGTGTGGTATGCTGCTGCTGTAGGTATTAGACTTGTTGAGGTAGGAACAGAGAGCTGGAACTTCTGTCAAGATTTTATGTTGTTGCCTTGTGCAGTAATTGTCTTGGTAAAGCTCTGGAAACTGAAGTATCTCCAACTTTATCCGGATGTACTTTTTGTCTTTGGCTTGAGGTTTTTTCAAATCGGTCTCTATACACGAACTGATTCACTAATCTGAAATCAATTTCGACAGGAATTTTAGCTACAGAGGAGCTGCTGTGTTGAAATTGATGGTAAATTTTGCTGACTAGAAGAGTGTCTAGTGGCAAGCTGTTGCTTTGGCTTAAAGAAAAAGGTGTTCTGCGTGACAGTCGGTGCTGCTTTCCTGTTGTCTGGAAGAGCTAGAATAACTTTCACAAAATCCCCGCTGGGAGGAAGCAGGTACCTCTACAGGCAGATGACTTGGCACTCTGCAAGCTGCCATCACGTTTGCTTGCAAGGACAGTGCTGTGGTAACAAGGTGGCTTTGATGCCTCTGAAAAAGTGCACCTTGTGTTACGATGCAGGCTGTCGTGACGGCAGTGAGCTTTTCGGGTGAGTTAGCTGAGCTAGCCCGAGAGTTAAGCGCTTTCCTAAGGGGTAAGCAATCTGAATTGGAGCTGTTGCTCTAAAAAGCAGAGATCACCGATTCAATTCAGAAAACTCTACATGTGGGACTGAGAAACACTAAGAAACTGGAGTTTTTTCCTCATTACAACTTTTATTTCATATAAATAATCCCTCTACATCAGATTTTTCAACTTTTCAGTCTTTTCTCTCGCTGTAAAGAAGAAACAGCTAGCCACAGTTTTCTGAAAAATTGCAATCCAGGCACCAACCAAAGTGCATTCGAGCAAAGTGTTAATGAGCAGGAAAAAATTACACTTAGAACAGGCACTATCTGTACAGTCCCATCCCTGGAGCTTGGTACAGACTCAGTCCTTCCTAGGCATCATTAAATGCAGTTACTTGGATTTGCGGGAGAAAAAGGAGGGAATGGGGGGGAAAGTGATGGTTTTCCTTTCAAAAAGGAGTCTAGGGCATAAGATACAGAAACAATTGCAGTTGGGGTTTTTTTATCTCTACACGTAAGTGCTGGACCAGGGGCAATGTAAGAGTTTCTGCCTGCCTGACTCTGCTGAGGTCCACAGGCTCTTGAGCTGAGACTGTTTTGCACGGCCTGTGAGGCAAGCCAGTTCCTGGTGTGTGCTGGTAATGACTCAGTGTGATGGGACCAAGATTGAGGTCAGTGACCTGCTGCAAAAAGTAAAACAATTGTGAGCAGGTTTTTGAGCCAGTCAGATAAGGAAAATCAGCCTTTAACAGTGATGGAGAATCTCCAGGACCTGGAGCAGTTTTACAATCTGGCTTTTATCTATCTGTTCTTCTATCTGTTGGGTAAGTCCAAATAAACCCAGTCTGGGCTTTGGTGAGGTGAAGATGTTTCTACTGATAAAACATGAAAGCTGCACACTCTGTTTCTCGATAATACCTCGTCTGAAGCCAGTAAACTCTCTTGAATTTGGCCTGTAGAGGAAATTCCCAGGCTTGTCCTTCATGAGATAGGTGCTGTGGATCTAAGTTACGTGGAAAAACAAAATCTGTGCAAATATTAGTTTATTAAAACAGCGTACAGTATTTCAGTCCACACATGCCAACTTTATCACCAAGGCAGTCTGCCATTTTGGTTAGCGAATGCATCCTGCAATCAAATCCAGTAAATCTCCACGCATACATGTCTGCGTGTACGTTTACTCCTGCATCAAGTTTTAGAGCAGCACTTCAAAATGAGGGTGATATCCTCTCTGCTCTGTCATTCAGAAGTCAGAAATTATGTTGTGTTATTCCTTATGCCTGCTTTCTGCCTTTTCCTTAATCGGTAGCCGTATTTCAGCTCAGTGCTAGTTTGCTGTGAATCTCTTAGCTGCTTGAAAATCCAAGCAGCTGGGATTCTTGCACATTTATGCTTGTAAATGCTCATCCAGATCCTCGATTTTGAAAGGTGTCTTTTAAGGCCAGGTCAGAGTGCCTGCACGGCAGCTTCCAGGGGAACTTATTCAAGCACAAGGCTATGAAAGGCACAACCAGGGAGGTGGAAGCGTTTGATAGGAAGCCTTAGACCTTCAGCGCCCATTTGGCCTGGGTCCTGCTGCCTGTTCCTTTGTGCAGTGGTGGAGAAGGAAGATTATTGCATTTGTGCTGTCCTCCTTGGCATGTACAGCTCCAAGTATCTCCAATTACTGTAGCCTTACGAAGCGGGCATGGTGTTTTGCAGAGCTGCATACGTACCTGCTCAACCTAGCAGCCGCCTTCTTTAGAAAAAAGCACAGTCTCCTGATGTGCTGATTCAGCCTCTGCTGCCGCTTGTGCCCTACTACATCTAACAGCAGGAGGAAAGCAAGCTTTTAAAGGATGAAATGCTGTGGTTGATGTGTGCTTGTCAGAAGCACCTACACTCCACAGTGTAACTCAAGAATGCTCCATCCCCTTTGTGCCCCGCCACCCATGCAAATACCGTACATCTCTGCCAACACGTCAACCACATACAAACCTCTAGTACAGGAGCTGCTCTGAACACTACTTTTTCATCCACCTACTGAACTACAACGTAACGCCTCTCACCCCGTCTCCTAATGCTCTGCTCGCCCAGCAGCAAGGGAGAGCTGGCACAGCCCCTGCCGCCCTCCCGGCACACGCAGTTACCTGCCAGCCTCTGGGGGAGGAAACAGGGGGGTGCCCAGAAACCAAAATCTGAGCTTTAAACAGAATTAGTTATTAAATAAAATAAAGTGCATCCAGTAGACATTTCATTGGCTTGCCACGCAGCTGCAATATTGGCAAAACAAATACAAAAGATAAGTGACAGTGTTTTCTTTGTCGGTTGGGAGCGTGTGTAGCCTTCCCTGTCCTTTGGCATGGGGATAGGGAAGGGCGATGCCAAACCTTTGAGCAGGGAGGGGGGTGGTGACGGGGTCCCCGTGTGTCGTGAATGGGTGCTGAAGGGCACGGGGCAGGTGCTGAAAGCTGATTTCACAGAAGGTCAAAGAGCGAGGACAAGCTTGTGCTCCTCTTCCCTTCTCATCCACCACCTTCAGCACGCTATCCTGTGAAATGAGCAGAGACAGCAGAAGGATTATCAGTCTTTAGGGACCTGCTGAGCAGTAAATTAAAAATGTCTGCTGAGTTTCAACCTGACCTTCCTGCATGGCTGGGGCTGCTTGGGAGGTGCCGCCGAAGCATAACCCAGATACCTACCTGCCAAATCCCACGGGAGCAACGGCGGGGCTCTGCGGCCCAGGGGATGAACTGAGTGTATGATTCTGGATGAAACACACTCCCAGTCCTCCTCTGGGTTAGGGAAGGCTACTTCCCTCTCTCCTTTTGTCTCAAGAACAATAACCTTTCCATGGTTTCATGTGTGATTGACCAGCACCTGCAGCAACAAGAGGAAGGGCTGATTTGGGGCAGGGCTTTGTGTCCCTCTCCTGAAGCCTGGCCTGGGGGTGCAGCACTTGTGTGTGCCAAGGGCAGAAGGGTCTATCAGCTTTCCTCAAGTGAAACACTAACCTGTGAGTGGAGCCTGCTGTCCTGTAGCTGCCTCCAGACCTAGATACGTTAATTTTAATCAGGAGAGGCAGAGTTTTTTTTTTTTTTTTCCTGCAGTTACCAGATGCTCGGATGCTGCTCAGAATTGCTGAGCTGGCATTTTCCTGCATCCATGTTTAAATCTACAGATCCGCCTTTTGCCGGTGGAGATTTCAGCACCGAAAGCTCACAAGAAAGGGCAGAGAGGGGATGTGAAAAGAAAAAGAGATGAAATACCATGAAGGCAGGAGAAGCGATAGTAAGCTAGGCTCGTATGAAAAGGAAACCTCTAAAGGAATCATTTAAGGGCACAGCCACGGATAACTAATAAGGAACTGCACTAAAATCATGCCGAGGTACTGAAATAATTGATGCTATGTACAGCTGAGAGGAGATTCTGAGACTTGCTGGAGACATTTTTCATGGTCCTGTATGTGTGCAACGGATGGGGTTGGCTGTATCCTGCTGCCGAGGGGGTGCTCAGCGCTGCAGCAGCACACTTCTGGGATTTAACGCTATTGGGAAGGGCCGGGAAGCAGATTTTCAGAGTTGTGCTTGGTGGTCCAAATATTGTAAAATCTGTTTTGCAAGTCTGAACTGACTCCAGCGCTAGCTCTGTTTATTGTTAATCTATTTTATTATTAATGGTTTCAAAAGTCTCCTTGACAGCCCTGTGCTATTAGTGCTGGTAGACAATTGTCTTTCCTGTTTTGCAATATTATCCTTTCAATACAGACACCTTCTTTCCGTGCATGAGTGAGTCTTTACAGCCAAGACACTGGTGGGCTTTAAAGTCATTACTTCTTGTAGTAATTAGACATAGTGATTAGCATTTCTCTCATTTCACACTGCATCCTCTTTTCCGTGCATAACTCAAGGGCCAGCTGGAGATTTACAAGCTCTGGGCTGGTGCAACTGTTGGGAGTCGGGGCGCGGGAGAGCGACGTGGCTGTCTGCTGCCTTTGACTCTGCCATCCGCAGCAAGGGGATGCAGCGCCAGGTTTCCCTCCGTGTGTCACTGTCACTTGAGAGGATTAATGCAGATAGGTGGTCTGTCTCAAAGGTCCCATCCACCTTACATTTCCCAGCCTGGCAGAGCCGGGTTGGGTGTGGGATGTCACTGGGATGACTGTCACCGCCAAGCCAACAACAGTCCATTGTACGAGCTGCTGGTTAAATCTTATGCCATGGGGGTGGATGTACGTGCAGTCCTTGAAGACTGCAGCTGAATGGGGCTGATGAAGCCTGGCAATTTGGCCCTTCTTACTTCAGCTGAGATTAGCGCTATCCATCCTCTGCTTGGGTTGGAAGACGTTAATTTTGTTGGGTCTCTCCTGGGGCAGATCCAAAGTTCCCAGAGACAATTTTGTTCTTAGTGGATCCCTCAGACAGTCTCATGAAATACCACAAGGCCAACTGGGACATGACGTGTAAGGACCAGCTGTTAGACATCATTACACCAGATTCTCTCACTTAGCTTTTTTAAAATGGATATAGGCATCTGCTGTTCCAACATACACTCTAAGGCCAGAAAAAAGACCAGTAAGATCATGAGACATCTTCTCCTACCTAGCACAGGCCATTGGACATCCTTGAATTAATTCCCATTTGAACTAGAACTGATGGATTTAAGGGGGAAAAAAATAATCCTAATCCTGTCTATATTTGCCACTGGTAGAAAAATTATCACTAAAACCCTTGATGAGCTTAAATATGTAAAGACAGTCTTTGGTGGAGATTCCTGTTGGAGTGGTTTAAGATCTTGTAATTCTCTACAATCTGTCAGCCAGAGCTGGCAGAAGGGAAGGGGCCTGTGCCCCTTGCAGGGCAGACCACTCTGTGGTATATTTATCTCTTAACTCCTTTTCATGTCCTGTTTACATGGAGAGGGTTAACACAGCTGGCTCAGATATGGGCACATGCTCCCTTCTGTCAGCTCTGCGGTAACAGCACCAACCCCAGGCTACGAGATGGGGTGAGCAGCTCCATTTTCAGTGTTCAGAATGGCAACAGCTTGCCTGTCAGAGCCCTGAATTTTGTTCAGCCTTTTTACGCTTCAGTGAGTAGCCCTAAGGAAGTGTAGGTGCTTTGGTCTGTGACTCTCGATGCGTAAACAGCTTCTGATAGTTCCTTCTCTCCACAAGTCACCATGACAAACCAAAAAAGAGATAGAAGCTCTTGCAAAATGCCATGGAAATTTAGGACTAAAGAGCCTGCATTTCCAGATGGGCTGTGTACGCTAATTCTGTTGGGTGTCAGTGAAGACATCTGCGTTGACAGTGGTCACCAACTCTGACAGAAGCATACGCAACTTTGTCATCGGACTCATCCTGCTGCTGTCACAAGTGCCACATTACCTAATCCCTGCCAGAAGCATGCTGCTCAGGCCAGCCTCAAAGATGACAAGTGTCCCTGCTTCAACCACGGCATGCTTCCAAGTCATCTCTCCTCTGACAGGTAGTAACCCTTTTCCAATTTTCCCATATTTATTCACGGGCTTCTTTGATACATTGATTCTTGCACCAGCATTGTTTTCTGGCTTCAACGTTTCTACTCCTTCACTGGTCTTTACTACTCCACTGTATTTATAGAGATCACAACTCCATCACTTTCTGCCTTCAATTTGCTAGACTAAACAACCATTCCCTGAACATCCCTGGAGTCCTTCCCTGTGGTTCTTCAGCCCGAGTACATTTCTCTTGGACCATTCTCACGTAATCCCTGTGTTTCCCCATGCTAATAGTATTTTCCCATGTCGTGCCACGGGAAAGGCCTTCCATAACTACAGAGGTACGAACATAACTGTGTCAAGTCCTGTATTAAGCCCCACCACTCCCTGATTCTCCCTGAGGACTGAACTCTCCGCTTTGGTGGTATGTGTTACTAAGATGTGCTCTGAGAATCTGAAATGCCCATAGCCTGACGGTGGACTCCAGAAGGTGTTGTGGGCTGCAGGAAGGACCAGGGAGGCCAATGCTATTAAAGTCAAGTCCTTGAGACCTCAGCCTGCCAATCCTAGGCCAACATCCAAGACGTAACAGACGGTATCTTCTTGTCTCTTGAAGCTTGGGGAAACTGGTATGTGCTTTGGTAGCTCATAACTGCATTGAGAAGTGTTGGTTTCTGCTTGTACTGCTTCCTGCACCAACCTTTAACGCTGGTTTGCATCAGAAAGCCGACCTCTTCTGACCTCCTCAATCATGCAGCACACAGGCCCTGCCTGCCCCCACTCCTGTTTACGTCAGCCAGAGCTGCAAGGTCAGATCCCTGGAGCTGCTCTGGAAATCTACCCCCAGCTGCATTTTCTCTAAAGATGTTAAGATTAATTTTCTCAAGAGAATTCAGGGAAAAGCTTCTGTGGTTTTTGTGTATCGTTTACTTCTCTGGGACTTGTTGGACATTCTCCAGGGATTCCAGTCCTGCACTTCGGGTAAATATTTATTCCTTGTTATTTGAAGCAAAGGATGAAAGCCCCACCACACTCTCTGCACAGCATCTCCAACTAGTTTGAAGGTGGTGGAGACTTTTAGTACCATAAATAGACATTAGCAGTGGAAGCTGTGAAACCCACACGGTGGCTGCTTGCTGCAAGGAGCTGCTGTTCTGCAGAAACAGGTGGGCAGCACCTGTGGTGGGGAGTAAAATCTGCACATTAATGTGTGTGGGACATGGGCCCCCCAAAGCCCAGGCGCAGGGCAGGTGGAGAGCACATTGTTACTGATTGCTGATGTTTACTGCCACTACAGATATCTGCCATGCTTTGGGACGTGTGAGGTCCGTGATCAGAGGGCGTGTCCCTGGCATCAGGTGAAGTGACCTGGTACAGGATTTTCTATTTGATGGAAATTCCACAATATAAACTTTTTAAAGGAATGATATTTTTACATTCCTTTCAGGGCTGATAGGTTGTATTTTGCAAAATCATACCATCTGTTTCAATGCTGATTTTCCAAAAATCGCACCGTATCAAAACTGAATCACTAGTATTTAAAAACATAACATTAAAATTTTCTGTTTTGAAAAGGTTTAACGAGGGCTCCAGTTTGGGTTTTATGAAATACGCAATGTTGAAGCAGACACATTTCTGGTACATGCATAGCATTTGTCAAATCTGTATTTTCACAAAAAACCCTCATCTCACTGGGAAGTTACCTGCTACCTCCTGGCAGGGAATTATTAACCAGTCTTGATAACCCACGACAGTGCATCCCTCCAGATGCTTCTCCTTAAGGATGGTCGTATCTCTTGTGGGTCCAGGTTACAATAGTCATCTTCCTTTTTTGCTACAAACTGCCCTCCAAGACAGAGTCATTCAGACTCTGTATAATTTGGATTCTCAGCACAGACTTGGCTCATGTTTTCTACCAGGCACTTCAGGGCATTCCCCAATATAATGTCCACTGGTTACATGGACACAGAACACAGTAAAGGTTTCCAGCTGGCCTGGATTTACCAAGACAGAGCTGCTCAGTACCTGCTGGAGGCTTGCATAACGACAACCCATTTACCTTGCCACATGAAGTCCTTCTGCAGAGAACTTGTGTTACCATTGTTCACACACCACTGGGTGAAAAACACCCCCTCCTTCCCCTGCTGCAATGGGATAATCTTGTAATTGCGTTGGCTTGACCTCAGATCAATACAGTTAGGCACGGACACCTGCAATTTAGTGTAAGCATCAACTGTTAAAACCTGTATGTGAGCTACCAGCCCACAGTCTCTTGGACTGGGTTATGGGCCGTTCACTCAGGACTACCTGTTCCTTAAAGATTATACCCAAGCCCTGAGAGGAAGCAAATAGTTAAGGTGGTTTGGGTACCTGAATTCATGGTACTAGACGCAAAAGGAATAAATAAACTTTTAATTTTGCATTATAACAAGAAAGTGCAGCTTTGTTTAACGCTTGGTCTTACTGCTCTTTCAGCTTCCTGAATGATGCTCTTTTCCTGGTTCTTGCTAAACCTAGTTCTGCCCAGTTTTGTGTTAAATAGGCTGAAAAAGGCAGAATCATTAGCCTGCCACATGTGGTTGCATTCATGAAGGGACTCCAGCTGATGTAGTGATGTTTCCCTCCAGGATGGCCGCACCTATTAAGTCCCTTTGTGGGCGATACGCAATGGCTTTGCTGAATGCAGGTTTCCTGTGGGTTGCATTTTGGGCAATCCTTGCCTGAAAGCATCGTCTGGAGTCAGCTGCAGGCATCAGGCTCAAGCCAAAAAAACCAAACAGAAAACCCTGCCAAGGGTTCAAACACACCTCAAATGGGGGCAATCCTGAGGGATCTGGTTCCAAAAATTGCTGTGAAATTACATGAAAATAAAGTAGAGCTTTCCAGCTTTTTATCCATACCGTGGTCTAAAACTAATCTGTCTGTAGAGCACTAGGAAACAGAAGCCAAGGGAGAAGGGAAGTGACTGTTACCAGCCGGTGGTTATTTATGACTGCCATCTGTGTCATTATGCAGCCTGTCATGTTGATTTGGGAACTTCAAAGCAACAGCAGGAATAGACACGAGACCTTTTCGCTCCAAAGGCACTGACAACTTAACCGACTTGAGCCAAATGAGCTTTTGCTTTTTTGGTTGTTGTTGTTGTTGTTGTCATTGTTGCTATTTTGTTGCTCCTGGGAGCCCTGCCGTCAAGCCACGCAGATGAACTGCTCTGGTTGTGCTGAGCTAGTGCTAGAGAAATCCAGGTCTTGCGGGTTTTCTTCTGTCTGCCAAGGGATGTTCCTGACAAACTGGGCGCAGGGAGCAGACAGTTAAAGACAGATCCCTCTGTTTTCCTCTTGGCTTTTCTCCCCACTACAAATAAATCATGGCAGAATTCACTCTGTCCACAAGTGATCTTGTTTGGGAAAGCCAACCCTGACAGTGGCCTGTCACTGCTGCAAAGGGAGAGGTCAAATTGCTTTGTGGTGACTTCAGCAGATAGGAGGTGACAATGATGTCCTAGAACATCATTAAAGACTAACAGCCAAGCAGCACTCATGTGCTCATTCCCTAAATGCTCTTGCAGTCAACGGAATGAAAAAAAAAAAACAAAACAGGAGAAACCCATTGCTGAGATGGGGGACACAGAAACTGCTGCGCTGGCTCACCCTGGCACCTGCATGGGTGCCCTGCCAGCGAGAAAGTCAGAGGCTTCAGAGGAAAGTGCAAGAAACCTTCAGATGAAGCAATCACAGACCAGTGTGCTCAGAGATGATAAGTAATTATGTCTTTGCTGTGAATTAGTGACTGGTGATTGCTTTAAGGACTAAAGAGAATGAAAATGCATTCTCTTGGTGTAAGATTTGATGTAGCTGTGCCTATTCCTGTGATCCTAACACAGGTCAGCACCGCCACTTTTGGTTAAAGGCTGCCTCTCCCCAAGTGGCCTGCCACCCATATCCTGCACAGGGCTCCCCTGAAATCTGAAACATCTCCTAAATTACAGGAAATATCAGAAAAGGAAACCATCTTGCTTTAATTTGTCTGCACGAAAAGGTGGTATCTGATGCCAAGTGCGTAGTTTAGGCCCACCTGGAAATTCATCTTAAACTGTCTGGGGAAGAGGACAGTGAGGCAGGAACAGGGGGTGTGATCAGGCAAGGGAAAATGGTTGTTGCAGATAGGAAGGAGGGCAGGATGAAATGGTACAGGGTAACTGGGGTACTCGTTAACCCCTCATTTTCCGCCAGCGTCACTACACTTGGTGTTTCCCAAGCAATAAATACTTTCAGAGAGCAATACCAGTCCCAAGTTCCAGCTTAGCCAAGAGATATGTGAGTACTTAAGTGCAAACACCAGGTTACAACCCCTTCTCTTCTCCAAGACATAAGGCTATGTTTATAATTAAGCCTGACTTAATGAATTCAGAGGAGTGATGGAATAAAGAGCCGTGCTGACGTAGACTCAGCAAAAAACCATAGGAATCTCCATTGCTGAGATGAAAATGGACTACTGTAATTTATTGTTTCCTCTTAGCAGGTGTCTAATTAATGACTACTTTTCTCACTCGGGATAACTTTAATTCCTTCATCCTCTACTTTGGGGGGGATTTTTGGTAGATTGGAGAGGTGTGGCCTGGACAGTAAACTCCTGCTATGTGCATCCAGGTGTCTCAACATTTTCCTAAATGCTGTTGGAATTAATTTCCCTCACTTGAAGGAATTTTAGTTCAAACACAGAACCAGCTCCTGCTGGTTCTTGGTGTTTTGTCTGTTTTCAATAGCTGTAATGCTTGCGCTTCTCCATGCCTTTTGTATAGTATTGGATTATAGTGAAAGTCTTTTTGTTAGCAGCTTAACCACTTCATCCCTAAGCTCATTTGTGCCTCTGGGATGAATACTAAGCAATACCCAGTGACAAGCTGCTGGGCTGGGGTCTGAAGAAAAGCCTGCTGGAATCAGGGAAAGGTGCTTGGTGAGGTGACCTGCCTGCCTAGCTTTGAGCAGCTAGTTGCCTGAAGTGCCTACTTACGGAATATAGTTGCTGCCTGTCTACTCAAAAGATCATGCCAGGAGCATCCTTAGGGCATTTCAGGTGTTAGGCAAGCAGGACTGCATTCTGGAAGTGCTCATCTCTCTCCTTTGAAGAGAAACGAAGCTCAGATCTTAGGTTAGGTGCTTCTGTGCTCCGCCTGAGCTAAGTGGAGTGAACTGCAACCTCACCGCCTAACCTGGTGGTAGGATCACATCCTTACTTACTGGCCTGATCTAGCACCTGTGGGTATGACATCCTGATCTGTGAGTGACTGCCTGGAAAAAAACATGTCTTGCAAAGGTAACTGCTGAACAGCCCCTACACTCTCTCTTTGCCCCTTCCTCCTAATTTCTACCTTATTTTTCTGCCTATCATACTCTGTTCTTTCTCCTGGCTGTTCTTGTTCTGCATTTGCCTTTCTGGAAGAAACTTCTTTGCTTGAGTAAAACCTGGAGCATTGCTACATCACCAGATCTGTTCTTCCTCCTTTCTGTTTGGTTCATAGGCCTTTTCAACAAGAACCATCTCACCCTTTGCATTTATACACTGCCTTGCACATTAGCATTACCACATGTATAATTCAATGTGTAGTGTTCACAGATGTTGTACTGGGAAGAGAATCCTCTTCAAATTATTGTCCACAAGGTGGGTCTCTATAGCTTTGCAAGTGTTTCATGAAAAGGGACTACGCTGACCTCAGGTTATTCTAGTTTTGATCACCCCAGAGACAGAAATAAATTCATCCCGCTGTCCTTACTGAAGTTATCCCTATCCAGCAACAGTTTCAGTTTGTGCCCTAATTAATGCATGTCACCAACAAGACTCAGCAGTCCAGTTTTCTGTCCAAATTTTCCTGTCTGACTTTCCATTGTTTCCCCATCCACTCCAGGGCAAGTCTTTGCCCTGCACAGACCACCTGAGGGATCCATATCACTGTTAATGGATAGTTATCTGGTACAATGCTGTTACAAACTATGGCTGAGAGCGTTAACGGGATAACAAGCACACCATGGGGAGTGGGGTCAAGAACTCACCTTCTATCTCAGGCAAGCCGGTGTAATCTTTGCTAGTTGAGAGTGTCCCCGCTGTCTTTGTCCTTGCAATCCTCAGGCTGGTCCCCTTCCCTGGACTGTGATTTTGCTGTGTCCTGCTCAGACACAACAGTCTTGTCAGAGTTGGCTTTCCCCGGGGGCAAAGGCTCTCCTCTGTATTCAGTGCCTTCAGCATCTTCACCTCCTTGCAGTGCAAGTGTTTGCCCCTGAAGGGCAGTGTTTTGGGTCACTTCCTCCCCTCTTTTTCTCAACAGCTGTCCTTGACCTGCATCCAGTCTGTCTCCTGCTGCTGTGTCAAGCTTTCCTCCATGGCCATTTGAAGACTCCTCAGTGGATGCCTGTTCTGAAGCTGTGTTTTTCTCTAAGCCAGCTCCACCTAAATTTGCTCCCATGGGCAACGACAAGGTCTCCTCACTGCCATGCCTGGTGGCTTGCACAGTGCTTGGAAGGCTGCTCTGTGAAGCAGTGCTGTTAGTGCTCTCCTTCTCCTGGGAGATGTCAGCAGTGCCAGGCTTCCCATTGTCATCTTCCCCAATGCCTTCCTTACTTGGCTTGGGCCCTGGCTCTGAGTCACCTGTGCTGGCCACAGACACCTCCATGCTGAAGGCCTTCACTCCTCTCCGCTCCTCCTTCTGGCCATTGTGGGCAGACTGGACCTTTCCACTTTGTAGCCTCTGTGATGAGGACGCCCCATGATCTTGGAGGCTTGGCTGTTTCACTTTCTCCTCCAGCTCATCTGTGCAGTTCTCTTCCACTCTCTCCTCACCTCTGCTCTTCCGCTTGTCCATACCAAGGCTCCTCTGGGAAAAGGAGATATTTAGTTCAGCTTATTAAAATATTAGTATATGGTATTCCTTGTCTATGATGGTTCCCAAAACTTGGGGAAAAATTTACAGAGGCCATTAAAGGAACTAAAATTATGTAGGTGGAGAAAAGAAGTGTTCAGGGACCAGAATAAGTGGGGTTGTGCTGACAGAAGGTCAGTGCAAGAAGTGAAGTTGCTCTTACATCATGCCATCTGGAGAGTGCTAATGAGGGGTACGTTTACCCCAACACAACCCTGCACTGGCTGAGAGCTTCCAACTTTCCTGATAGTGCGTGTTTGAGAAAACTCAGCAGCCAGCCTTGAACTCGTGAACTCACCTGGCTGTCAAGGTCATCCTTCAGAAAAGACATGTCCTCGCCTTCTTTTGCATCCCATCTGTCAAGAAGAAAAAATTCAGAATTTAGGCCTTCAAGTTCTCATATGGTAAAGCCACCCTCCTTGCCTGACACCTGGGTAGGAATTTCTGCTAGGGCCATGCATTCCTTGTCTGAGCCCCTTGACCAGGCAATTGGAGATAAAGGTGGCAGACATAACTGCTCCAGTTTGTTTTGGCACCTGCAAAGCACTCAGCCCATCCAGAGACACTCATCTGAGACCACTAAGTCTTAATGACCTGGCTGTTATAATTCTAAATGTAATGAAAACATAAAATCCAATTCCCAGAACAGACATTTGTCATTAGACTAATAAGATATACGGTTTTCTTATGCTGATGTCTGCCCCAGTCTTGTCCTGCTTGCCCAAGTGTCCCAGATCTCCACAATGGCAGACATAGAGGCAGACAGTGAAGGATAAAATTGCTTTGAAGTAGTTTGGGACTTTGGAGACGTTGACATGTGCAAGCAGACTGCAAGAATGGCCATACGGATCAGACTGAAGGTCCAGCTAGCCCAGTGTCTCTTCCCCTTTCAGCATCACTAGCACATGCTTAGGGTAGAGTTTGAAAAGAGGGCAAATGCATTTATCACCTTCCCAATACCCTACCCAGCTTCCAGAAATGTGCAGCTCTGGGATTTCCTGAGCCTGAGATGGTATCTCTGTGTTGAGTCATGCTTAGTAGACAGTCTCTTCCAAGGATTTGTGTAGTGCATTTTGACCCCATAATAAATTTGCAGCAGCTACAACATCCTGTGCCAAAGAGGGACACAGCTTAGTTAAAGGCCACAAGATGAACTGCTTTCTTTTGCTTGTTTGAATTTGCTAGGGTGAATATAAATCTGAATTTGTCCATGCAGTGCTACTGGGCACGGAGGGGTCTTAGTAACCCTTACCTTCTCATATGTGTGCTTGGTGAGTTATATCACACACACACAAACATTTTATATATATACACACACACACATATATAATATACACATATTTCTCCCTGCCCCATACTCTTAAAATACAACATGTGCAAAGGTGTGTGAGATTTAATTCTCTAGACAGACTCTGCTGGACCTGCCTCTTCATTTGGCAAATTTGCACCAAAGGCACATTGAGGTGACTGCAGAGTAAGGCTTTTTCAGAGGCAAATGTGTTACAGTGACTCCATGTGCCCTTGTGAAAACTGTGTGGGAATTACCATCACAGGCTCCACCATACAATCATACTAAGTTGCTTCACACTGTCTTTTTACCTGGCAAAGTCCTTAGGGCAGAAGTGAATTGCATTTGCGAGCACCTCAAGGCGCTCTCAGAGTGTAGAGCTGGCTCTGGTGTCCTTAATAAGCCAGAGGGCAAAGCAGCTTGCAGCAGTCCTACAGGGCTTAGCGACAGACCCAGCACCCAAACCACAGCCAGTGAGGTCTTGTCCTGAATACAAGGTAGGTCCCTGCCACCAGCTGTGCCAGCTCAAACCGCACAAGGGCCCCTTTTATTGGAAGCAGCCCCCACCACTGGGGTTGTATTTTCAAGGGTGCCCTGCAAGAGCTCTGAAAGTCAGGCTATATGGGTAGAGCTCATCAGACATAGTCAACCGTGTTAAATTTTAGCATGCCCTCGTGATCAATTCCCCTCTGCACTCAGCATTGATGCTGGTGGGACCAATGACTACTTTCCCCAGACAAATATCTAAACAGGTGAATGACTTGCTGACTGCAGGTTTCTTCCTCTCCCTGCTCTGCTTAATCTACCACTGCACAGCTCCTGCGGAGCCAGCCCAGAACAGACCACCCCCCCAGGTATAAAGATAGCCAAAAATAGCTACATGGCAATTTTTAAATATTCAACATCTCCATCTGACATGTTCTTCCTCCCATCATTACCCCTAATGCAGCAGAGTGCGTTATTAATCACTAAGATGCAATGAAAATACTCAGCTCATTGCCTAGCATGGCTAGTGCTATCCATGATAGATGTTCATAAGGAACTTGGCTCCAAATTCTTTACTGGGTAAGGTGCTGCTTGGAAGTCTCCACCAGATGCTCCACATGGGTCTTACCACTGTTGCTGGGTTGCTTGGACTTAAATGGGAGCGGAGTCTCTAAGTGATAAAGGGCAGATACAAACGAAGGTAAGGAATAATCAGGACCCCAAAGGCTCCCTGAGCTGAGGTTTGAAATGAGAGGAAAAGCTTCGGGAATGGCTCTTCCCAAAGAGAAGCAGTGGAGCAAAGGATGCTCTCCCAGCTTCAGAGACAAGATTACATGACCAGAGAGTCGTGGAATATCTTCTAGATCAACAGAGGACACAGAAAATGCAATGAAGAGGAGATCAGAAAAACAGAAGTCCGTGAGGGGGATGGGCAGGAGAGCTATTCTAAAGTGATTCTGACGGAATGGAGCAATTGGATAGTGCTGAGGGAGGTGTCCATGCTGCAGCAGACAAGTGTTTGGCTTCCTCATTTTCCCTGATATTCCCAGGTCCACAGGTGAAGGCGAGGAATTCATGGCATGATTCCATGTTCCAGCTACTCACATCAGTAGTGTTAAAGATATTTCTTTGTAGTTTTAAATGAACCATGATTTTCCATTCTAGCGGCTGATAAATATGAAGTACTGAAGCACAGCAAACAAGAATGAAAAAAAAAAAAATTAATCAAGACACCTTCTAGCCCCATTTCTAATGGAGGTTGTTCAGGGAGCAATAAGATGTATTGTTTCACTGTCAGATAAAATGAGAAGAAAAATAAAAAGAACAAGAATAAAGAATGTCTCTGTGGAGACAACAGTATATAATGTTTTATAATTTCACCAGCAAAAGAATTTAGGCACCTAAACAGGATTCTAGCACCAGCCATTTTGGAACCTTAAAGCCTTTAAATGGATATGAATAATATCCTGATTGAACCCAGCAGTCCTAGAGGAGTTAGATGCACTAAAAAGCCTCTAAGCCTCTGCACTGGAGACGCAAACATGTACTGCAAAACATACCTTCTGTTTGTTGTCAGAAAAGGAACAGGCTGTGGAAGCCTATGACAAGGCAGGCATCCTCTCTGCAACACATCCTCCCTGCAATACATCTTCTGGGCCTCCCAACAGAAGGTGCTAAACCTCGCTGTGTCATCTGGCTAGCTGACCTTCCCCTCTCGTCACATAAAGAACGGATCCCAGAAACCACTGTCACTCTGAACTGGTTGACACTGCTGGTCTGCTTTGACTCTGATATGCTTCAAGCAGGCGTGTCGGAGGCACAAGGGATCTTAAGTCTGCTGGACCCTCTGCACGAATCTCCTGCTAATGGGGTGAGGAGACAAAAGCAGGGGAATAATACTATGTTATTACAGCAGGTAAAAGTGCTGATACCCAGGTATAACCCAACTCGGTTTGAAATGACGCTAACTGTCCTAGCCGCTGGCAGAGAGGAGGCTACCTTCAGTGGCCTCCAAGCTCTGGAGCAGAAGAGGCAGAGACCACTGCAGGAAGAGACTCCGAGGGCTGCTAATCAGGGGCAGCTCAATGAGATGTCATCAAACAGCGCTCCAAACTGGCCAGTCAGAGGCTCTGAGGCAGTCTGTACAAAACATTAAATCCCAGCCCAATATTATTTCTTTGAATTTCTGCCATAAGACAGCTAGCCAAGGCATTCCTTCTGGGCATGGCTCTGAGAGCTCAGCATAGAAGGAAAAAGAAATGGCTCAAGACCCTGTTATAATTTCTGGAAACTAGTCAGCATCTGCCTGTCACAGGCACGTTTTGGGGCGTAAGTGAACCTTTGCCAAGGAGGAGGAGAGGAGACGGATACAGGGGAGTGGGCAGGATCTCATCCCTTCCCCTGGGTCTCACCAGGGCAGAGATGGAGCCGTGGCAGGATCTGAGCGCTGCGGTTTGACCCATGGGCTGTGGTGAGGAGGGAGAAGATCATAGCGTGATCTATCCACTCGCACTGCCTATAAAAGGGAAGCAACAAACTCTTTGTCCATTCCAAGAAGCCGCTCAAAATCAACACTGCCCTTCCATTTACAGTCTATTCCCAGCACACTCTTAACCAGCCATATGCATCTAAATTGTCCAGCTAAAATCTCCACGGAGCAGAAAAGAATGACTGCATTAGGATTAAACTTTAAGATTAAACTCTGGAAAGCATGAGGTTTATCACGTCATCAGGTCCTTCTAACATCATCATTATTTTCTGAAGTCTTTCCTTATATTTTGCTGCTTGGGAGGAAGGACCGGGGTGGGCCACATCTGGATAAGCTAACTTGCTTATACACCTGATCCTCCCTGCAGGGCCCTGAGACACATCCCAGCTCTCATGGTGAGACAAGGAGAGCATGGCCAACAGCTGAAGACGTGACCAAGACACGATAAACCAGACATACCACCACTGGAAGCTCCCAGGGAAACCTCCTCTATGCCTTCCCACCTCCCCAGGCCCTGAAATGCAGGGAAACAAAAGACTCCAGTAGGAAGGAGAGAGAAAGGAAGAAAATGATCTTTGCAGTGGGTATAACTCATGTTCCTGGCCAACACTGACAGAAACCATGAGTTGATTCTGTGCAATTTCTTCCAGCCCTTGGGAGCACTGAGCATCTCTCCCGCAATGAGACACAATCTGCTCTGCAGCAGTAAGGTGTCCCATGAACCCTTCTCAAAGCAGAAGGGATGGCACTAGATGTGCATTTTAAAGGAACAGACGGATCAAAGCCCAAAGGAAAGGTGTCTCAGGAAACAGTGTTCTCTGATTAGCTTGGAGGAGACCTAGGTAACTAATAATAACTGATCCAGTTAAGTTCAGACAGAAGTAGAGACAGCAATGCTGCATCAGTAGCCTTCCCCTTGAATCCAGTTTAGCCCAAAACTGATGTGTGATTTTAGGAAAGCTGTATTCCATAAGAAGTACTATCTTTTAGAAAGGATGATGACCTAAAGTCAGGTCATTTGTGGCTGTTACAAATCTTAAACCAGTGTGGGGGTAGTAGTGTCTGCCCAGAACCTGCCTGTGCTTTAACTTCTTATCTATAGTATCAGATGGATATATTTTTTTTTCCTTCTGTTTCTCTTCTCCAGTGCAGCTGTTGTAGTAATTCCTGTGCATAAATTCTCTTTCTATGTCTCTCTCTGTCCACCTCCCTGTCCCCATTTTTTAGTTCTTCCCTCACTGCCTTGTAGCCTGTCACTTTTTAAATTTTATTCTTGTCTCCATCTGTCCAGCTACTTGTCCCTGTTTTTTAATTCTTCCCTCTGCCCTGTAGCCTGTCGATTTTAAACTTTATTTCTGCATCTCTCTCTGGCCAGCTCCCTGTCCCTCTTTGTACTATCACAAAACCCCAAATTTCAG
This sequence comes from Burhinus bistriatus, assembly GCA_013397275.1. Classification (NCBI taxonomy): domain Eukaryota; kingdom Metazoa; phylum Chordata; class Aves; order Charadriiformes; family Burhinidae; genus Burhinus; species Burhinus bistriatus. Next base: position 667,803 of record VYXH01008708.1, on the reverse strand, counting down.
TGGCAACCTCAGAAGCAGAACCACACTTACTCCTGAGGGTAGCTGTTGAAGTCTGGGAGTTTGGTTTGGCCCTGAGGGGTTGGCATCTTCAGGCGGGACAGAACTGTGTAATCACTGCCTCTTTCATAGTTTTGAACAGCAATGTTCAGCCTGCAGTCTGAAGCCTTCTAAGGTATTCACAGAAAGCAACAACATAAAGCAAATCTATCGGCATGCCCATCCTGCACATCCTCTGGGAACTGCTATAATTCCCTGGTGCTGCAGTTAGTGGCTGGGGGAGAGCAAGCATGAGCACAGCTCATCAGCTTTTCTTTCCCAAGTACATTTTATTGAGGATGGAGCTGAAGAATGGGAAGGGGTGGAATGTATCTTACAAACAAAGCTAACTTGATTATTTGCATGCTGTTGAGCCCATTCTTCATCAATTTATCAGATTTAAATTTAGTTTTAAAAAGTATGATTAACTAACAGGGCTTAGGAAGACACAAGATAACCCATCTTTATGCTGTAAGTAGATTCCCAGTCCACAGCTTAACTAGCTGAGAGTTATGGCTGCTCAGGTGCATTTCCTCAAAGCACAGCCACTGGAAACAAAAGCAACATTAAAAAATCTCCAGGCTTAATACAGTGCCAGGCTCTGCATATTAGACCTACTACTGTCCTGAGACAGCAGAATCCTGCACACACAGCCCCTGCCTAACACTCTTCATTTCAGCCAAGTAACAGCAAGCCGCAGCTGACCTCCAACTAACTAATTTCTTCCGGGTAATGCTGTGAAGCACGTATCTGTTTATGCATCTGTTTAACTGCCTGGTCATAACTGACCTGGATGGTTGAAGAATGCTAACATTAAAAGCTACTGGAAAGGTTTTGTGTTCTGGATAAATGAAGAGGCTTGGGGTATGTAATCAACTCTTCATCCTTCTGTTGCCTGCTAAAGGGCATGGCAGTGCTGTGAAGACGATTAGTGTTATTAAACCGTCAGTGTGGCTCCAGGAAACTGGAGACTGAGCTGAAATTTAATTATGGAGAACAGCAGGGGAGGGGGGGCCCCTGGGAGGATGTGGGCGAACCTGTAAAATGCACTTAGTTTTGCTGATATTCTGAAATCACTTCTGTGCAAATTACTGTATTGCTGCGTGCTGCCCACAGCTGGCAGGAGCAGGCCCCTTCCCTCCTCACATATTTAAGAACAGTCGTTTAAGAAGAAAAGACAGCTGTACCACAGTATCAATCCTAATTACTATTTGTTCAGTTGGGAACTATCTTTGGAGCCTGCTCCTCCATATCAGCAGTGCCTGGAAGTCAGATAAGATGTGTTCAAAAGCTTGCTGAAGCATGTGCCAGCGCTACCCAAACCTGGTCACAGAGTAACCCTGACCCCCCTGGGCTGCTCTGCAGGAGCTGATGCAGCTGGGCAGTACAGTGACAATGCACCCCACAAGTACCACGAACCCCACTAAGTGAAGTCCTGCCAGACATGGTCCCAGCCAACGTGAACTCCTCTGAAAAGATCCCGTTGTGGAACAGTACTTCTTTTTGTCTGTTCCTCTTCACAATCAGGCAAGGAATGAGACCTGGACATGTATATGATAACCAGTAGTTCATGGCACTGCTGGCAGCCTCCTTACCTTCTGGCTCTGCCAGTCAGTCTGTCCTTTCCTTTGGCTCGGCTGCTCACAGCAGGTACTGCTTTCGGACCAGGATCGCTCACATTCACTCCATGCTGTCCTCCACCTAGAAGACAGGTTGGAAATGCCATGCAAGAGCAGGCAGAACCAGCTGATGGACCACTAAAGGGGCCAACATCCTTGTATCCCTAGAAAGTACCTCTGGAGGGGGAAGCCTCTGAAGCTGCATCCATACTGTAGGTATATTTTCTAAAGTAATAAATACAAATTGAGAATTTAGGGGTGTTTCTTCTGCTTTTTTTATTCCAGTTATAACTTCAAATCTTATTCCTTGGATACAGTCTCCCTTGTGCTGTTCTTGGAAGACTTGTTCTTGTTCCCCCTTGCCACACAGCACAGATCGTACCACACAGCTATGAGAGCAGCTACGTGGTATGTCGCCAAAAGGCACTCCAGATCTGTGAGAGTGCCTGGACAGAACTCTCTCCATGAGGGCATACCAGAAGTGCTGACGTTTAGGGGGGGATGCAACCGCGTCGTGTGGTTTGCTCACCTCTCCCATTGGCAGGAAAGGACCTGTGCTGGAATTTCCTTGCATTTCTTCCCCCTGAAAGGACAAAATAAAGCATGCACAAAAGTAAGTGAGGTTCTTTAATGGACACGCAGCAGAAAGCGTGACGTTCAAATAGGGTGTCACAAGGGAAAGCTTTGTTCTGCCAGTCCATCTCCTGAGAAACAGGAGTCATGATGGACTTATGCTAGTAAGGAAGCCAGCATGTGCCACAGGGATCAGAGATGATGAGCTCTGGAATAGGATTGCCTCTCAAACCAGTGTTTGGGAAAGGAGGCAGTGCTGAGCCTCCATATTGTGTCGTACAAGGTTACAGAAGCCACTGCTCTCCCTGGGAAGGTAAAAAGCACTAGCACCCAAACGCTCAAATCCCATCCCCTGAGCACTCTGCAAGGCAGAGAGGTCTGAGACCCCAACACTGCGCTCAGAGGCATTTGCCCAGGAAAGCACAGTTTCACAACTGACAGCCACGACATCTGCTGTGGCTCTGGGATGCGCACGATCAGCATTCATTAGCGTCAGGACAAAGTCTAGGTGTCCCTTGCCAACCTTTCTTATTGCTGGGATTATCCAAGGCTGGCTCCCCATCCTTAACAAAGTCCTCTTCAAACCTGCAGGTTAAAAACAGGCATTGTCAGACCTGGTGGTTCTCCTCCAGTATGCAAAAGCATGGGCAGGAGACCTTGAGACGATGCAGGCTCCAGCCTTCAGCACCTTCTGCACTGGCAAATATGTGCAGGTTTATCAGCAGGAGCTGAAACTGCATGCACTAACCAGGAGAAATGAGGCTGTGAGGCAATTCTACCCCAAAGGAGAACCTCTAAAACTTTTACATCAGTACCCATATGTATATGTATAATTCTGTGAACATCCGTGAAGCCTATAGATGCCTGTAGTGTAGCTGTACCATGCTCAAATGCAGCTTCCCAAGCTTCTAAACACAATCTGAAGTAGCTTCAGAACTTGTGATCTCAGATTAGATCTGTGGATCAGACTTGTTTGGTTGGTTTCTAATCCTGCTTGTTTTTTAATATGGGTTTCCTCTTAAAAATTGATATACAGGAGAACAGTCGGGCTCAGAGCTGTCTTGCCAGCAACACTCAGCACCCACTTAAGTCAATTCACCTCTAATTACTGGGGTCTCAGTGACTGAAAATCTATGTATTTGGTCCAATTCCTCAGCCAAAAGATTGTCCCATATATCTGCCCTGTACAAACCCTTTTATCAGCAAAGCTATGTAACACCCCCTAACACCACACCCTATCAAACCCTTATCCTGCTGCAGGTGCTAAGTCATCCTCCAAGGCTTTCCAGCTGGTGTGACCCAGCTGAACAAGCACAGTTAGAGGGACAGTGTTTAAAGCAGGGAAGTGTCAGATGCCATTAAGAGCTCTCCCACATTGCTGTCCCCAGCATTTCCCCCATATCATATAGGTGGCCCTTTGAAGTGATCCCCTCACACCGCAGTGCCTGAATGGACTGAATTTGAGGTATGGAGGATTTAGGCATGTTGGCCTGTCCTGTGATTGAAAAGGAGAATAAGGGAGGCAGTGAGAAAACCCGTGGACTGGCAACGCAAGTTTGTCCATCCCTGTCTCTACAAGAGCACCTGCACCCTCCTGCCATTCAATTTGTCCATGTGGAGATGGAGAGGACCCTCCAGATGTAGACTGAGCCGTGATTCATACTCTCCTCCCTCCCACAGTCCATGTCCTGCTGGGACCAAAGCCAGGCAATCTTTGTCAGCACACAGCATCTCCTATCCGGGTACAAGACCTCATGTCAGAAACAAAATAAGAGAATCACTCTGGTATCTGGTCCCACTGATAGACATGGTCAGGAGGGGAAAGAGACAGCAATGTGGATTTGGTCAGGGAGAGGCACATGACAGCATGGGATCTGATCAGCAATACATATCTGCACAAGATCTCATCACTGGCTTTAGATGGCCTGCTGCAGACAAACCACCCCAGGATTGTGGAGGACCTACATGTGCTCCGACTTCTCCACATCCCAAGCCCGTCGCCACTCGCCCTTCGCATTCTTGTGACGTGCCAGTCGTTCCAGGTCAATCTGATCTCGCTCCCTCTTCCAGCGTATGTACTCCGAGCGTTCCCGTCCAGTCATGGGGAAACTCAGGTCTCCAGGGCTCTTCTGGACTGACTTCCCACCATCCTAGAGGAGGCAAAAGAGCTTCTTGTTAATAAAAATGTCTGAAACAGCTGCATTCAGTGTACTTTGTACTGTCACCACCAGAAATGCTCAGTAATAGTTGGAAACAACTTGGAGCAAGGTTAGCTTCTCTCTCTACGGCGATGTGCACACAGAAGGGCTCTGCTTTACCCATAGCCTAAATACACTGGTCCCAGTGTTGGTTGACTTTACAGAGAGGGAAACTGAGGCAGGAAGAATTACATGGCTTGCTTGGAGCCACAGCATAAATCCATAGCCAAATCAGAATGAGCAACCATTCCCTTCCCAGGGATCTTCAACAATGATTTGCAGCCACATATTTCTGAAAAGTCGTTCCACTTCATCCACACCACATGAATAGTTTTGCATTTCAAGGCATTAAAATTGCTTCCACCTAAATCCCTGGATTTTGCCATCTGGAAACATCCCTCTTGCCTTAATGAGGTGGGGCTTCACTGCTGTTTTGCTAGCCTGAACGACAATGTTTCTTGGTTCTTGTAGTGATACCTAACCTCCTGATCTGTGAAGCAGCTGCCATAAGATGTAGCTTTTCATTCTAGATATTCAGTACCTGATTACCAACTTCTGAAGCACGTCCCTGTAATTCTGTGTGCAAATGGCCACAGGATTGATTTGCCCCATTTGTACTTGCAGTCACTTTAACTGCAGGTGTAAAATAGACAGTGGCTTTCACCTCCTGTGTTCCCGCTCACTTGAAGGTTTTAAAACCAAACGTGCTCAATTTTTCCTGGAAGATGCACTTTGCTAAGGTTTACTGATGGCATTAGTTCCTGGAGTGCTTGCAACTTCTCCCAACAGAGTTTGAGAGGTTGAACTCTCAGAGAAGATACACAGGGCTGATGAATCCCCCCACCTGAAGACTTTGGGGCACTTAAATCAAAGTTATGCCTAAGAAATCCTTCACACTGACAGGGTCAAGAAGGAAGACAGCTTTCTGTGACCACCAGGCATCCATAGGAGCCCACACTCACAGGGTGAGTACCAAGAGCAGCATCCTTGGACTGAAGGGGCTCTTCACCTTCGTCGCTTTCAGCCTCTTGGTTTATCACTCCTCCTCATGATAGACTAGTTAAGGGCTGCCACCGTTCAAAAATTTAAAGCTTAATGAAAAGATAGTTCAGAGCTGATGGAACATGTGAAGAGGGAGAGGTGGGTAACCCAGCTGTCAGGTTAATGGACGTGGTGGAAACAGGAGCCAACTGGCCATGGTATGTTGTCAAGCAACACTGCGTAGTGAATAGCTTAGTGCAGAGCTCAGTCCTAGGGTGCTAATTACCAGCGGATAATTCATCACTTCGTACACGTGCCCTTCCACACCAGCCACCCTCGCCCCTTCCCAAACAGGAATTAACTCCTCAGCTTTGCACTGCTGTTAAAAGCAGAGCAGCGGGGAAGGAGTGACTGAAAGCCCTGTTACCAAGGAGACCCACCTGTGTGGGCTGGAGATGGGGTGGCAGTAATTGCTCCTCCATTTATTAGCTGGCAGGAGCTAGGGAACCTGCATCCCCAAGAAGGGAGAGATGAGGTCCACAGAAAGGTAAGGCACGCCAGGGGAAAGCAAGAGCAAGCACCGGTTCCTGGGTTGGGGCATAGGCATAGAGATGCTTCCTACAGCTTCCAGCCCCATAGCATGGCAAGGCAGAGCGGGTCCTGCCACGACGGACTCTGACGCACCCATAGATGAGAAGCTTGCAAGAGCTGAGCAGCACACAGCTAGCGAGAGCAGGGTTCAGCCTCCAGAGCCGGAGGATAAGGGAAGCGCCCTGCCCCACTACCTTGACCCTAAGCCAAGGGGAAGCCAAAGGTGAGGGAAAGACTGAGGCTGGTGCCCATGCTCTCGCATGGGTAGATGCAGAGGTGGCTGTGGGGCCCACAGAGCAGGGGGAGCTGGTCCCTGACTAGGGGCTCACCTCAGTTGCAACATAGCTGCAGTTAGCTAGACCAGAAGGCTATTGTGCTCCCCTTTTCTGCTCTGGGGGGCTCAGCTGGAATTAATGTTTAAGAGCCCATCTGTGTCCTCCTAATGAATCACCTTGAGGTGGGGCTATTCAATTTGTGCTCCATTAATTAACAGCATCTGCAGGCTCGGGAGAGCCAGCATGTCCTCCAGAGTTTGCATTAAACAGTCAGTGGGAAGGCCTGTGCTTTAATTTACCTCCATCCTACTCAGCTCCTGCTGAAGCGAGGAGCTGTAGCTAATATGGCCTGAGCCTTTCAACCCACAAGCAAATGTTTTTGGGAGAGAAACCAGCTAGGGTGGTGCTGCAGCATGGGTGAGCACATCTTACCCTTTGTAACATCCCTGCTGCTGTACTAGGGACTTAAGGAGCCACAACAAGGTGTGAAGGGCAGGTCCCCTGTCACCCCTTTCCAGAGCTGCTTTGCTTCAGGCGTGTTAGCTGCTCAGCAAAGCTTTGGATGACAAGAGGGATGAAGGGTGGGGATCACATCAGAGCACATTGCTGCTTCCTTTAGGACTGAGGCAACTCTTACTGGTGGGGAGGCACATCTTACTGGTTTACTCTTCCAAGACAAGGGTTCCCCCAAAGGGACATGGGGCCAAACTCACCTTCCGGCCATGCTCGTTTTCTGGGCCTCTGTCACTGTCTGATCTCCTCTTTTCTGCTGTTCTCCTCTCCTCTGCCTGCAACAGCACACACACAGGAATTATTTCAAGGATTAAGCAAGGGCTCCTGGCAGGGGAGTCAGTGCCTGACCCTGTGGCCACCACGACATGTAAGAAGTGCCCAGAAAAGGTCAGCAGAAGAGAAAAGATTGGTTTCTGGGGCCCTGAATCAAACTGATGTGGGAAAAAAAAGAAGTCAGAAAGTAAGGGATGTATGACAAAAGCAAGCAGAAGGGATGTGTTCCCACAGGTCCCTCCTCCTCCTGAGCTACAGGCAGAGAGGTGTCCTTTATGGTCCCGTTTCTTTCCAAGGCAGACCAAGTTTCAGGTACCTTTTCAGATTTGGGCCAAAGACCCAGTTTAGGATTCACCTGTACAAGAGCTGGGAGCTGATCTAAGATGCAGCTAAAAGCCAGCATGGTAAAGTTGGGAGTGATTTTTGTTCCTGTCAAACATAGTGCCCTTCTACCAGGGCCCATCCCTGCTTCCACTGGGTTTAGTCATGCTGGCACCAGACTGGCAAGCTCTGCTCTAGTGTTAATATCCCCCTGCCTGGCCGCAGGTGAAAAATAGCCCCTCTATTTTAATGAACTACAGACACTAAACATGAGGCATGCCACAGACCAGGCATTTTTCTACCCCTACGTGGGGCTGATAATACAGACACAGCCATGTCGGACGCCAGGGTGGGATCACAGTGGGTCTTAGCAAAATAGTCTGCAGAGCATAAGTATCTTCTAAGGAAGGCTTTCTGTCCTGGTTAGATAGTATTGTGGGGTGCCACTGGGAGGGCTGCGTGCCGTTGTGTGTGCCAGGCAGATGAGGGCAGGGTACCAGCCTGCCCCCCATGCTGCTGAGCCCCTTAGGGCAGGGGTTGGTGCTTGCTTGGGGCTCAGCCGCTCATCCAACCCACTCCCACTGGGACACTGCCATAGCACGTGATTTGCAACACGGCAGCTGCCAAGTGGCACAGCATTTATCACAGCTGCCTCCCCCTCCGTTTTGTAACTGTACATGGCAGCCCTGGGGCCGCCTCGCACAAATGCTGCCACAGGCAGTGAGTGGAGAGGCCCTGGCATGCTGCAGCCCAGTCGAGGCATCCCCAAATTCCCCTCCCTGCTGAACCACTACGGGGCCAGGGCATGCGTGGGGCTGAGATTATCATGCTGCCGTTTTGCACCACCAAGCAAAACTGAAATACAAAGAGGAAAGTCGTAGCACAAACCGCTGGGTCAGCCGTTCGAGAAAGCATCAGTATGGTGAGGTCCAACCCAGGCTGGAAACAGGACTTTTATTCCAGTCATTTGCCATTACTGGGCTGGATGCGTGAAACTTGGGATACGAGTCTCAATACCTGCCGGCTCTGCCCAGTTTCCTAAGGCAACTCATCCCCGCTGCAGCCTGCTTGTGCATACCCGGTGGGACTGTGCAGGGAGCAAGCTGGGGGCAGTCTTTCTGGGGACTGTCTGCATGTGCCAAATCTGAGGCAGGTGGGAAGTGTGACCATATAGGCAGTGCTCATGGACACTGCACTCGGGTCACGACAGCTCCACTGGTCTGACTAGTGTGAAGCTGGTGTAGTACAAGTGGAAGCTCATGTAAATAGATGCTTGGAAATAACGAGGAAGATGTTAGCTATATTGTCCTAGGATTTCTCAGCAAACATTTGGGAAAAAATGCAGAGGGGTCTGTACTCAGAGAAGCCACCGCTCACCATATCCTTGCCTGTTGCAAAACGGGCCAGGACATGGTGAAAGATGATACTGGGTATTTATTTCGAAAGGTTGCTGTGAAAACTTATGTAACCAAAAATGCTCCCTTCAGGCTCAAAGTCAACTGCTCATACAGCCCCATTTGAAGAATTTAGTAGCCAGGGACCTAACAAGTCTCTTCAGCCCCAAAATGAGACCTTGCATTTATAGACAGATTAAAACAGCAGAAACCTGGGAAGTTTGCTTATTTGAGGAGGCTGGCTGGGGACCAAGGTGCGGATGGATGTTAGCCTTTAAAGCAGCTGTAAAAGAAACTCACCATTTTAGAACGAGTACAAAGGAGCCAGCTGCTGCAGAAGAGCTGGGGCCCCTTCGTCCCCGGGGGAAACCTTGTGAGGGAGGAGAGACAGGAGAGAAGGAGCACTGATTGTCTTGGAAATGCCGAAGACAGCTCATAACTGATGGGGACACTGAGGCAGGGAGCTGCATGGGTGTGCTTATTGTTTCATCTGAGTCTGCATACTTCTCATGCAAGCTCATGCAAAGAATGATTCAGTGTGGACCCTTTACAATGCCTGATTGTGTCCCTGAAGACTGGAACCGGAAAGCGAGAGCATCCGCACAGCTGGAGCACTAAGCCAGGGTGTGCGTAAGCTGTGGGGGGAGCAGTGTGTCTCTGCCTGTCTGCAGCCCCGTGCAGCTTGACTTCAGCCCTGCCTCTGCCAAGCAAAGAGTGAGCCTGCGCCCAGGAAATGCGCTGGGACAGCCCGGCTGAGGGACTGCGCTGCAGCTCGCGAGACGTGGGAGAAGACACAGCTCTTGCATGGCCAGCCAGCACCGGAGACCTGCAACCCAGAGCCTATCCTGTTTTGGGCACCAGCTCTTCGGCGCACACCACAAATCACTCTGTCACAGGGACACTGTACAGCTCTCCATCCTTTTACACCCCTCACTCAAAGCCAGGCTGCCTTTTTCCTTAGTCTGCTTCTATTTTTGCTTCTTAAAGGGCACTGTGGAAAACAGGACCAAAAAAATCTGGTTCTCTTCTACCAGGAAAGCAGGTCTGAACTCTGCAGTTAAGAAAACATGGTTAGATTTGCTTTTGCACTGGCTCAGGAGCAGATTTTTGCAGTTGCGCCGTGCTGCCCCAGAGCTGCTGTTAGCCCGTTATGACACACCCAGGCCATGGGGAAGCCAAACATGTTTTTCTCCTCCTTCCTCCTCTCCGCCCCCAAAATTATGAAATACGACAATGACATTATCATCTCATAGTTTAACTGTTCCTGCACAGCACGGGAAGAGATGTGAGACGAGAACAAAAACCTAAAGTAGACAGAGATGATTACGTTTGTTTATCCTGAGATTTATGCAAGGATTTCTCTATTTCCGAGCCACAGAATGGTCCGGGGCAGAGGAGGGCAAAGCCTGCTCCTAACCAGGATACGGCCGTGGGATCCCAAATGCTTTCTACTGCTGGGTTTGTCTGACCTCCTGGCGTACATATACTCAGCTGATGTTAATGTGCAATGGTGATGACGCTGATGCCATTATCCAGCCATGTTAGGCATTGTTTTGTACTAACAGTTCTCCAAACCAAAAGCTTTGACAGGCTTCAATGTCTCTGAGCTACTTCATTGTCTTCTTATTTTAAAAATAAGTACCAACAGATGTGTTAAATTAACCTTTTGGTACCCACTTCTCCAGGCACATGTTGGCATTTCTTCTGCAGGAGGAGATTTTGTAAGAGCTTAGAGCTGGTTTTCCAGCGCTCTGATCCCTTACTGGGCAGGATTTTTGAAACTAGTACATGAGAGGATATTTTTTTCTAACTCTTTTGAAAAATCTGCCTACTAATTGTGCTGCCTGAAGGAACCAAAGACTTTTCAGCCACCTTTTCTGCCTATCTTCCCCTGCCATCTGCAATGTAAAAGCAAGTATTTCTCCTGCCACAGGTTTGGTTCCTCTCCCATGCAAGCACTGGCGTCAGACTCATCTGTGTAAGTCCCTGAAAGCAGCTTTTGTGTCTCTTGATTACAAACAGTCATTTCTGATATACCATCCTGGGAAACTCTGTTAATAAAAGGACAATTTAAAAGCCCTGAAGCCCTATCAACTGTTCATTTAAAAGATGATTTGTGATCTGCTAATTAACCATTGTACTCCACTGGTCCAGGGCTGCCAGCTTGCAACTCTAATATATTAATGATCCTGAAACACTGCCAGAGCATGGAGTGGCTTTTTAGGAAAACTAGTGCTAAACATTAGGCATTATCGTCAGCCCTGCTTGCAGATATAGGGGCAGCCAGGCAGAGGTGGGAAGAAAGGTCCCACATGTGGCACCTCCAAGCCAGCAGCAGCACTGGCGGGTGTGAAGTTGCATGAGCGGAGCAATGTGTTCAGGCTAATTTGTTCTGCAAGGAGACAGGGTAATTTTGTCCCCCCAGCACTCTGTGCTAACAGAGAGTGAAAGAGTCTTTCACTGGGTGTTAAAAAACAGGCTTCAAGATGGCAAGGTAATATAAGGCACTGGGGCTGTTTTGGGAAAGAAAATCACGAGAACAGCTTTTTTTTTCTTGCATTTCCTCTTTGGCAGCCTCTGCCACAGCTGTGCGCTGTGAGCTGCGATGTGGTCTGGGACTGACAATGTTGTGCTGGCTAGAAGCACCGAGGGCAGCAAGAATGAGAGTCTTTTTTTTTTTTTTTTTTAATTGAATGTCGTCATGAATAAAAATAGAGAAAAATGTGGGATAACAAAGATGCTCACCAAATGTTTTAATAGGATAAATTTGGCAAGTGCAAGAGAGGAGGAGGCAAATTTGACAGCGGCCAGGCTATGGGATGTTACCGAAGGGGGAGTGATGGATGTGATCCTCTCTCCTAGATGCCACAGGCCTCTGAGGAGGGGAGGACACAAATAACCCAGCATGAGCAGGGAACCAGCTGGGGCATGAGACAAAAAAACCCAAAGGATGGACCATGCTGGGGTAATAAGGGAGGCTGAAAGCTAATGCTCGAATTGGGGGTCTCAGCTCAGGTCCTAACACACAGCTACTCAGATGACAACACTGATACCCCATCAGGCTCTCCCAGGAGCTGATCAATTTGGGGATGAAAATGAAGTTTCTCTTTTGGATTAACAACTAATTAAAGGACTGAAAACAAAAAGTAGCAAGAAAATGCCAGTTTGCATGGTAGAAGATTAGCAGGGGTGTGCCATTGGAACACGCGCTACTCAACATGCTCATAAATGGTCTGGAAAAGGAGTTGAATAGAGAGATGACAGTTTGCTGATGATACTAAATCATCCAGAGCAAAGAATGTAATTTGCCAGGAAAGAGCTGCAAAAGATCTCTTGACATTGAATGCCTGCATCATAAAATTACAGATGAAATTCAATATCAATAATACAAAATAACTCACACGGAGAAAAATGCCCCTTCTTATATATACACACACAGTAATGAAGTCTGAACTATGATTAACACTCAGGAATGAAATTTTGCTGTTACTGTGACTAGTTCTCTGGAAATGTTAGCTCAATTATTTAGAAAAAAAAGCAAAGAAAATGCGAAGTTGTTAGGAGAAGAATAGAGAACAAGCCAGAAACATTGTTATGTCACTAAGTACATCCACAAGAGCCAGCAGCTTGTATACCATGTACAGTTCTGGTCTTCTTCTGGTATTAAAAGAATATAATAAAAATAACAAAGGCAAAATGAGGCCAATGGCAGTGATCAAAAATATAGAACTACTTCCTCACCAGACATGTCTCAATAGGGTCAGTCCCTTAAGCCTGCAGAAGAGATGGCTGAAGGAGATGTGAAATGGGTCGATAAAATCGTTTGTGCTTTGGGAAAGTGAACAGGGGATGACCTATGCACTGCTTCCCGTGATGCAGAAACCTCAAGTGGAGTTATCAAGTAACAAGTCTGAAGAAAAAGAAAGGATGCCTGTTTCAACACAGCACGTCACTTAACATTGCAGCTTCTGGCTGGAGATGTTGTGGGGGATAAAGTTTAGATGGACTCAAAACAAAAAAAAAGTTAGAATTCAGGCAAGAAAAAGCCTGTCAAGGAGAAAGATGCTGTTCTTGGCAGAGGAGGTCCCTAACTTGGCGGCTGGTGAGTATAGGAGGGGAGGGATGGCTGCAGGCTTCCCTGGTCTTCTGCTCTTTCCCTGCCGCTGTGCTGCTGGCTGCTGCTGCAAACACTTGGTGTGAGTGCAAACACTGCTGCGCTAACACTCCTGCTAGTGCACGGCCCTCACTGGGCAGGTCCCAGCTCATCTGCAGTGTTGGGGTGGCTTTGGGTTGCAGAGCCCACCAGAGCAGGTTTCCCTGTTTACCAGCTTTCCTGAAGTGACGCAGCACCGAGCCACTCAGCATTGTTCACATGCTTGTCGGCACCACAGCTAGGATGGCAGAGGCATGCTCTAACCCTGTTTGCATGGGGGGAACTGAAGCCCAGGGCTGCCAGCATTTGTGGATGATGTGATCCCAACTGTGCTGGTGCGATTCGGCCTCCATTTCCAAAACAAATTGCTGTATTCAACATCCCTGTGACACATACTGAGCTCTGCAGATTGAAATTATTTAATACAGCATTTTATACATTTTGATATTAGTAACTCTGCTCTGCTCTCTGCACTGCTGTCTTGCAGTGCCTCTTGGAGAAACATATCGCTCTGACGCACAGCATGTGAGACAGACTTGCCTGGTTTCAATTTTTCAAGCACTATCACTACCCGTAAAAAGAAGCACTTGCTTAAAACACTAATCCTTAACGCAGTTTAGGAACAGCTGGAGTTACAGGGTGAGCCAGACCAAATTTCCCTTGACCCAACCAGCCTAAGCTGGCATGATGTGTGAGATGCCAATGTGACCTGTCACTTCAGGCCCCATCTGCTTCTGTCACTGATCCTGGGAAAAGGTTGACCAAGTGTGGATGGAAGAAAGTAGCTTGCAGAGGCGAACGTGAAATCCAACCATTTAACTCTCTTACAGCCACATCCTTTGAGTCATGTTGTAAGGTGCCTGCGTGCTGAGAGGTGGTTTTTGTTCTGTCTGTTGTAGCTGTTGTCTGAAGTTGCACAATTAAAATAGTAATATGAAGATATCTTCATTAACTAGGGATGGAACAGGACCTGATCAGTCTAGGGAGATCACCAGGAACAAGGAAATCTCCTGAGCTCAGCTGGACTCTGAAACATATCCAGCTGGTAACAGGTATTGGAAAGTAGAGTTTCAAACACTTTTATATCTTTTTTTAAATTGTAAGAGGAATCCAAAGAACAACAAATACTACCATGAAAGCCTATTTTTAAAATAAGCTTATTAACACGCTCTTCCGGCCCCTCCATTTCCCAGCCGTGGGAGGTTTGCTCCATGGCAACCCCTGTGCTTACTCCCTGCCCCCTGTGCAGGCTGGGCGAGCACATGGTCCCGAAAGCACCCAGCCTTCCAGGGAGCAGCAAGTTCCCATTCTGCTCTCTGTGAGCTTCCAAGAAGGTGGGGGAGGTATGCTTCAAAGCTCAGTAACAGAAAGCAGGGGACAATTTTTCTGTGCCAGCAAGAAGCATGATGCTATCGCTAAATGGGTCTTGCCAGCAACATTAGTCCAAGACTGCTGTTGAGCCAGGCTATCTGTCTGGCCAGAAGACCTGGTGATCAAGCAAAACTAATCCTTCTTTTCAGTCTTAAGTAATACTGAGGGCATATACTGCTCCTCGGTAGTGTTACTTGGTAGCTAGAGTTATATGAAGCCTCTGTGGCTTTCCTGTGCTCCTGACAGAGACCCTTCTCTTATTCAGACAAGGTGTGAAGGCACCAAATGGCTCTGCACAATCCTTCTCCCTGTGGACGTCAGCACCGGCAGGCTCTTGTCCAGCACCTAGCAGGCCTCCCTCACAGCCTGCTGCTGCTACAAGAGTGCCTGAGCTTCGGTCCAACCCTCTGCCAACTGAGTGGCTGGGTTTGGATTAAGGAAAAAAAAAAAGGGAAGACTTTAAATGAACTTTGGTATCTGAGGAGGAGCAGCACAGAGTTGTTTGCATTCCTTGGGATTACCAGCATTACCTTCTAGCCCAAGCTGTGTGAAGGAGACCACTGTGGCTATGTACAACTGAGGAAAGGAGGGCTGACAGAGTTATGTGAGCTCCTTGCACTGCTACATATTGCACTCATTGGGAACGAGTTTAAATGAATGAGCTTAAATGAATTGTAGCACAGTGGGACCTGAAAGTAGCAGGAGCAAGACCCAAGACACCAACCTCTGCTGAATCACCAGAATCAAATCTGCCAGGCCTTAAGGACTTCACACCCTCTTTGCCAGCCCACGATTCAAAGCATCAGATCTTCAGTGGTTCCCGTGAAAAGGTGTAGGCAGACATGACTTTAGCACAGCTGTAGGCCTGCTCTCATATGCACTCTGAATCTAACTGCTTTAGGGCCAATAGGAGCAAGGCATCACCAAAACCACATAGGTGGACCCTCGGCCTCAGATTTCATGTTCCGTAATAAAAGCATATGAGGTATTACCTTTTCCAGGGCTGTCCATGCACTTTTAAAACAGGGCTCAGGTTCTGAAGCCAAAATCTAGGCACTCCTCCTGCTGCTCTCTCCTAGCAGAGTCCCAGCCTTGATGACCTCAGAGATAAGTATTTAAACAAGCCCAGCAAGAGCAGAAGTGGAGAGACTTGCCGTGCACATATCAGAATTATATTGACAGCCTCAAGGACAGCTACAGCACAGGCACGGTCAGGTCACTCTCATCCCACCATCATGTCTAGGTGTGTCCGTGATGCCTATACTGAAACAGGTGACATCTGCCATGTGAACCTCTGGTGAATGGGTAGTGGCTCAATCAGGCAGCCTATATGAGGTTTATGGCCTTCAAAAAACTGCTCGGTAGCCATGAGAAAGGAGCACACGGGCTTTCAGAGCCTAGGTAAACTCTGTGGAGGAGGAGAAGCTGAAGATTAACGTGGGCAGTTAGCAGATGGTTGGCTGCTGTCCCAGAGAGGGTGCTGCATAGGTCTCCCAGCGTTCCTGGGTGTGTTTGGCAGCTACGCTAAGTGTTGTTTTCCTTCACGGTCTTTGCCGACCCTGTTTGCTGCAGGCATTCTTACTTATCTGTGCAAACTCTCAAATAGGAAAATATCACATGCCTTCATCTGTGTAAAGAGGAAGGTATTTGCAAAGGAGTATTTGAAATATGTTTCAAAGATTAACAAAGTTCAGCCAGCTCACCCAGTAGGTTACGGTCAGGCACAGCAGGACTTGGGTTTAGAAGCAGATATTGCCCAGCTCTGTTAAGTCATGCAGTGAATCAAGAGGACAGTGCTCCTGACTCAATCTGCTGTATAGCCCCAAAAAGAAGTTAGTAAGAGACAGGAGGTGAGATCACAACCCATATCTGGCAGTGCTTTCAGTGATCCTTCCAAAACAGCATTTGATATTTCTTACGGACCCAGTATGTTTAAGAGCCTACTAGCTCTAGCCAGGATCACAGAGAAGGGAAAGGATTGTAGCCTTTCCTCTTTCACAACAATGGAAGCCAGAGAGTTTCATGGTGATAAGCTCCACGTTATTAATACGTAGTCTCTCCCAATGTTCTGTTGCTAGGCTAGCTCCTAATCTGCCCCCATGGCCCTTCTCATGCCAGCAGAACTAGTAGATGCCATTGATATGTTGCAGTCCAGTCACAATGCACTTACTTTTTCCTTGTTATCCATGGTGATGGCAATCTGCATCCTTCTCCCACGGCGGAAAGCCACCAAATGGTCTGTCTCTTCTTCACTCAGGTCTGGCACTCTGCCTGGGCCAGGGAAGCACTCGGTGCGTTTCTCACTGACGATCCGCTTGCCCTGGAAAGGACAGGATGAGTTAATGACACCTCCATTAGCCCTGTGCAGTGCCCTTCCTAGGAGAGTGGCCATCCCCAAATTGCACAGGATTTTGGTCTGGCAGAACAGAAACATGAGCCAGATAGTCTTCTTGGTTTATAAAGCTGCCAGCCTAGATAACTTTAAGGGAGATGTAATATTACATAGGCATTTTTAACTGAGCACAACTTAGGTAGGGTGGGATTTACCCTGTTCAGATGTTTTGCAGCATGAACACTGATTGACATTTTATTTTAGACAGGTGAGCCATCTTGTATTTTTGTCTTTGAAATAAACGTGAAGTTGTCCTTTCACCAAACAACATGTCCCAATAAAATGTGAGGCTACAGTGCAGCAGAAGCCTAGAGGGTGAAAGAGAAGGAAAACAGTGGTGTTCTCTCCAGCCTTGCCCACAAAGCAGTTACTACCTTGAAGTGTATTAACACTTGATATTTTATCATCTTCATAGTCATTGTGCGTTCATATTTCTGGAATGATTTATTCAGCAGTGGAACAGTTTAGAAAACTGATACATAAACTCCTTGAACAAGGGCAGTTTACCCCTTTCAGATATTATTTCCAGCTGTCTGTATCAGTTCATGACTTCACTGCATGGATTTACATCTGGTTCTTATTTTGTTAATTAGCTTTGTTGCTGGCTGAGCTCCTGCCAGTGCCCTCAGCCATCACTTCCACAAAATGAGCACATCTTTTGTACAAAAATACATACTTTTTCTCATTTAAAAGTATCGTCTTTCAGTTCCATCATGTGCCTTTTTATTTTTGCCCTACAAGGAAATGAGAGACATAACAAGTCATCTCCATCTTTATCTCTGATCTTTTTCTTTTCTCTTCATCTGTATGATTCCTCTGCTCAGCTTTACCAGGGATGAACAAACCTCAGAAGCTTCCCTCTCTAAAGGATGGTATATTTTCCTCTGTTTTTCTCCCTGGACTTCCACGCATACTGGAGTCTTGATTTCAAAGAAGCTCAAAATCTCCAAGTAAACTTCAGTGAAACTTGGGAACACAGCACACACTGGCCTCTGATTCGTATGGAAGTCTTGCAAGCATCAGTGAATTTGCCATCACATACGACATCAAGATGTCTCGCATTAGCCTCATCTTCACTTGGCTCTGCCAGAAGTGCAGATGTTAGCATGGAGGGAGCCTTGCTGTAGACAGCCTCCGTCAGCCAGACTTTTTTTATCACTTGTCCAGCCATCGAGCTTCCTAACACATGATAAATGTTTTAGGAGGTACTGGAGTATTTCCAGCACCAGACCTTCAGTCTCTTGTTTATTCTTCTTTCATATCTGTGTAATTTTGCTGTCTCGGCAGAGACAGTTCTTGAGTTAATGTGTTGCATGCGAGAGGAGGAGTGGGTCCCTGCACTGCCATTGGTTCTGTCTGCCAGAGCTGTGGGACACGGTGGGAACCTTTTTATACATTCCCTTGAGTACGTATAGCTCTGGGTTTAGGTTTCAGCTGTAGCTCCTAACGAGTTTTGCTGTTCTTAGTCGAACCCTTGCTATTTCTTCTTTTCTTGAAATAAGTGAAGCCACATGTTGCGTTCAAAGCAAGGTTCTGCTGCCAGTCTATTCAATGCCATTCTAGTACTTTCTCTGTTGTTCTCTACGTTTGTGTCAATGCAGCCTCCTACTTTGACTGCTGCCGAGGACCAACATCTCTGAGCCATCCCTACAGATGGCAAGATCTTTTTCCTGAGAGAGTAAAATCTGATAGTCAAAAGAATAGGCAATCATTTAAATATGGAGTACAACTGTCTTGGCATCTACCATAGCCAGACATTTAGGTGTACCAAGATATATGTCCTGGAAAAGTCCCCATATCTATAAACTGTTAGCTCTTTTAAAGGCTTTAGTCTATGTATCTGTCTTAAGAAGGACATGATTTTATCAGAGACTGGGCAGAGCCAGAAAGTTCAAAGCAGAACCTAAAGTGCTCTGAAATCCTAGTTTTACTCCCCCTCCACAAATAGGGCATGATACACTGTCCGTAATTACACATCCCACTGCAGTCACAATGTTACAAGTGATTGCATTACTGCAGCTTACTAAGTGACTGCTCTGTTCCTAAAATAAAGTCAGAACTGGTTGAAGAGGTGAAGGTCAATGGCAGCTCCGGGAGCAGTGACCAGAAGACAGTAGATTTTAGGAGCCTGAGAGCAGTAAGGAAGGCAAGCAGCAGACTAGAGACCATGGCCTTCAGGAGAGCAGATGTTGACTTGTTCAGGGAACTGGTAGGCAGGATTCTGCAGGAAGCTGTCTTGCAGGGGAAAGGATCCCAGGAGATCTGATTGCTTTTCAGGGACAAGGCACAAGAACATAAGTAAGGACTTCCTGTTGTACAAGAAAATGAGCAGGTATGGAAAGGGGCCAGCTTGGCTGAGCACAGAGCTCCTGTTTGAACTTAAATGCAAAAAGGGAGCGTGTGGGAGGTGGAAAGGGACAGGCTCTCAGGGAAGATGACAGGAGCAGGACCTGGGCATGCAGGGTTGGAGTTAGGAAAGCCAAAGCTTACCTGGAGTTGAAACAAGTGAGAGATGTGAAGGTCAGCAAGAAGGACTTCTGTAGATACATTAGCAGCAAAGAAAGTTGAAAGCTGTTGGCCTGCTGCTGAATGGGGTGGGCAACTTAGTGACACAGGGCATGGAAAAGACTGGTTACTCTATGCCTTCTTTGCCTTGGTCTTTTACTGGCAAGGTCTGCTCTCTCCCTCCCAAGTCCCTAACCTAGCGACAGAGTCGGAAATGCTTCACTCCCCCAGCATCCTGGAAGATTCAGTTAGGGACCATTTAAATAAAGTAAGAAGGTGGGACTAGGTGGGCTGCATCCAAGGGTGCTGAGGGTGTAGGCTGGTATCACTGTCAGGCCGCTTTCTGTGGCTTAGCATCTTCTTCAGTGATCTGGATAACAGGACAGACTACACCTGCAAGTTGATGGGTGACACCAAGCTGATAGGCTGGAGGATGGTACTGTTATTCAGAGGGATCTTTACAAGGTGGAAGAGGATCAACAAAAACAAATGACAAGTCCTGCACCTGGGATGAAAGAACCCTGAAGAATCCCATGCATCGCTACGGGCAGGGCCCCAGCTGGCTGGGAGCAACTCTGCAGAAGTACTTCGGGAGCCTGGTGGGCAACAACTTGACCATAAGTAAACAGTGAGGAAGGCTTGTTGCTCACTTGGTCCCATTAGCATAAGAATAGACATCAGGTTGAGGGACATGATTATTTCCCTCTGTTTGGGCCATATTTAAAGTATCATGTCCAGTTTCCCTTCACTGCAAGACAAGAGAGGTATAGACAAATTGGAAAGAGTCTAGTGGAGATTAACCGAGATGGTTACAGGGCTGGAGCATAGGAGACAGAGGGTGAGGCTGCATTTGTTAAGTCTGAAGAGAGAAGGGAAGGCAAAGAGGGGACCTAATTGCAGTATTCCTCCATCTGGAGTTCAGCTCCTCTTGGAGGTACACAGCGAAAGGGCAAGAGGCAATGGACATAACCTGCCACAAGGTGAAGTGCAACGGGAATTAAGGGAAAAAAAGTCACAATGGTGGTAGTCAAACACTTGAAAACAGGTGCCCAAAGAGGCTATGAAATCTCCACCACTGGAGGTTTTCAGAACTTGACTGGACTCAGCCCTGAGCAACCTGACATAACTTTGAAGGTAACTCTTTAGCAGAGGATCGGACTAGATGACCTCCAGAGGTCCCATCTCACCTCAGCTATTTTATGATTCTACTATTGTGCCCAAGTCTGTAGCCTGCTTCAACTGTGAAGTAAAAGTTATTTAGGTTTTACACCTGTATATGTGTGTATATGCACACATGCATGTGTACAGATGTATGTAAGTAATAGATTTAATATGTGAGTATGAATTTAGTAATTTTGCCTATTTTCTGCAGCTCTGGCTTTTATACAACTGGAACTAGGTAGTACAGACCAGAATTTAGGATCAGTCAGTCACGAAGCTCACAAGCACTTAGGTCTTGGCTTTTAAGTGGCACCTGCTTCTGAATGACTGAATCACACCATGTCCAAAGGTAACATATTTCCATTGCCAGAAGTATTAGCCAATACAAACACAGGATGTTTTAAAACAAAAAGAATATTTCAAATCCTGTTTATGTTCTATGATTCATATATTTTATTCCTAAATTTCACTGAAACTGGAGACTGGAGTTAGAATGGTCAGCATAGGATTCTTCCTTGCAGTCAAAGAAAGCAATGTGTTTTTTATTTATGTCAGTGCAAATCAGTATTAATGGACATGGGCGGAAGAAAAATTAACCTTGTGAATAGACTATTTTGGTCGTGTTTCAGACCACAAAGTTGGGCTGGATAATTTGAAGCTGCAAATTCCTCCTGCCATCCCCTCTGGGTTCATGGGGCAAAGTCTGCAGCCACAAGAGTATCCTCTGGTCTCATTCATGTTGGCAGTTATGCTGAGATGATCTAGTAGCTCAGAAATACAGTATTAACATGGTCATGTTAGGAAGTTACTGTGTATCAGCACTAACAGGCCATGCTGGTGCTCTTGCCTTGTGATAAACACAGGAAAATGCAGTTTTATTTAACTCTTCCATTAAAGACTATGTAAATGGACACCTCTTATATGGTAGCTTGCAAAGTTATGCTAGCAGAACCATTTGTCTTCCAGATATATGAACAAACACTTGCCATTGTGATTGAAAAGGTAGTGAAAACCAAAATCTGGTCAGCCACTCTGAAAACCTGAGCCTTCCTATTTAAACTTTTTCCCACAGCTAGAAAGCTGTGATAAGCATCATTGTCTGTGCTTCACAGTTCCCCTTTATAAGGAAAAATAAACTCTTTCTTATGCCTGGAGGCATGGAAGAAAAGTGCTTAGCAGTTTTTTGAGGGCCCCTACAAATCATGGGTCTATGACTTAACCCCAGAAATGTCAGCGGTGTCACAAGAGGGACAAATACAACCTCCCTGTTTTGGAATTGGTGTATACAAGACTCCCTTCTTTCTCTCCCCACACTAGCCTCTCCTCTTATAAAAACCTGTTCCTTGCTCATGTCTTTTGGGGAGGAGGGCTCTGTAAAGCAATCCAGGCAATTGCTCAAAGCAATCTGTAAAGCAATTTTCTGTAAAAGAATCTCTTTCTTTTCCCCAGCATCTGCCTCCCTGGCAGCAACCCTCCAGCCAAGGAAGCTGCTTGCTGCCACCAAGGAACTCTGCAGCCCAAGCAAGGCACTGCTGTTTCCTCAACATGCAAACAGTCCCCACAAAGGACGGTGTTCTCCCACCGTAAGAGCAAAGCTCTTGGGAATCACGGGAATGACTCAAGTTAGACCCTTCTGTACAGGGTCCAGTCCTGCATGACTGTAGTATATTTGGGGAAGAGTTGAGATCTGCTGACATCCTCTGAAGGCAGCTGGACACATTACGCCTTGCAGAACAGGCTCTTAACTGCTTGCTGTCCTGTCTCCCTGCTCTATTTGTAGCATGATTCAGAGACTGAAAATACGGTCTGGCTTTGCTTTGGAACCACTGAATCGTTCGAGCCTGGTAGATACTTTGATGCTGGAGCTGTACATTGCTTTGTTCTTCAATGGTTATTATTCCCAGGAAATACGTTTGCTCTGGGGATAATCCTGAGTTTCCTGGGACATTCAAGGCAATAAATCTTCCCTCCTTTAAGCCCTGAGCAGGCATGTACAGTAACCCTAGGTGGTACTGCTGACATTAGTTAATGAACTGGAGAGCCAGGCTTGCTCTGCCCTAAACACAGCACTGATACAAGGTGTTTAGCATTCTAGTTAATATTTTTTTTAATTAAGAAAGTAAGCCCAGTGATGGCTTAACAAGGTAATAGCAAGCTATTAATCCATAACTTGTACATCAAACATTAATTCTAGCTTAAGTCAACAGCTGTTCCCTAAAGCCCTTCAGTGTTTAGGTGATGATGGCCTGTCCTTTAGACAAATAACATGGTCACAAATAACTCGGTCACAAATAACTCTTGCCAGGAAGGCCCAGCACTGGGGGGAGTATGTTTGGAAGATGGCTTCATCGCTTACTACCTGTGAAAGTCCTTCCTGAGGAGGGACACGGGCCCTGAGTGCAAGCAACAGTAAAGCCGCTACCTGAAAACGTGAAAACCAGTGCAGAGGACCTTGTGCCCAAATACTGTGAGCAGAAAGAAGGCGTTAAAGTGCACTACTAGATTTACAAGGAGGTGGCACCTTCCTCAGGCCATTAGATCTTAAAAGTCACAGTGGGAAGGCTGGCACATTGGCAAAGCCATTAAACCCTGCAGTTTATTGAGCAGATGGCAAGGAAGACTCAGAGGCTGATAAAGGAAATAACTGTTTAGCAGAGCTGTGATAGCTAGACATGTACAGGCTGGGAGACCACCAGCTTTTCTAGGTAATATCCTCTCTCTCTTCCTCGCTCCCCATATTGCTTCTGGCTAAGATGCGACGCCTGAAGGCACATTCTGTTCAATGTGCTGTCCTGGTTTGAGATAGAACAGAATCAATTTTCTTTTCAGTAATTTTACTTTTCAGTTAAGTCTCTTCTAACTAACTGCCCTCTCTGAAATTAACGGCATATTTTTCCATGACATGTGCCGACATGTGTCTTCTTTTGCTTGTTTATTATTTTAGGAATATCAGTGTTTTCCTAGATTGCTTGTCCCACATTGGGAAATCCTGGTCCTCGGTGGGCTAGCTCCCAAAGCGAGGGATGTCAGATGAGGAAAGCACCCATGCAGAGCCAATGGGAACAGAGAGCGGGGCCCAAACCACTGGCAGTGCCTGGCAGAGCCACCTCTTCTCTGCCACTGGGCCTGTCCTGGCTCACTCGCTGCCTGCAGAAGATTCGAGACTCTGGCACTAGCTATTTAGCTGCAGTCAGACAAAACTACGCTGCTTCCCTTGCAGCATTTCACTGAGAAACTGTAAATTGAGAAGTGCTCACCTTCTGTCTGAGGCATGCCCCAGATTGCAAAGGTAGTGTTAAAAATGCCCATCTGAGGGGTGTCAGGAAAAAGAACATGGGTAACAAAGGAAAACCCGAGACTTCTGTCCAGTTTATGCAATTTCCCAGCTGCCTTTCCTTTGGGGCTTCTCCCATTACAGTGATTTGTGATATTTAGGATTGAATGTAAACGGTTTTCTGCACAGCTCAGCTACTCTGTTGCTTGAACCTTACAACGGTCATAGGAAGGATGGTGATGGCCCATTTAGTCATCCCGGTATCACTGAGCAAGTCTCCCCAGGGACACCTGGTGAATCCTTGCTCACTGGGAAGCTGAAGCAAACTATCTACCTTCTCTTTTCATCTTCAGCAGCCCAGAGGATGCTTTAACAGGGCAGCAGCAACAAATAAGCTTGTACTTCATGTGGTATCAAATACAATTTTATCCAAAATCCTAATAATTTTTCCCTCTCACCCATTACAGTCCCACGCTCTTCCTACTTATCCATTTTGAGAACTATATTTAAAGTAACTAAAGGAAGGTTCTGGATTAATGCCACTGGAACATTCACCAATAAATCAGTTTTCCTCTGTCCTCAAGTCAGGCTCCTGGGTTGTGCTTTACACTAACACTCAGGAGACCTTGGGGGGCTGCTACAGCCTGTGAAAGGTGCTTAATGCAAGCAAGTTCATATCTACCATACAATAGGGAACTTACGGTGAGTTTCCACAGAGGTCTGTGTTTCCAGCAGAAAAATCTCAGAAGTCTATTAATTGGCCATGCTGAAAAACCCTGGCACAGAGTTTAAGGCAGCAATGTGATTTAGCTGCCAGTGCTTTGCGCTAATACAAATCCCCACCTAGGACTTGAATTCTGAGCTATAGATTATGGAAACGGCTCCAGGGGACACAGCCTGCCTGCGAGAGCCACTCACTCTGCAAATGTAATTGCTTCAAATATAAGCCCCCCATGCAGAGCTACATAGCCATGAGAAACCTCGGAGGAGACTCTCAAATATCTCATTGGTAAAGTTCAGTCAGTAATGAGGATGGTTAGATTTCTATGTACCCTCTATTCTAAGAAAAACCAGAATATTTTCCCTTACATCAGGAGGTGGTTTGGTTGTGCTGGAATGAGATTTCCTTTGAAGGGGATGTTCGCACTACTGGTAATCTATCTGGAACAAAGGAAATGAGAGGCCTCAGTCCCTTTCTCCTGAAAAATCATTCTGAAAGGTGCATTATTTCCTAAATGATCCAATTCCTTCAAGGTAACATATAATGACTTTATAATGGCACTGTGATTGTGGTCTATTTCTTCATGGAAAGAAAGGGTAACTAGGTCACGGAGAAACAGAAATGAAAAGGTATTTGAGGCACAAAATCAGAAAAACATTTCCAAGCTGCCTCAGAAGGAGAAATGTCTTTCTGCCTTTGTTTATAGCCAAGGTTTTCAGCACTCCTGCCCCAAAGCATGAGGGCAACAGGAAGGATGGGGTTTTGCTTTATTACCCTGGGGAATGTCTTTGGCTTGGACCTCGGTTCAAAAAAGCCCACTCTCATTTTGTGGGCCAAACACGTTGCTGTGCCTAAAAGGGGACCCAGGGGAACACCATTTGCTGCCACCATTTCCTTTTCCCAGTGCTGCTGTGATGGAGACAGGGGCTGACCTTGCCGTCCCAATGTCTCAGCGAGGCGCAGGGCCAGCTGAGGCTTTCTGTCTCCTTCACATTGGCATGGTCAGCGCAAAGGGGCTGTGCTCACCTGGGTGTTGTGTCTCCCATTGTCTGACTGGTGCCTCATTAGTCCTAATCAATAAATAGATAAGATTGCTTCTGTATCCTTTTGGAACATACTCGACAGCAAGAAATACTACCTGCAGCCATAATCTCCCTCCAGAGACTCACTAACTGGAGAGCTTCCCTGACTTCCCACACAGGTGCACCTGCGCACACAGATACTACATTTTTTCCAGAGAAGGTGGGACTTCAGATCCTTGTTCCTATTTATCTCAGTGGTCAAACTCACAGACTCCAGTGAGAACAAGATCAGTCCCCCTTCACTCCAAGTGAAGAAACTAGGAGCGTGAAACTCATACAAGCACGTACTTCCTTGGACGTGCTGCCAATACTAACTGCCAAAGTTTTATCAAACCCTTCTTGGCAAATAACTCCCGACATGCTAAAGCTGCCATTAGGATGCTTTGATCATTATATCTAGATGCACAGCCTCCACAAGGGACAGAGTAGTGCCTGGGAGGGGATGCTTTGGGATTTAAAAAATGAAGTAGCGTTTCCAATTACTTTTGCTGTTTTGCACAATTTTTAATTAAGTCTGCAAATACTGTGTCACACTTTCTGCTCATCACATTCACAACTGCAACAAAAACCCATGTCACTCTGTTTTTTATTCTGTGTTTAGGACTTTCTGGAATACAGCAACAGGGAGAAAGGATGCTGGTTTTACCACCAAACATCACTGCCTCCCTGAGAACAGCTGGGGAGTAACATAGCTAAATCTGTCCAAGCTCCCACTTATTTCCATCCCCTTTCCAGGCACAGAGATACAGTTTAACAAACCCACCAGTGGCCCAAGAGGGCAATGAGGTGACCGATCTCTCAGAAAGGGATCTGGCTGTGCATGGCTGGATGGAGCCACTGGGAGGTTTAGCAAGCCTGTGGGCTGGTTCCTGTGAATCAGACATGGGGAGGAAAGTGCGTGGCAACTCGAGATGAAGACTGACGCTGTGCTGAAGGACTGAGAAATGAGAGAAAAGGAGCGGGAAGGGAACTATTCCCTTCGGAGATGAGACACTGGGACACATGCTGAGCAGAAAGGTCAAGTGAGAGGCAGAATAGAAGCTCCTTTGTAAGTCAAGAGGCTGCAGTGTAAGAGGAATCCTCTTCCCTGCTCACCTTGGCTTTGTTGTCCATGGTAACAGCCAGCTGCATCCTCTTCCCCATCCTGAATGTGAACATATGATCTGCTTCCTCCTCTTCCTCCTCTTCCTCACTGCCAATGCCGAACCCAGGGCTCGTAGGACAGGGGCTCCCCCATTTCTCACTCACAATCCTTTTGTCCTGGAAAACGAATCACTTCCATTAGCAAATCCAAGCCCCTCAGCTCATCAATGTGATTCCCTTCCCCAAACACACCTGCACGCAAGCAGGGAGGCCAGCTACAGAAAAGTCAGGCCTTGCCCTGAGGAAGCTTTCTGTGCCCGGCGTGGTGCCGTGACATTCCTAGGGAACAAGGGTCTCGTTGTCTGCTCAGCAGCAAAACCCACAATTACAGCGGGTCTGGAAAATCCTTTGCACTTACAAATGTGACATTTCAGACTAAAATGCCAGAGTTATAGGAAACAAATGTCATCCTCATCTCTTTCTGCAGCACTGAGTTAGATCAGGAAAGCCTAAGTCCTGATGGAGATGGCCTTGGAAGCCAAGTGGATGGCTCCTGAGGGTGGTGCTCACCATCGAGAGGGCTGGGCTATCTTGTCCATAGTGTTCAGTCTGGGTAATTGCATCTTTCAGGTCCTGTATGAGAGAAAAACGTGTGCAACAGCGCACCTCCGGAGAAAAGCAAGGGCCGGGGCATGGTTGAGAAGTGAGCAATGCATTAGCCTGGATCTGACAACCCAGGAATGCCAATGGCATGGAAGGAGGGTGGGCTGGCTCAGCAAGCTCCGTGCTCGCTCTGGCAGAGGACTTCACCCAGGGGTTAAAGCAGGACTGGCTGGGTGGTTTACCAAGCCGCACACTGCCAGGAGGAGTGGACAGGGCTTGTCAGACACAGATTTGGTCCAGTTAGGAAGGAAGCCTGGGACTTGCAGCATTTGCCGAAGTTGTGGGAAGACCCAAAGCAACCAAGGGCTACTTGCTTTGCTCACTCACAAAGCCTAAGGAGACCGTGACTTTGCCCAGCCTACAGGCATCCTCAGAAGCATTTCTGATGCCTCCAATGACACACATACACATGATAGGTTCTGCCTACGTATTTGCTGCAATGTTCACACCTGGGACCCATCCAGGGCCAAGTGTGCCTGTTCACACATTCATTTATTTTTCTGTTAATTCTGCATGAAGGGTGCCTGGGCATGGCTGGAAAATTATGTTGATCAGTTAAAATCACTTTGAGCACACATCTCTGCGGAGTTTTTACATCCTTTTTTGAGGGTTTAGGAGCTATGTCCCATGCCTGAAAAAGCTTTGCTGCGGAGGCTATTCCTTTCAGAAATGTCACTTTGCTGAGGCAGGACTGGAGTAAGAGCTGGCCAGTGGTGAAGGAGACGCAGCACTTACGTTGTGAGCCTTGGTGATAGTAATAGTGAGTCCGTCTTGCTTGGGTCTCCTGGAGGTAACAGCCATTCCCTCTTGCTCAGCTCGCTTTTTGTCCTCTTCTATTTCCTGAAACACATATATATCCTTATCATCAGCCAGTACCTGGATGTATACAGATGTTGTCCATTTTTCTGTTTAGGATTTCTGGACCCACTTCTAAGAGGGAGTGGACCAACTTGTGTCCCATCCGTGTGCCCTTGGAAGGGGTCACAGGCAGCTGTGACCTGCATTACCTGTCCCTGTGCCACAGGCACCTTAGTAAATCTCTTGTTGACTCAGAGTGTCTACTGTGCTCTCAGNCAGATGTGGCCTCACCAGGGCAGAGTAGAGGGGGAGCATAACCTCCCCCGACCTGCTTGCCACACGAATGCGAAGCAAGCACAACATATAGGGGTCTCTTTCTGACAGGCAGGGAAGATGATCAGTCTGAGGTTCATGAAGGATTGGGTATAGGACATGTGGAGAGGCTGGAAGACATGCCAGGCCTGCAGAAAGGGAGGGCTGTGCACAGGAGCCATGGTCCCTGTGCCAGCCTGGGGCCAGGGCATCATCTGTGGCCAAGGGAAGGTGGCTGAGATCTGGCTATCTACTAGGCAGCTTCTTCTAGAAGCCAAGCGGTGGTGGCAGGGGGGTAGCATTTCACACAGGGATGAGATTTTCTCTCCCCTAGCTGCTTGTGGCATTCAACCTTTCCCATAGCTTTCCACTATGTACCATTTTTTGCTGCCACCAGAAAAGGTTCAAAATGGCTCCTACAGTACCAAAGGAAATATATTCTAAGCAAGACCCAGCTCAGAGCACCACTCAGTCTCTCAGCTCTGGATCCAAGACACAAAGTGTGCTCTGGGTTTTTGGGTTGTCAGCATGGCTCTTTGTCAAACTCAAGACTGCCTATCCAGCTGGCAAATATTAAAGAGCCCCTAAAGCCAAGTGGCCTTGGGCACAGGCAGGAGAATATCCCAGACAAGCCAAGGGGGACTCTTCTGCCCTGACAGGGAAGATAAACCTATCAAATGTCTGAGGATGCAACCTCCTATGCATCCAAGAGGATAAGCGTGAGGCACTGGGAAGGACCTGGGGAAAAAGTCAGGGGAATATGAGGTGAAGGGGTGGGAAAGATGTGATGCGGACAGACAAAGATGGTAGGGTGAGAGGAGATGCTGCAGCAGCAAGGCAAGCATCAGTAAGCCTGCTTTCCAATGCAATTCAGAGCCGTAGCTTAAGGCAGAGCTCTGCCCACCTGCTCCAAATACTTTCCGATGTTAAAATGTTATCTATATAACAAAGTCACTCCAACACTGCTCACCATTTTCTTTACACTGCAAGTTGAGGAGTCTAAAACAGAGCTGGGGAAGGTCAGAACCTGCAGACTCACCTGGTATCTTCGTATGAGCGCTTCATTCTTTTTCCGCAAAGCCAGGATTTTCTTATCGAGTTCAACATCTTTCTGCTCTTTCTTCCTTAACACTGCATCATCCACAGCAGCATCCTGAAAACAGAAGGAGCAAAGCTATTCTCAGTCGTGACACCAACAGGACGAAACCTGCTCCTGTTTGGACAGGGTGGGAAGTGGAAGAGTCTTCCCCCACCATTTGTCCCCTTGGTCCTCCATTAAAAAGAATACTGTATCTTGTAAATTGATTTTTTTCCTAACAGAATTGACTTTTTCTTTTCTTACAATTTTTGTTCAGTAGTTAGAGCAAAAAGCTGATGTCCCACTTTGATGGCTGTCGGTAGGCTTCAGAGTTAACACACTGCTTAGCTGCATGCAGTAAATGACACCTCTCTCTACTGTTGGTTCAGGCATTCTCAGGCACATCAGTTCCCCTCTGTTTACTTTCAGAGAGCACCTTGGTTACCACAGGGGATATCAAATTGGATTTTTAAAATTCTAGTGACAGCAGTGTCTAGTGCAAATTAATGCTGAGGAGTATCAACTCACTGCAGCAAGCTGATCCGTATTGTCTAGACTCTGCCTGGTGTTTGCATGAAGAGCAAGGTGGCAAGGCTGAGATCTCCAAGGCACTACAGGTTTATTTTTAAACAGCGTTTTTGTGCTCTCCTTATCAGCATGGCATCTGCATGCTGCAGAGATCTCAGATTCCCTCTCCTCCGCTCACACAGAGAGCTGGATAAGACAAAGTGAGGCTCAGGAGGGGAGGAAAGGAACCCCAAATCTCTGAGCAGGCATTGCATGCCTGGATATCTGTTTTGCTGGGATTGCAACTCTAACCACCTACAGGCTACCCCCAGCCTGTCGCCTCTGCCATTTGGCCCTGTGCAGTAAATCTGCCACAGGAGCACTGCAGCATGACGCATATTGCCCACAGCACCAGCAACGTTTGGAGGAATTGAGAAGCAAATGGAACAAAACTGTCACCCATCTCGCTACAACTCGATGTTGCTCCTGTGGGTGACCCTCAGGGTTGTGTCCCCGTGAAGCGGAAACAGCCGGCGTGTGGCGGAAAGGCATATTGACGGTCCCCAAGGGCTGGCGAAGAGGTTCGTGTGTGCCAACGTCCTCTGCAGCTCTGGTGCTGCACATGCCCATCCTGGCCCCATCCTTGCCTTGGACCTGTTGAGGTCTCTGGGGCTGGTATCAGACCCTGCTCCAGGGCACCTCAGCCCCCAGCCATAGCCTGGGGGCAAGGGAGAGGGACCTGCCCGGGCAAAGCTGCGCCCCACCTCCAACCCCAGCCCTGGAAGCCCTCCCAGCCTCCACCTGGTGCTGACTTGACGGCCACTACAAGCCTGGTCCTACAGCCACCCCAGTTGCATGAGTATCCTGGGCAGAACTGGTGAGGTTTCGGTAGTGGGGACGAGGCTGCAGGGTGCCCTGTGAGGGAGGAGGCTATGGACGGTCCCCAGCCGGTCGCAGCCGGTTCCAGCTGGCTCCTCCACGGGCCTCCCGCCAAAACTCAGCCAATCAGAGGAGTCCACGGGGCCTCGGAGCCAATCAGGGGGATCCGTGGTGCCCCTGAGCCACCAGAGGAGGGAGGCGCCTCGACACCCTTCAGGGCAGGCAATGGCGCCCCTGTGGAAAGGTATTTAAGAGAGAAGGGGGAAGGAGGCCAGAGCAGGAGGAGGCTGAGAAGAGAAAGGCACTGCAGGGAGGAGGAGGAGAGAGGTCTGCCCGAGTGGGGACCCCTGAGGGGCCTCTGCCGGTGGGGGAGCTACCAGGCACCAACCCCCCTGGCGGCACTGCCCTCGCCTCGCCGAAGGGACGGGGTGCCCCGTGCTGAGGGGGACAGAGAACAGAAAACCAGGGCGGGGAGTGGTACCGGGAGGGAAGCAGGGGTGTTTTTTCCTAAGGGTGTGTTTGTTTGGGTTTATTTTTCTTTTAAAACCAGAATCAGTCGTTAATAGATGGTTAATTGGCAAAGAAAATTGATTAAAATTCTCTGTAACAGTAAAGCGTTTTTGCTCACAATGCATGGGCAAGGCATGTTTTTTGTGTATCCGCGTCGGCTTCCTATCCAATTCCTTATAAAAGCACCGAGACCCTCAGAACAACTGTCGGTTTCCCCATTTTCACGGGAGTGAACCACCGCTGCATCCCTGCGAGCGAGGATTTCTCCTCAGGGCCGACGGCTCCCGGCTGTGCCCATCCCAAAGGCAAAATCCCCACAAGCATCCTCGGCTGCAGGCTCTGTAGCGTTCAAGGCTGGGAAGAGCTTCCGCACAGGCAGGAGGGGTTTTTCCTTCATTAATCATGACATAGCAGGTGTGACCTCCTTCAGGGAAGGATACGTCAGGGGTCAGCCATGGTAGCTGGGGACACGGGATCTGGGTCTGACGCCCGCTGTGCCCTGGGTGCCTTCCTGCCGGCGGTGAGCCAGGCAGCCAGGCTCCCCAGGGCCCAGCCTCCAGCGGTAGCCAACAGGCTTGCAAAGCCCTTCTCCTGGGAAGGGAGGGTTTCTCCTGGAGACCTCAGCTGCCTTTTGCCTGGTCCTAATGAGGCCACCAGAGGCAAAACTGGAGCAGTGGAGGTCCAGAGGAGGGGATGGAAGGGTGCCGTCTAACACAGCCCTGAGCAAACTCAGCAAACATGCAGTGAGAAGCCCAAGGCTTGAAGGCAAAGAGAAAAACCACAGATGCTATAGCCCAGGGGAGGGAAAGCCTTTGACTCTGCAGTATGTTCCCAGCTACGTTTGTGAACTCTACCCAGTGACGTACCACGTCTCCAGCCTCCTGGAGATATATGTGTTTATAGCGTGCCAGTGCATCAAACGAGTCAGAATTAGGTGTTGTGAACCTTGATTTTTGTGTGCCGTGTAGCGTTTCACCACGATGGGAACATCCTGCCCATTTCAAAGCACAGGATTTTAGATGAGCTGTAGGAATTACCTCCTTAACATGGGAAGGATTTCAGCTACCTGGAAGCTGGGCACCAAGTCAGAATGTGGGCATGTTTGATCAGCTGGCCCTTTGGAAAATAATTCTAGGTAGCGTGTGGGAATTCAGCCAAGGGTGAGCATCACTGCTCTTCCAAAAGTGTCACAGGCCTCCCGGGAACCAGGGCTGCAAATATCCCCTGTGTGCATGGCCAGCACTCGCCTTCAAAGGAAGGGATCCAGCTGCTGAATCACCGCACATCCCTGCAACGCCAGGTCTTCCTTTCAAGGGCTTTACATGAAAGAAAACCCAAAGCTAACTACATTTCAGCTCTGATCAAGCAGATCTGTGCTTGATCTGCAAATAATAGGGCCACGGATAGGGGGAGAAGTCTGCGTACGTAATGGTCTTTGGAGAAAAGGGACTAAAGGTTGAAAACATGCTAGCATCGAAGAGGAGGTGTGCTGGATGTCAGAAACCAGAGGGGAAAGGCAGGGGAACCGGTTTGCTAAAGTAGACCTCAGATCCTGCACAACCGCATCTTCACTCGCATCCCCAAGGAGGGGTATTTTATCAGTGCTGATTTAACAGCCCTTGCCGAGGGCCACTCTGCTAGGACACAGGCATGCATTTGTGTTCAGGTCCAACAACAGGGATATTTAAACTGCCTACACACATTCTCCTGCCGGACAATGGGTTTTTGTCAAGGTCTGCAGGAGAACAAAACATGCTTTTCCATTGCCGTCAATCAACCGGGTACGCGACAGGTGAGTATATTGTATATGTGGGTGGATACACTTTCATGGCTATTTTGCAAGGCTGATTAAAGCTGAATTCAGTGTTTACCTGAACAGAAGCTATTCTGTGAGCACTAAATTGGCAGGTTCGCTGTTTGCTGAGTGCTGGGGTGTTGGCTGCTTGAGGGTGGGATCAAAGTGGTGCATGCCCTCAAACACACCCCTTTCATCTTCACATACTTTTGAAGGAGGACTGACAGAGCTGCCAGCTCAGGAAGAATTTAAAAATTCCTGCAGAGATTGTATTTGTGCTTTTCTCTTTTCAGAGGCAAAAGATGGAAAAGACCTGTCAGGCCATTCTCCCTCTCTGGACGAGACTGCCCATTTGTCAGCATTTTGTCTATGTTGCAACACAGCTAGTGCAGGGGGGAGGGGGGCTCCTTCCATTTCCAGCTGGAAACAAGTCACTGGAATGGAAGTTTTGCTGGTATTCAGCATCTCTCCTCCCCTTTATTAATGAAGTCATTAATGTATATCTCTCTGCACGACCTGTTTCAGCAAGTGCTGGGGAGCTGCGGATGAGAGGTGCTCCCTTGCCTGCACAGCCCGGGGCCACAGAGCAGCCCTGCTGCATGCAGAAGCGCCGAGCAGCGTTTCGAGCCCCCGCACCGGCTCACAGGGGCTCACCCATTGTACGGTTAAGCCAAGTCAGCATTTGCTCGTCAGCCGCTGCTCCGAGCCAGCCGATAACAGGGGGACGTGCCCTCTCCTCTGCTTCTGGAATGAATCCGCCACCCCAGCCCATGCTGAAGCTGATGCTTAGGATGAAAACTGGCTACACCGTGCCCTCCCCAGAGTCAAGCTCTTCCGGGGAGCCAAGGTGCCCGTATGTCACAGCGACAGGAGAGTTATAAATGGCTTTGGCAGAACAAATGTGCGATGGCTTTGAATCAGAAAGCAGCCAAGCCCGATGCCTCCTAGATAGCAAGGCAGAGTGATGAAGCCGCAGATCGAGAGGCCTCTATCACAAATAAAAATGTCACAAAAGGAGAAATGGAAAGAAAGCAGCTTTGTGCTTCAATTAAATGACGACATCTCGTTCTGTCATACCCCCCACTCCTAAGTGGCACACACACTTGCTACGCAGCTCATCGGGGGCTGGAGGGAAGCCTCGCTCCAGACTGTCTCTGCACGCAGTGTTTTCCCGCATACTTCTACGATC
Organism: Burhinus bistriatus; assembly: GCA_013397275.1. NCBI lineage: Eukaryota > Metazoa > Chordata > Aves > Charadriiformes > Burhinidae > Burhinus > Burhinus bistriatus. The sequence continues at coordinate 633,556 of VYXH01008708.1, read as the reverse complement.
GCCTGCTTCTACAGCGAGAGACCTCGGAGGCAGCAGGGTTGGAAAAGCGAGAAAGACAGAAGGGGGGGGGGAGGGAAGAGGAGAGAGGAGCGGGGCCCTTAGCTAACACTCTTCTGCGTAAGCAAATGCATCCGCTCTTTTTAAGAAATATCCTCTGGCTTGACAGCTGCAGCTGAAACCCTTGGGATAGGCAACACCCAGCAGAGCCTGGGTTTCTGTTTGTTATCTGCCACGGTCTCCCACCCTCCCGGAAGGCACATTGTCCTCAGCCAGCCACTGCAACCTGCCACGGCAATGGACATGCAAACCCCAGCACCCAAAATCCACCCTCCCCAGCACCCCCCCACGATACCGGACGGCTTGTTTGCTCCCCATGCCTGCTGGCAGCCAGGCGAGGAAAAAAAACAACAAAGCGACAACCACGGAAAGGCCACCCTGAAGGAAGCGAGTGCACGTCCTTTCGTGGCCTTTTTGGGTGAGGGACCCCTCCGCCCCATGCCCCTCCCAGGCCCCACAAAGGCAGCACTCACAGCTCGGTGCATGTTGGACATCGGCGGCGAAGCCCAGCGGATTCCAGAGCAGAGCTAAAAGAGGAGAGCCATCAGACGGCCTTTCTCAGCACTGGTTGCACAGCATACAAGATCATGTTTTGATTACAAAAGCCTCGTCTGGGCTCCCAGCCAAGAGCACTGGCTGCCTAATATACCAAGCACAGACAGGGTTTTGAGTGCCTGTGTCCTCCTCTCCAATCTCACTCTCTTTTTAAAAGAAACACTCCCCCTTTTCCCCCCTCCTGACTCCTTTTAACTTCCTGATGCCACAAGCTCGCGTTCAAAGTGGGAAAAGCCAGGCGAACAATGAAAAATGGATCAGGGAAACAGCTTGACTTCACTTCGTGGCCATTCATGGGGTCGTGTTGTTTGTTATGCATGGCTAGTTGCACGCCTGGCGGGGGATCGGGAAAATATCTGGGGTCCTGAATGTCTTGTGAGTGCCAGTAGGTGCATGAGCCTTCATGGGAAAACAAGTGCTGGATTTGCCTTTTTCTGTTTAATTTCAAGACTCCCCAGGAATGATTTCCCCACTTTTAAAATGTGTCTTTCCTTCAGGGAGGGTGCAGAAGCAATGCCATGGGGTCAGCATTACCATCCGGCACCATGACTAGCAGCAAACCCATAGTGAAAGGAGAGAGCTCTCCAGTAAGTCCTCATTTGAAAGCTGCCAAAATGACCCCCAGAAGAGTCACGAATAGCGGGGCTTTGAGAAAACAGGCAGCATTCTTCTGCTGCACTCTCGGGTTGCCACACTCAAACTGTTATCTCAGCACCATGTCCTGGCTGTGTGCTACGTCCTCCCTCAATGCAGACTGGCAGCCCTTTCCCTCACCCTCTAAGGGACCCAGATCAGGCAAGAGGTGAACGGGAGATGGAAGCACACAAGGGCCCTGCTATGTTTCTATACTAAAAAAAACGAGCAGGCCTGCTGCTGGTACCTATCCCCCCTAAGAGCTTTGAGCAGGTTAACCACTCACAAAATCCAAAAAGTTCAACCCCAAATCCAGCATGGTTCAACGGAAGCCTTCAAAAGACTTTGAAAAACTCTAAATCTGGCCCCTCCTCTGCGCGTAACTCTAGCTATTGGAGATCAGGGCTAAGGCACTAAAGGACCTGGAAGCATGGCTTAGTAAAAGCACTTAGAGGGAAAGACTGACCCATATCAATTAGTAGATACCCAAATGATGGAAGGAAATTGAAACCATTTCCCAGGCAGTGCCTCTGAATTCAGGCTGAGGAAGGAAATGAAGACTCTGCTGTGGATGGAAAATTGGGAAAGACACAAGAGCTTTGCTAGAGCCCAGATGCTTGTCAAGAGGTTTGTGTCAGGCAAGCCTGTGCAGGAGGTGCACAGCAGAACCATGCAGGGCTTTTCCTTGCCCTGGGAACACAGGGGAGTTGAGAGGATGGTGCTGCCTTGGGTTTCCAAGTCGGCACAGTCCCTTGTGAGGGTGGAGTGATGGCCTATTTTTGGTTGGGCTGGTGGCCGCAGGGACAAGGTCAGCCTTGGGAGATGCTGCTGAGCTGAGTCAGGGAGTCAGGGTTCACGGAAACACTTTTACCAGCAACAGTGTATTATCCTGTTTGTATGGTGGCCATGTTCCTGGGCTCAAGAAGACTGCACATGCTGCTAACACCGGGGTCTGGGTTAACACAGAGACCCACACCGTTATCCCAAATACCAAGGCCAGGTTCTTTGCACAGTGCAGGGTAAACACCATGTGCTGCGGGGTCCATTGTGCTACCCATGGATCGCAGTAGCTAAGGGACCATGTCATGACTAAGTTGTCAAAGTATAAGCTAAGTGCTTGCAAGGAGTTTCTACAGACCTCGTAGTCATGGGCATCCTAGGTCCCTGCTGTTATCAGTGGTGTGGTCAAGCTCTTCCAGCAACGAGCAGTGCCATGAGCAGGCATGAAAAGCCCCAAAATACCTTTGCCTTGCTAATGTCTCTGGAGAGCTGCAGTTCCCTCCAGGGCAGCGTCGGCTACTCCACTGCCCTCAACACAAACAGCTGACATTTCTCAGCTGTCCTTGACTATGTCTGAGTGGCATAAATGACAAGCATCTGCTTCTGCATCATCATCTGAGACCGATGAGAAGATGAATGCTCAGTTAATGCTGCAGAAACCCAGGGGCAAAAGGGCCCAGTCAAGGGAGCAGCATCTGCAGTTTCAGCAGTGGGATAGAACGGGTTGGTCTGGGGACCTGTTTGTGCTCTTGGGCCTCTCACAGGATGTAGAAAGCAGAATCTTATAAATATGCTGAGATTTACGGAGTTATATACATGCACATATGTTTGCTTATACCTGCTGTCATGGCCAGAAAGGGTTGCAATAACACCAAGGCTGTCCTCAACTTAAGGGCTTGCTCTGAACTGTCAAAAACTCTGATTTGCTCTTAAGTCCCGAGATTAGTACTGCCTTCCCATGGGGTCTGTGCCTACCTCCAGGACCATCATCCTGGCACCAGGGAGCACCAATACCCAGGTGTCTGCCACTTGGGAAGGAGAGGAGCCAAAGATGGTGTCCAGTGTCCTGCTCCGGTGAGAAGGGTGTATTGGCTGCATGACATTTTGGGGGTCCTGCAGGACCTCAGGACACACTAAATCCTTTTCACACAAGCACCCCCACCTCGGTGGCTGAAGCACATCAATACTGCTCTCTCAGGCAGTTGGTGGCAGCTATTTCCCAGCACGCAGCAACTTGACACAGTACTTCAGCCAGCAAGTGGATATTGCATCCATGTGCGACAGGAAGGATGTTTGGAGAAACCAGCTTAATTACTCACCCAGCAATTTGTCCACCACCCCCAGAGTTAATCCCTTTATTCTTCTAAAACCGCCAGAAGCAGGATGGCCTGATTCTGGGCTCTTTATTGTGCTCTGGCTGCTGTGGACTAACTTGTGCCATCTCTGAAGCCTACTCATTGCAGAAGCTGTGGGGCATACCCAGGGTTGGCTCTGCGATTTCTGCTTTACAGAAAGAGGATCTATGAGCTCCTGCTAACTATTTGCAGCCCCTGAAGGAGCAGTCCCTGGAGTGGACAGCAGCTTGCTTTCAGGAAAGCCTGAAAGCTGGAGAAATCAAGAGGACACAAGGGGAACTTTGCTGCGTTGCCCTGCCGGGGCTGAGCTACAGAGAGGCTCAGCTGAACTCCCCTAAGCACAGCCTCCAGCTGCCTACTTGGAGCCCCTGCTCTCCACTCAGGGCAAAGTATGCTGGAAATTTTTCTGGGGCAAAGGAAGGAAGTCAGGGCACTGACCTGTCCATTTTGTGCTCGTGACGGTGAAATAGTCCCTTTCTCTAGCTGTGCGTTGCAAAGCCTCTCCCTGACCAGTTTCCTCACAAAGAATCATCTCTGACAGGAGTCTACAATCTCCCTGCTCCAGGACAGCATTCAGCAGCTCGCAGAAAGTATTGCCCCACATTTTGACAGCAAAACTATATGTTTCTTCTCTATCTCTGCCTTACACAAAGGCTGAAGGAAAGAATCTGATCCCTCAATAAACCCAAACCTGACCACCCTGAGAAGCATTCCTGGCATCCCTTCATCAGCCTTTCCACCAGCAGGAACCGCCTTGGCTTGAAACCCTCCTTCCTTTTCCTTTCGCCCTCGGTGAAACTCCTCCAAAGCCACTCAGTCCCATGCTGCCACTTTTCCCAAGTACACTTCACCCACCTTCATCTTGGCTTCTCTCCCTTTTTTGCATGGCCGCTATTTAGTCAACAGATGGCACTCGGTAACTGCTGGGAGAAGCTGGGAGCCAGCTGCCAAAAAGCCCACTGTACAAGGAGCTTGAAGTCTGGCTGTTTTGGGAGGCTGCTTTTATATCGTGTATCGGGACTGCAGATAAGCCGCATGGCTGAGTTTCAGAGGCGTCCCTGCATACTGCCGTATGCAGCAATGAACTCTCAGATCATGCTGCCTGAGGCTCCTGAGCAGAACTAGCAACCCCTCTCCAGGCCTGTCAGATAGAGGGAGGGACGGGAACATGCAGTGTATCAAAGAAGAGTTTCCCAGCAGCCTGGAGGCATCTTTCGTATCAACCAGAGAGCAAACTTCCCTGCAACAAGCAAAATCCTCGTTTGCCTCCCTTGCTTATCCCCCTCTCTGATCCTTCGGCCAGCTGCAACTGCAGGATAAAAAGGCGTTTGAGGCATTTCCTCCAGCCAGCCAGGAGAAAGGTCAGCATATTCCCTAGACTGAGAGGAGGGACCAGCGAGAAACCTTAAATAGGCTTTAGCTGGAGAGACTCATAGGGATCAAAGGACAGCTGAGACATTCATTTTTAAATGTGTCAATATACAATTAAAAGGAAAACTACCAAAGCTTGTTAAAGGATATAATGGCAGCTTGGTCCTGCTTAAAATCACTGAAGATCATAGCTGCCTGTCGGTACTAAGGGGCTGCCTTCCCATAGCGGCACCAATCATAGCAGCAGCACAGAAACCTCTCGGGAGGTGCAGAGCAGTCCTGTTCCTGTTGGAGGACAAGTTTGTCCCCTCTTTTCCCCCTCCCTTCGCATCATCCCAGCCTGCAGGTTCTTGCCCCAAGTCCTGTGAGTGAGATCTGTGCCTACCCATGTTTAATGCCACCTTGAATAACTCATGTTCTCATCACCTCACCTGACATTCTCCTCTCCTGAAAAACCTGCAATTCTAGTGTGGGGCCTCTGAAGCTGAGCGAACAATAAGAGGATCTGTCCTTTTAGTTTTTCCCACTTCCAGACATGCACAGCAGGGCCAAATACAGGTTTGCTGACCCCATTTGCTACCCCAGCCTTCACATGGACACATGACCTAGCCTTGGGAAGGGTGCCAGGCTGTGGAAAGTAGCCGGGACAGCCAGCCAGGCAGGTTCTTTTCATCTTTTATGGAAATGAAGTCCTTGGGGAAAGCATGGAGAGCTGCAGACAGCAACTGGTTTGCCCTGGGTGAAAGCTGTCATCAGCAGGGGCCAAGGGAGGTTCCCCATTCCAGCCCATGGCTTCAGCCCAGATCCAGGAGGACGTGGGCAGCCCAATGGCCTGTAACTTGTAGTTACATTCCAGCTGGCTCTTGATATAGTCATGTGCCCCTTGTGAACTACAAAAAGTCAAAATTATTTGACACAGGGCTGCTTTGGGGCTACACCAGTGGCAACATGACCCACTTTCAGTCTGATGCAGGAAGAATCGGAAAACTCAGCGGCTGTTCTCCGGGCCCATGAGTGCCTCTCATCCCAAGCAAGCTCAATTAAAACCTAACCAACCATTTCACTTCTTGCCAGCAGAACTCAAAAGCAAACTCCAGAGACCAACCTTGGCTCCAGGGTCTAAACTGGAATGAAGACTCTTCATGGATTCCAACAGCGTCACATTGCACCGATGCATGGGTTCGGTTTGGGCTCAGCTCACGGGGAGACAGGCTTTTCTTGTGCAGAGGGTTAAGGTGCAGAGCTAATCTGGAGGCCAAGATCACGGAAAGTGCAGGAGCCAGCCTGCAAGAGGCACAGAGACGTCTGAGAAGGGAGGAGATGAAAAGAGGAGTCAAGGTGGCAATTAAATATTAAAGGACCAGTTCAACAATAATTAATACTTGAGTGAAGAGAAAGGGTGGAGGCGCATGAAGCGCTTGCAGACACTTGCTGTGCTGTGCCTGGCTGGCTGAGTGCTTCACTCAAGTGGCAGAAAACTCTTGAAATTGCAAATAACCCATGCTCCAGCAGGATGGAAATCATGATTCAAGAGGGTGAATTAAAACCCAGTGGGAGACACTGGTTCTTCATCCAGCTATGGTCAGAATTTGAGCCATGTTGGCATTATTTCATCCCTTGAACAAGCTGAGGAGGCTCAGCTTGTGATAAATTTATATCATGTTTACCAAGGTCCAAGAGGAGACCACACAATTACTCCTGAGAGGTTTCCTAACTGCACACATCACATCACACTCAGAAAATCCCCTGCAAAACACTTAGGGAGCCATCATGTGCACTTGCCCCATTCTTACTTTTCTTTGGGCATCCATTTCAGGTCTCTGTGTGAGCTCCTGAGCGAGGTGGCCCTCCATTGGGACTGTGGACATTTTGTTGGTCCTTCTGACTTGCTCCCTGCAGCATGGGCAAGCACATTGCTCAGGGCTGGGGGCACTGTGCAGCCCAAACCCATGGGATTAGGGTAGGCTAAAATACAGGGTTTAGAATTGGGTTTGTAAAAAGGAAAAATTCCATTTCCTTTCTCCCTGGAATACTGCATTTCCTTCAGTACCTTCAGAAGGAGCTGGTTAAATAACACTCTTCTTTTGACCTGTTGTTATTTAAATGTTTTGTTGAGGAAGGGTTGGAAAAAACATTTAAAGATGCCTTTTTCTGGAAGCATCAGCTGAAATATTTTGAGCATTTCTGAAGCTCAGTTTCTAATCAAAAAAAGCAGAAACATTTCAACAATGTGAGAGATGGAACCTTCCCCCTCCACTCTCCTACTTGCTTTTAAGCCAAAACAACTGCTTTTCATGCCCCCATGGCTCTGATCCTCCTGAAATGGGCCATTTTGGCCAATTTCCTCTCCAAAATGTAAACTGGGTCGTCTCTGGATGACACTGTCTCACTAGCACTGATGCCATTGGGACAGAAGAGCTTGGCTCTTGCTGAATCCTGCAAGTCCTGTGGGACTAAGATGAGACTGGCACAGGCAGGGATCAGCACTTTACGGCCGGCTCTGCTCGCTCGAGTTTTCCTCCCATTGCAGGGGACCGTGCAGGAGCCAGACCAGCTGTCATCTTGCGGGATCCAGCTGTAAAGCTAGTATTTGTGGTATGAGTAGGGTAAGGTTGTTATTATGAAATAAAAACGGCAAATTCACAGCTGAATACAGGTTGAGGGATTGGTTAATGGCTAATTTTCTTGTTGTGATGGCCCTGGGCACGCGACGGATTGGGTCTGGGCTGGTATCCGCTGGTGCCCGTGTTATATCAATGAAGGCTCAGAGGACTAAGGAAATCGCTTGTGCCAGCAGCACTAAGGAGCTTATGGGAGGACAGTTAACAGTAGCTCAGCTCTGATCAGCAATTAAAACAATGATCAGGAATGGGGCTGGCAGCTCAGCCAGGATGGGATGTCTCAGTCTCTTGTTGGAATCTGCCAGCCCTGCACAGGCAGGAGGAGTTTCTCTGGCAGAGAGGAAGACCTTACTGCTACGTTCAACAGCCAGGATTAGTTCAGAGTAGTTCTTCTGTCCTTCATTATACCTGGTCCTATTCTCCACTGCAGCTTTGATCATCACCTTCACAACAGTCCAGAAACCTGCCAGAACTACAAACCTGATTTTCGGGAAGCCACCCCTGCTAGCACTAGCTTTTCCCAACCAGTGTTTATGGTTGGAATTTAAACTCATCCTGGGCAAGACTGTAATATTCCTATTTTGAAGGTGTTATGGCAAAGTTTAGATTCACCAAGATAAAGAATGACCCAATAAGGTTGTAAAATAAAAAGCTCTCCCCACGATAAAACTTCCTAGCTGACATCACTGGTCATTCATCTGATTTTCTTTTCCTCAGCATGGACAGACTCACAAAGGCCAAGACTTTCTCTTGTCCTTAAATCTGCTAGCACTGCCTCAACACACCCAAAGGAAGAAGGGGAGAGCAGGAACCCTTTAAATAAGCCTTGCCACAACAGAAAGAGCAACACAGTCCTCTCTTCAGAGGCTGGAACGGGGGGCAGGCAGTTAAATACTCACTGGAGCTCTCAGGCAAACTTCCCTACTGAAAAATTAGATTAGCAAGGCCGAGAGTCTCCTGGTAACTGACACCTCGGCTGTGTTTGCTGAGTGGTGATAACAGGTCATATCAGCCCGCAAAGCTACCGGACAAAACCAGGGGAGCCACCAGCACTTGTAACCTCCTGTGAGCAACGCCGCTAATGAAGCGAGTGAGCTCAGGAGTAGAGGGACCTCCAGGTTGGAGGGAGACGCCAGAGCTGTGTGCACCGTGGAGCATCATCGCACGGCTGCCTTTGGAGGAGGCTCTGCGGAAACAGTTTGAATGCAAACACTTTTGTCTGCTGACACAGAAGGGCTGTCTGCAAAGCAGGGGACGTAAGTCTCCAGGGGCGTGTCTACCTGCATCTAACAACACTTCAGGTAGTTGGAGGGGTGTTTATAAGATTTTTTTTTTCCCCATTGGCGAAACGTCAGTTCAGAAAAAGAGACTTTTTTCACATGAAAAGCCCTGTGTCAGCAAACCTCCTATTTCAAAAAAATTGAGTATTCTGAAATCCTGGAGCTGTGGCCCTTTTTGTGTTTCCAAACAGAGTGCCCAGACCCACAGACAGCAGAAATGAGCTCATCTCTCACCTGCATGTTCCTCAGCATCAATCAAAATCCTTCTTTTGTGCAAAGCTGCACCACTGTACAGCTTAGAGGCCCAAGGTATTGCCAGCAAATGGTGCCTCCCAGTGTACTCCTTGTCATGTTTATTAACGACCTGCCCTTCTGGAGTGGAAACTTGATGCCTGAGACCCACTGACCTGCAATACACCCTTTTCAGCAACAATCTACCTGCATCAAGCCAGGTGAGCAGAGATGCAATAGGTACAGTAGAAAATTTGTGGCTTGCTCCCTTCTCTATCAAGATGGCATGATAAGTCTCGGCTGTGTCCTGCTTCTTCCCACATCTTCATACCAAGAGGCTTGTGAACATTTATTCAGTCTCTTGGATCTGCTGAGGTTTACTTCAGAAACTGCACAGGCTGTACGTATTGTCCTTCGGGGTCTCTACAGAGGCTATGTCTAGCTTGCTGCTCTTGCCTGGAGCTGAGAGAATTGAAGGCTGTGTTAGCAATATGGGTCATGTTGCACGCAGCGTCCTCTCCACCTGCAGCAGACCTCCCATGCGCTGCAAATTGTGACTGACAGCACACGGGAAACACTCCCGTTTCTGGGATGGGCACAGGATGTATAGAGTGTGACTAACACCATACCATGGCTTTCCTGAAGACTCAACCCCTTCCAGATAAGTGGTCTCACACCCTTATTTATTCTTAGGGTTTAAAAAGAAGGTGCTTGCCCCATCCAGCGCATTGTCATGGCCAGATTTCCTCTCTTATACTCCAGAGACATGGGTATGTCAATGTTAGGCTTTAGTGTGCTGTGTGACACTTGGGTATAGCATATTTTGCAGAATCAAGCTTGAAATGTGGGTCTTGTGAACTGCAGGAGCCTAGGACAGGGGATGGCTGGTTTTGAAGTGTTTGATCTCATACACATATTTGGTCCTGGCAGGACCACACTGTGCAGGCTGTTTGCAAGATCCTCAGTTCCACTAAAAGCCATGATTTTCAAACCTTTTTGAAGCTAAAGAAGGTATTGTAACAGACACAGTTAGTCAAGGTATGTTGATATATCCCAACGTCTTCTCTGGCCTTCCCCAGACTGAGAACTTATGGCCCAAATCCTCATAAGAAGAATATTTACACACAAAGGATCAGTCAGTCTGGGATATCTCAGGATGCTCTGAGGGAATTGGCTCACTGTCAATCACGCTGGGAAATGGTGCAAACATATGGGCTGCTTCAGAGCAAACGTGGCTGTGCTCCCAGCACAAGGCACTGCAGAAAATGGTACAATATATCTACAGTGAGATTTTCCCTGCCAAGACAATGCTGAATTGGGTCTCCATGGGCCTCCTGCCCCTTCAAACACACGGCAAACTCATCACAGCTCTTGTTTGCTTCAGCTTGCAATGTACTGGTGCCCAGAAACGTAAATGCCATCTGCCTGGCAGCTTCTCAGCCCATGGTATTGTGTCAACAGCCCCTCAAAGGTTCCCAGCACTGCAGGAACCTCGCGGTCATCCTGTGAAGCAGAGAGGGGCCCTGCAAGGACCTTCCTGTGCTGCGTGTGGGCCGTGCTGCAGCACACACCCTGCGCACATGTGATGGACAGAAATAATAAATGGCCATTAAAATTGCCCTTTGAAATCTTGTATCTTTTACCTGTTGGCACAGACAACTTTGTGCAAATTTTGGAAGGTGACAGCTCCTCCGAGCCCATCGCAGGACACAGCAGTCACAAATGGCTTTGAATAAATAGGCACTAAATCTTATTTTTTCAGTAGTTACATTTCTAAGAATTCACAGCATCAGTTGCACCTGCAAGCCAGAAGAAGGCAATCATAGACCAGCTCATCTGACTCACGTAACTGGAGTTGCAAGGAGGAAAAAAAATGGGCTCTGTTGAGTGCAAATGTCTGCAGAGACATATGTCCTGCTGTGTGCAACAGCATTGCTCGTGCTGTGCTGCTGCAGCAGATCAGCAGCAAATCAGACCGGCTCTATAAGGGAGACCAAACATGCATCTAGGCCTTTCTCCTTAGGCACCCAGCACCAAAATTTTGGCATAAGTGTCAGCCTAGATGTAAGTAGCTGTTCGGATAAACAGGTCTGACTCAGGTCTTGGCATTCAAACCGTGACTAAAGCACATTTCTATCTCTAAATTAAACCCTCCTGAAGTTGCAGAAGGTGGGTGGCTACATTCACCTGTAATATAAGCTCTGTACAGTGAAGGTGAGTGGGGCTCGATTTGCCAACGCAGCACCACCCTGCCATGGACCTGTACTCTGGCTAAGGAAGCAATTTCACGGGCTGAGACAACAGAAGGTTTATGAAGCAGAAGAGGCCAGCACTGCTGCTGCTGTACCCATGGAAATCTTCCAGCACGGGAGGTGTCTGGCACACTGTCGCTGGCTTTGAGGAGTGAAAATACCCTTGCTATTTTATTGCTCCAGTGAGCAGTGACAGGCCAGGGTTCGAACGTAGCTGGCTGCAGATCTGTGAGACATTGCACATTGCTTGGAAACGGGCAGCCTGCTGCCAACTGAAGCAGCTGCACAGTGATCTCCAGCCTTGCCTTGACCACGGTGACTCCAAGGGCTTGGCTGTCCACGAAACTCATAACATGAGTGATTTTGCACTGTCCAAAATATCATGGTGGTGTCACCACTGCAAGCAGTCAGCTTTGAGAGTGGTTTCCCTGAGACCTGGGGTAGAACTGCCTGCAGCAAGAGAGGCAAGGATGCATCCCCTTCCAAAGAGACTGATCCAGACCACTCTGCCTCCATCCTGCTGACTCACCCATCGTGGTTTGCCAGGCACTGTGGAAGAAAACATTCCTCTTGAGGAAGGATGTTCTCAGCTTGAAGGAATTGTCTTGTGGGCATCATTTATGTTCCTAAAACAGTTTGGGAGCCCCATTTGCTCATCCTTCCTGCTTACTCTTGGGTTTTATCTGCAAGGGGATGAAATCTTGGGACCAGCACGTTTCCCCTAGAATGGCAATGAGATCTCCTCTACCAGTCTCAAACTGGCCAAGCACAGAGAGGACACAGAGTGGCAATATTCTAAATGGCAACAGGCACTGGGAACAGCATCAGCTTCTGGCGGATAGTGTGTGCTAATGGGCACAGGCAGCTCCTCCACTGCTGCAGTGCAGGGGCAAGAGCCAAGCAGATTTTGAAGAAAGGGACTCCCGGCTTCCAGGATGTCGGCCACCACAGCCACTCCCTCCCAGCACTACCTGCGGGTGGGTGCGAGCCCAAGCAGTAGGTCCAGGCAAAGGTCTAGGAAGTGTTCCTGCTCCATGGCAGCCACCTCCTTGGATGCGGATGGCATTGCACGAACGTAGCAGTATTTGCAGCAGTCTGTTCTTATCAGTTGCCAGAAGGACTGCAGGACTTGCTGTTTCTTTCTCTGTGCTGGCACTGGCTGCTCACAAAGCCAGACACACACAGCAGAGCCGGGAAGCAGCAGAATGCGGGTGTCTGGCCAGAACGGCAGGGGCTTGTTTTGGAGCATTACTGTGCAGCATGGCTGCACCGGCTGGTGGAAATGCCTCAGCTGGGGGATAACCATGTGGTGTGTACACTACACTCCCATGCTGCTTGTTGTGATTCACTTCAACCAGGGAAGCAAAACCCTGAGGATTTGCCCTGACTGGAAGAAGTACCAGTGTGTAGGTAACATTTCCATCTCATTTTCCTGCCCCAGATGCTTGGGGTATCCACCAAACCACCAAAATGGCTATTTTAAAGCCAGAGGGCCCTAAGTGAATTGGCGCCAGGAGAGCACCACTTGCTGAACAGCAGAGCTTTTGCCTGCCTTGCAGCTCATGCGACGGATGGGTGATGGGAGCTCTGCTGAGCTGGGCAGCACCCATGTGTGTGTCTCCAGTGCAGCAGCTCCCAGGTTTATCGACACAAATAGGCAGAAATATGATGGTCTGTGTTGTAAAGGAGCAAGATGACCATCACAGCTCACTCTGGTTTTAAAGTCCAGCCATGTGCTCGTGCACAGCTCGGTGATGTTTTTGTGAACGGGAGCCTCTTTGCATACAGGACCTGTCTTGGCATAGAGAGTTTGGTGTTAGTCATGGGCACATGAGGGCTGAGAAAGAGGTGTCTTCAACTGCAATAAAAGCAGCTTCATTTTTTATTCTGTTTGCCCTATTCTTATTTTTCTTCATTGGTCACCTCCTGTATTGAACAACCCCTTACGGATTCAGGTAAGGGGTCCTTTGGCTGTTACTGAGATGCTCTCAGGTTTTGCCCAAGATTTGGCTTTCTTCTGCAGGCTGCTGCTGACACTGTATTTTTCTTTCTGTCCTACTCTGAGGGAGCCAAATGTCAGAAAGGGATTAAAAATGATGGGCAGCCATGGAAAGAAGAGCACATGTAGCTCCAGGCGCAGGCATCATCTTTGCTCACTGTGCCATCCAGGGATGCCAGCCAGTGTAGTCTCTTTCACAAGTAGTTATATAGTTTAGAATCACAAAATAGCTTGGCCTGCGTTTCCAAAGGGCCCAAACCCCGAAACATCTCCTGGGGCAGCAAGAGGGAGAAACAGATGCCAAAACCAATGCCCAAGACTCAACAGCAGGTTGTAGGTCCACCTTGCTAAAAAGAGGTCAAGGCCTTATATTGAATGGATCTATTTGCAGTGTAGCAAGAGGGATTCTGGAGGCTCAGGGACCCACGATGTCAGTCCTAGAGATACAGTTATCTCAGAGGCGATGCTAGCACTGCATAACTAGCAAAAGTGGGCCATCAGGAGGATGTGGACGTGTCGCTGCCTGTTCCTGACGATCCAAAGAGGAACAGGAGCAAAAGCAGAAAGGGCAGAGCACAGGGGGGATTGTCTTGTGACAGTGTCAGTGGAGATGAACCGAAGAGATCTGAGCCAAAACAGCCGACGGCAAATGTTAGCAATCAACCAAGAGACTGCAAAACATTGCGAGCCTGGGACCGCCACGCTCCGGCACCCTGCCCGGGTGCTGCGTGGGGTCTGCTGAGCCAGCTGCGACTGGTGTGTGAAATGCTGAGCTCTGCTAACGGGAGTCAGGCCATCGTGAATCGAGCTAAATTCTGCTTGGGGAAATGTTGATTTACGGTGAAGGAAAACGAATTGTGCTGAAAGTAACCATGCTAAGATAGGGCACTGTGAAATGAGCCATGCTGAACTGTGACTGTAGCACAAAGCAAATCCATTGGGAAATGCTCTTGGTCACGTCTGCCAGCCCATCAGGTTAAAGCCTTATTCTGCCTTCTTAGAATTCTCTAAGGATATGCCCGGCTTGTACTCCTAAAGATAAAGGGAGCCTTGTTACTGACTTCAGTGGGAGAGGGAGGAACCTCCAAACTGGGGGGACTTTGCACACACAGCAAGTGAAGCATAGCGTTCACTTCTGACTCCGACTTCTCTCAAGACAGAGGAGAGCTGCAGAGACAATGTTTTGCTTTTGGTTGTGAAAGAAATGCAAGTGGATGGTGAGCAGGAGGGCTAGGAGAAGCAATAAGCTATACAAAATGAAGAAAAGAGATGCTTCAAGTAAAAACCATATCAAAGCTCAAATATGAAGTTTTTTCTCTTCCCTCTTTCACAAGTCAAACAGGAGAGGTAAGAAATCTGTCTTCAATTGCCACAAATACCAGATAGTGTCAAAAACACCCAACTCTGCTCCCCGGGGCACTGTTACGCAGTCCCCTTGGCAGCCTTCCTACCTCAGCCTGCCTCCTGCGGAGACAATGGGTATGAGGTGGAGAGATGTTTGCCCTGGCTCTTCCAGGAGCAGTGCTTTCTGACCTTTTTCCATGTGTCAATACCTAAGCCTTTTACTAGCAGAGGTTTTGAGCCCTGCTTGGGGAGCTCAAGCCCCAAGCCAGCAGGCTTTCTGCTCTGGGATGCTTTTCATGAAATGAGGCGCAGTTGATGGATCCCCTAAATTTCTCAGGATCGGCAGCAGAAAATAGCTGTCTTGGATGACAGAGGGCTTTTTGCATCATAGCAGCTTCATAAACCTGCCTCACCCCTCAGCCCCCTCTTACATCACCCCCAAGGCATCTTCGGCCCATTCACCTGCTCATATATCTTCCCTCTCCCTTCCTTCTCTCCCCCTTTCTCTGCTCACCAGCTTTTTTCTCTTTTCCACACATATCTGTTACTGTCTCTCAGCTTTTTTCATACTCCTGACCCTATACCTCCCTTTTTTGCTATTTTTCTCTTTGCTTCTACTTTTTTTTTTTTTTGGTCATGTCTCTCTTGCTCACCCTCCTCCACCTTCCTTCATGTTGGAGGGACACCAGGGACCAGCTGGACCCATCTGATGCTGGCAGGTCTCAGATGTGGGTTGCCATGGCAAAGAGCCAGCTCCCACACTGCCGAAGAGTGAAAAAAAGCCAACATGACGTACTGACCAACTACTCCAGCCCCGGCCGTGTAAGAGTGGCCCTGAGAGGGACGTGGGCAGCCCCAATGCCTGCCTTGCGCAGTGCTTTGCAGCTAGCTGGGAGCATGAGCCCTGCTGTAGTCCCTGGGTAAGGGCAATTTAAAAAAATTAATCCATGTGTTGAATACCTCGCAGGCCACAGAGGAAACCTGTCAAGCTGTGGGAGTGAGGAAGTGTGATCCTCCCCACTTCACAGACAAGGAGTTCACACATCGGGCTGAGCCAAACTAAAAGCTGTAAGATGCAACTGTCTGTCAGAAGCAGTGGGATGTTTGCAATTCAGCCTGTTCCCACCATCCTTTCATGGCTTTATTATTATCATTACTGTTGCAAGTATTATTATTTAGCATCAGGAAGAAAGAAAAGGAAATAGCACCCATGTCCTTGTCATCACATTAATGCCAGCCAATCTTTTCAGCAGATACCAGGTTTCAGTCTTTCCTGCTGGGCCACATAATACAAACTACTCTGTAGCTGCTCCTCACAGCATATCTGATCCTACCAGGGAAGCAACGTTTCTGTGGCTAAGGCTCAGAAAAGAGGGCTGGTCCCCTGGGTGTGGGCAGCACCCTGCAGCCCAACCCAGCAGGGATCATCACGCTGGGATCCCCTGGGTGCAGGCAGCACCCTACAGCCCAGCCCGGCAGGGATCATGATGCTGGGACGCCAGTGCTGCCTGCAGCCTGTCCTCAGAAACTCCCTCTTGATGGGTTGGGAGCGGCGTCAGCCTACAGTTGGAGAGAGTCACCCACTCTGGCATTAGGAAAAGCTTTTTGTTCTTTAAACTGTCTTGGGCATTTAAGTCATTAAGGCAGGAAGGGCTTATTCTAAGCAGCTAGAGGATTAGTGGGAGTTACAGGATACTCTCTGGTCTAATACTCTCCCTTTTTGCTTCAGCTTTTCTGTAGCACGTGAAGCAAAAAGGATGCCACCCTCATGAGAAAGAAGGTCATTGCCACAGCAAAGGCTACAGGCATGGCCATGAGAATGGAAAAGGTTGTAGCCAACACCATGGCCGCACACAGGATGATGAGAAGGGAGAAAGTCACTGCCACTCCCATGGCCATACACATGGTCATAAGAAAGGCCCAGGCCCTTCCTAGCACAAGTAATGTCATGGTCATTGGCACGGGAGAAGTTGCAGAAGGAGCAGATACCTGAGTCTTCCACAAGCTCCGTGGGAAGCTCTCCCCTTGGCACAAGGTGACATGCGTGGCTACCATACAGCTCAGGGCAATTTTGTGGTATCAATACACATGGTTAGTAGGATCCTGCAACGAGAGGAACGTGTCTGACCTCCTTGCGTTCTCTGTACTTTCAACTCAGTTGTTTCAAAACTACCATCTATTTCAACAAATTGCTTACTTATTCAATGCTGCTAAAATCCAGAGGGTGAACCCACACACTTCAAAATGCTGCCCTGCACCTGCCAGGCGGGTCCAGGAGCCCTTCTGGGAGCTTTCCCAGCTTGGTCCCAAGCAGGAGCACAACCGCCGAGATGAGGGCCCTGGCACCCAAGGGGATTTGTGCACCGAGTGCACGCTCCAGCCCCTCTCGCTGCAACCCCACCAGACGTCTTTCCTCAGGAACGGCGCGCTGCTCGGGCTGAGGACGGGAAGGGGATTTGGGGGCCGGGCGAGGCGGTTTGCTCCATCTCCGCGCTCGGAGAAGCCCCTGCTTCCTCACCGCCATGTGCCCCGGAGCTCCTGCCCCGCACCCTGCACGAAGAGCGGGGCTGGCCCCGGGGGCGGAGGGAGGCGCCGGGCGACCCGGCCTCGCTGCTCACCGGCCCCCCCGCCACCCGCAGCCCCCG
>VYXH01008708.1:593292-616062 GCA_013397275.1 Burhinus bistriatus | reverse complement strand
GGGAGCTGCCGCCCTGCCACCACCTCCGGCTGTGTGGGTGCGGAGGTGGCCGGTGCCACCGGGGTGTCCCCGGAGCTGGACGCAGTCCCCCGGCCCCACTGAGGTGTGTCCCGTCCTCCCACCGGGAGAGACGGCAAAGCCTCTCGCTGCCTGAGGGCCGGGCTGCCCGCCCCTCGGTTTGGGGCTGGGAGATGTGTGCTGCCCGGCCGCTGCCCCGGCTGTTCCGGGCACGCCATGCAGATCCCACCGTGTCGGGAGCAACTGCCTGGCTTGGCCTCCCTGGCAGGTTTTTATCCTACAACATGGTGATTTCTCCCTTCTGCAGCAAGTGATGAGCTATTGTTGGTGAAGCTCAGCATGTTTCAGACAAGAGTCCTCATTGCGCTAGGCTAGAGGCAAGCACAGTTTGCACTCCAAAGATCTCCTCTATAAAACCCTGCAGCCCTCATCTTCTCCCCGCTGCGCCATATGCTCCCTTACCTGGTGTCTTTCACCAGGTTGGCAGCCACAAGCATTGTCATTTTCTGGAAACGTCAACAAGCCCATAATCATGGGCAAGGAGCCATCCCCAAATTTGCAAGCACATTGCCTTTTGTTAGACCGAAGGCAACAGATCTTCTGAGCTCTTCAGGTTCTGTTTGACCAGAGCACACCCTGAGGTCAACAGCACACAAATTCCTTCTAAAAGCCTAAGAATTTCACTTTGGTCTGATACAGGATATTCATACTGTGCCTGCCTGGGGGAACCAACAGGGCAGTCACTTCTCTGTAGACAGCTCTGAAGATCTCAGCCAGAGGCTGGTGTGCTTTCGGGTCTCGGTGCTTGCTGAGTGACTGTTACACAGCCCAGCACTGGTTTAAATCTTGGGCATTCGATGGGGTCAGAGTTATCACTGAAGCCCTGTTAGCTTTGCTTGCCTGAATAATCCTTGCTCATTCAAACAGATCTTTTGAAATGAAGGCTGCAGCCTGTAAGAGTTAAGTTATAGAGATGAGTTAAGCCATCTGAAACAGGTATATTTTGAATTTCACTCAGGCTGCTCACTCAGAAACTAAAATTCATGGCAATAAAGTACAAGAAGATAGCTCCCTCACTCCTGAGCATGCGTACACATAAATGCTTCTTTATGCAATGCTCTTCAAATAGCCACTAAGGGGTTGGCTCTGTAGTCCCCATCCTCTGGCCCTAGCTGATGCTCTTTATCATCAATGCCCAATTCACCAGCAGAAAAATACACTGCCTTCCTTCTGGCCTTTTTCAGGCTGGGATAGCAAGGTGCTTTCCTTTCTCTTTTTGTTTCATTTAATTTCGTTTCTTTTTTCTTCAAAACAAGGCTTAGCAAACATGATTTTACCAGCTCATTTTACATGGCCAGTGTAGACAGAGCAAACTGCATCCAGCCCTACTCTGGCCCCGAAGACTGGGTGGGGATCTGGAGCCCTTTGTGGCTGGTTGTATCCCATCACACATACCTGCACCGCAGAGCAGTAGCTGCCGGGGGTAAAGGTAAGGCTGTTCAGACGAGTCAATGGAAAGGATTATAAAACTAAACTTTCCTTGGCAGACTACGTGGGAAGCAGTGTTTTGCAGTCTCATTAATTTTTCATGATGATTTAACACACTCAGGAGTCTCATTAACAAAAAGATTGTAGGTCTTCTCAAGGATATGCACTATCCTGCTGCTAGACTGAAAAAGCAAAACAAATAGCAACTACACAGGAATTTTTCAGTGCACGAGGATTTGACCCAGCCTAAGGAGGAGATGGATTGCTCAGGAGGTGCCTGTCTCTCCCTGTCAGCTGGACAGGGGAGCTAGATAACGAGGCGAGAGTGAAACGCAAGGAACCCTTCCCTAATCTCTGGCAAAGGGCACTTGTAGCTTCTTAGGAAACACAAGTAAAGCAGCTCTTTTTTCTCGAGAGCTCCACTGCTGTTTTTCTGGTAGTAAGTTCAAAGAGAAAACCTCTATTTAAACTCCATTATAAAACCCCATTCTTAAAAAGTCATCTACAGCTTTCGAAGAAAAACCCATTAATCTAGATGGAAGCTGACCTATAGCACATGGTTTTAATTCAGAAAGAATTTATTTTTTTTTCATTTGGGAAAACTTCTACAGCTGATATGCAAGGAAAACCTTGCTAGAGTAAGAAAAAAAGGGAAAGAAAACAAAACTAGCTTCTTTTTTTATTAATGAAACTTTGCAGTGCTTAATGTCTAATTAAGCAAAGGTTCCTGGGGAGAAAGGGCTCTGGTTTTAGTCAAGACACAGACTCTTGCCCTTTCTCTTGCTTGTTTTTATTCCCCCTTGAGATTCTTCTGTCAACAGAAGTTGTAGTTTGACTCAGACATCAGACAGCTCCATTCACTTGGTAGGTGTTTCCCATCTTTCATATGCAAAGTGCTGCTTTCCTCATCCTCTCCTTAGTATGCAGAGGGTGAGATAATCTTTCTATTAAAAAAAAATAAGTGATTATAGAAATGGTCTTTGGGATGAGGGTGGAATAAGGCAAACCAATAAAAAAAGCCATTCCTTCAAAATGTGGAATATTTTTGGCTCGTTTCTGCTCTCTCAGAGACACATGTGCTCTGCTGCTGCATGGCTCCGAGGGGAGCAAGACCTGAAATGTGCTAAAGAGACGGAGTGGCTGAGGAAAGGGAAGGTGACCACACGCTGTCATTCCCCTGCCCCGCAAACGTTCCTCCGCCTGAGCTCAGCTCTGTGTGCTGGCAGAGTGAAGCCATCCTGAGGGGGAAGGAGCTAGGGGCAGGCAGCTGACACAGCATGCTTCCAGCAAACCCTCTTGCTGGGGCTTTGATGCTCAGGTTGGTGGGGAGGTGGGCAGCTAAAGCTGTGTCCTGCTGACACCTTCTGCGGAGCAGTGTCTGAGCTTCATAGCGGGACGTTGGTCTCTGGGGGGAGGGAGATAGCCCATGCCTGGGGATGGACTCACAGCATTCAGCCTTTGGCTCCTGCCACAGACTCTGCAGTGCTTGCCACTGCCCCGTGTCCCAGCTGAGGTGGAATGGCAGAAAGCTGTCTCCTTAGAAATCTTGTATATCTTGCATGTTTTCTTGTGGGAAGAAGCTTCAGTCCTTTTGCTGGCTCCCCCACATGAAGCAGGCTGCCTGTGCCCTGGTACTTGTCTCAGAAAAGCACTGCTGCACTCAAAGTGGCTCGATTAGTTTCATAAATTGGATTATTATACTGTCTAGACATCTCAAAGGAAGAGATGGGGAAGCAAATTGCTTGAGAAACGCAACTCATTGCCATGGGTAACAGGAGCAATTAACTCCAGTCTACCCCTTGCCCTACACCTCCCCGTCCCCCCTTTTCACAGCATTTCTTTGGTTGAATCCGGCTGAGCTTGAAGAAGGAAATGGAGGCTGTCAGGCTGCCTCTGTCAGCTTTTCTGTGGCTGGGACACCAATTCTGCCCACTCAGTCCCAAAGATGTCAAGTGTCTGTCATGGCCCAGACTGGGAATGAATGTTAAAAAAAAAATGTTTCTCTTCCCCTGATGTTAGTCTTTGCTAGTGCCAGCATGGCAAGCAGAGACCAGTGCGGTGCTCTGCCCACCTCTTCTCCTGCCTGACAATAAACAGGTATCAGCAACTCCCCCCCAACCATTTTTCTAGCATAGTTCAGGGTCCTGCAGGTGCAGAAAAGTAATAGCGACACGGTTGCAGGCAAACAAGGACCAGCCTATATCTCTGGTGCAGACCTCAGCATATCAAACATTAAGCCTGCCAGCACTATGGCTAATTGGGAGTGTAGCAAGTGAAGACTCGAATTCTGCAGAATTGCCAGCACTGATTATCCAAACCAATCATTATTTGTGAGCTCCAGGTTTCCCTGGAGATTTTGGATAACCAAGGTCACATCGTCATGGAGTTGGAGAGAGGCGAGCATAAGGCAACTCATATCCGGAGGGTGATTGACAGAACTGTAATTGTTTAGTCTGAAAAGGGGATAATGAAGAAGAGTCATGAGTAAATGATTTGAACTAGCCAAAGTTATTCTAAAATATGAAGTCACTGAGCAGGCAGGGGATTGAATTAAGAGTCAACATGCGGGGGAAGGATGGAACTTGACAGTATTTCGCAGCAAAGATGGTAAACAAGAAGAATGGGTATTCGTGTGAAATATTAGCATCAGATACATTAATGTATGTGCATAAAAACTGGAGGCAATCTGCGCTAGCCAAGAGTTTGTCATCTGCTTTCCCCACCAGGAGGTTTTGCAGCCGAGGGGTTTTTGGAAGAGGAATTTTTCATTGCATGCTTCCTGCATCTCCCTGACCACCTTCAAAGTGTATTTTGTGAAAGCCTTTTTGTTCTGCCCACTGTTACATATTCACCATCAGATGAGACAGACATGGCACTACAGCCATCAGACTGATTTAGTTACAAAAAGCTTCTGGTCCCAGTCTCCTATGCAGATCCAGCAGTTTAAATGAAAAATAATTTTGTTTTTGCTTTGGAAAAAAAGAACACAAATATTGTACAGATGTGGGAATACCAAAAGCACAAGTTGTCACATAGCAGTGTTTCTGTGAATTATTACGCATTGTAGGAAACCATCACCTATTTAAAGTGTATAAAAATCAGGAAAATCAAGAGGATCAAGATAGAGGGAAAACAGTAACTTAGAGGCATCAAAAAGGAAGTAAGAAAAGGTCTAGACCTTGCCAAAGCATAGCACTACCACAATCCCAGCTCTGACGAAAATTCCTTGACCCAGGACTATTAGTACAAAACTACAAACCCCACATAAGATGCACCTGCACTTCAGTCACTGGATGCCTGGGAAGAGTGAGAAGAATTATATTTTAAGCCTGAAAGAGGGGACTGAGGGACTCTCCGGGTCAGCTCTCCCAAACAAACTCTGTGTGTTTAGGATGTGGTGGTTAGCATCTCCCAGTCAGGTTGGTTCTATAATTAGTATAGATGGACAACGACTAATTAAAGATGTCATTTTATATGTTGACTACCATAGACCATAATCTTTCTTTCGTCTGTCTGTAGTGCACCTGCCCTGTACTGCACCAGTCCAGCTGAACCTGAATCCCTGCCAGTGCAGGGATGAGGCTGTAACAACTCCAGACAAGATCTCAGATGACATCTCCTGAACAGCTTTGCTGGCATTTGATATATAATCTCATGTATTGCATTCATATATACCAGCAACAAATTTGCAGTCTTCTGTTGTAAACGATCTTTATATAGAGCTATAACACAAATCACACGCTTGAAAGGCTGGGTAATCCTGCCACTAATCCGTCTGTGACAGGACAGCAAGGACTTCAAGCAATGTAGTTGATAGTATTTCTTTTGACAGATTCTGTGGGTGAGTGGGATATCATCGTCACAATCTGTTCAGGAGCTCCTGCTTTGGCCAACAGCGCTCCCTCTTGCTACATTGAACTAGCTCAAGCCTTACTGGTACTTTGGGTTGCAGGGCAGAGGCAACCAAGCACTGGAACTGCTGGGGACAACCTGTCAAGCTTGTCTCAATGAGGTGTGCACACATCTGTCTGCTGCTTTTCTGGTACCTGCTTCGGTGCAAACTTTTGACTTCTTTCCAGCCACTTTGTATATCTGTTGTCATAGGGAACATTAACGGTCTTGCAGATTCTGTCTGATGTTGCTCTCTTTGGGTGTACGGTGTCTTCCAAGGATGCAAAGAAGCTCACTTAGGCAGATATGGGTATTTGCATACTATTTTACTATCATTTTGCCATTTCTTCTCTCCTTCCTTGGCCACTACCAAAAAATATTCAGCAAAGGAATTTGATGACCCAAAATAAAATACCCCATGTAGTTCCCCCCTCCTGCATGGCCTGAGCTTCAGAAAATCTGCACTTGAACATCAGTCATTGCTTCTGAAGTCAGTGTCATTGTAATGAGGACCCATGAACATGCCATCCGTGTCTGTAACTATGCTGCAGCTGTCTTCTGGCTTAAACGCTAAAATTAGCATTGGATGATGTCTGATCAGTCGAGATTTCTTTGGTACTAGTCCCTGGACTGGTACACTACGCAAGTAGAGCTGAGTGTGATGTCTGTGCCATGAATCTCCCCTGGTATAACTGCTACCACAGATATTACTCTGTTGTAATGATTTTAGTGAAATAAGCCCATTTTGTAGATTCATGAAATATAGTTTCTCAGTGTTGATAAACTCAATTGATGTTGGAAAGTACATAGCACAAGCTGCCAAGGCCAGTATGTCCTTCCTTCTGGAAAAATCACCAATTTACAAGCAATACTGAGCTAATAATATTCTTCAAATCCCTTTTGTCATTGATATTATCATGCCATTTAACTTTGGGTGCAATTCCAGAGACTTGTAATTACTAAAATTCCATCTTTTTCTGTGGCTGTCTGAAAAAGAAATGAGAGGCACTCTGTAAATTTTCAAAAATATTCCCTTCTCAAATATTTTGCCTTCATTTTTTCCCACATCCCATCAGGTGCCTCAGGCTAAAGTTCATCTCACTGTAGTCTTGCTCCAGCACTCATAATTCTTTGATGACTTGAGACACTTTGTGATTCTAGCTGGTCCAAATCATTTGTCATACTTAATCCTCGATGCCAGACACTAGGGCAAGACACATAAGTCAGCTGTAGACACCATGGCACGTGCTCTGAACAAGGGCCAGAGACTACTGGTGTTTCCATATTGTGCTTTCTTTTTGAGCTCCAGATTGCAGGGTGCTGCTGAAACTCCTTGATGCCTCGCCCAGCTACATCTCTTGAGACCACAGTTCCTAAGGCATTTTTCGGGTCAGTGTGACCTCAGTCTATTGTGTATGAAAAGTTTTTTGGTGTCACATAAACCAGTCCCTCAAAGTATTATTCAAACTTTCTCCAAGCTAGCAAAATCTCTCAGGTTCCATAAATCAAGAACTGTAGGAAAGGAATAACTTTTTAAAATTCCTTGGAGAGAAGGGAGTGTATCCTGCAGAGACCACATTACTGGGGAACTGAAGTCTGTAAATGTTTTGTCTCAGTAAATTGAGCAGTCAGAGGAAAGTCAAGCTTCAAAAGATCTTGAGAGATCCTAATCCATCCCCTTCCTATATACCAAGACCAATAATATCTGTTGCTGACATCCTTGGGAAATGCATGTCTAAAATGATCCCAAAGAGCCTAGTGGAGTCTGCAGGACATGGGAGCTGTTAGGGCATGTGCTAGGCTGGAGGCTGAAGCCCCTTTTACACTGCCACAGCCATCAGTTGTGTTCACCGAACAGTTCACTGTTCAGGTTTTTTAGTGCCAGGGATGATTCACTCTCCTTCTACCCCAGCGTGAAGCAGAGCCAGTTCTTCTGCAGAGCAATCAAACAAATTCATCTTCCCAAGAACTGCAGATAATTGAGTGTCTTCTTCGCATGCAGTCTCCTTTGGCTTCCATTTCCCCAGATCTCTGTAGTCGCTTTGCAGTCCTGAGTTAGGACCCTGCTGTTATCACCAGCCAGCATGTTCTGCCTCCTCCACAGTGAAATATCTTGGAGAATTCTTTGAGGGGATGTTACCCAATTTTTCAAAATTTTGGAACTGCATGTACAAAGATGTGACGGATTCTTCATCAGTTGCAGTGAGTGAGTCATGGATGTCTTTACAAAAAGCATAATCCAGCTCAGCCCTGAGACTAGCTCTTGGTACAGCAAATAGCGGGTGAGGTTTAACATCTTATGTTATATGGGAGGCCTGTGAGAGTCTCCAGTTTGCAGGATGTGATTCCCCTGCCTAGCATTTCTACTGCTCTGCTGTTTTACCATACCTTTATTTTCTCTCACAGAGAAAAACAAAATGCAGGACCTTGCCAGACCTGTCTCGCCATGCCAGAAATCGGGAACACCGAGCCCAGCTACAGTGGCACTTCCTGGGAAAGAATCTGCCCGGTCCATCACTGCCCCATTCCTGCATCCCCCAGGCTAGGGGGAGACCACCTGCCCTCCTCCAGCCACACGCTTGGGCCAGTCTCCACCCAGTCCAATGGCCAGGTGCCATCGAGCTCCCAGGACTTGCAGCAGCATCACCCGTATTACCCCTGCAACCAGCAGGAGCCCCGAGGCAGCTACGGCCTGCCCCCGCTCCCTGGGCACGGCGAGAGGCCCATGTTGTGTTCCCACCTTTCCAGTGGTGATCCCGCATCAGCTTCCCTCCACGAGGCCTCAGAAACCCCCTGGAAACAGTGGTCCCCCGGGCAGCGACGGCCAGTGCAGCATCACATTGTAACAGTCAGGTAAGAGGCACACGGAAAGTGGCTCAGCGGCTTTCAAAAAAAGCATCTCCTGAACTTTGGGGTGGGAAGCGGGAGGGGATGAGAAGGGTCTGAGTGGGGGTGCATGAAACATGCTTTTACTCTTCAGTTTGGGACAGCAGCTGCCCCACAATGCATGAAGGGATCCAGTATGCTCTCTCCAACCCTGTGGAGGGTGTGCAGAGAGCTGCCGTTCCCACACCAGGGAAAGGCAGGATTTGCTTCTCAAGGTGACTCCTTGGATAAAGCCAAGGTTGCTCCTAGATCATGCAGCTGTGATTATGCCCATCTATGATCTTTGTATTTTCTCCTTTTGTACTGCAAGACATCCAGCTGGCTAATCCTTTATCTTGGCAGAATTTCTCAGTGATAAGGGCAGAGTTAATTTCTTTTGCTGCCCCTACTGAAGCTGCTGCCTGTGCTGGAAGGGAGAGGCAGCAGAGGGTAAGCACTGGCTACAGCTGAGCGATGAGAAATACAAAAGTGGGGAATATTATTTGGTTTTCCAGGTTGGGCAGCAACAAGGGTGTAAATTCTTTATTGTCCGTGACAGAATCAGGCAAACTCCATTTGTGTGCAGAGCGCACCAGTGACTTGCTTGGGTGGTGGATGTTTCTCGGGCAGTGCTGTAAGGATGCATACAGGATGGGCATCCCCAAGAGCCTGAGCTACAACCTCTGGTCCTTCCAGCCAGCACCATCCGTCCTTGCTGCGTGTGCCTTTTGGAGTCCACTGCTGGCACTAAAGACCATGATCCCTTTGCTACCACAGCAGTAGCCACCGAAGTCCAATCAAAGATGGCACAGGATTCCTTCCTTGCCTTTGCACAGCAGTGCAGGGTTAGGCACAAAAGCCCTTTATGGTCTCATTTTCTAGCCATTAACAAAGGGTTTAATTTGCTTGTGTTTGCAGTGTAGAGCAATTGCAGTCAGAGGAGTGGAGCCTGGATTCGTTTTAGCTTGTACGCTATCAACAAAATTGTCAACTACATTCTCCATAACAGGTTATTTAAGTAGGAAACGCAGCTGGATTGCAAATCCCTGGCAGAATGTGCAGCACTAGCAGACAGAAAAGTGATAACATAATAATGCTAGAATGGGGTTTTTAATCCAAGCAAATCTGCTTGAGAAGCTATTGTGAGAGAATTAGCACAGGATGGGCAGTGTGCTGCCAGACAGAGACCTCTCTTTAATAATCTGGTGAGGAGTTTTCTTTGCTCCTCTCTCTCCCAAATGTACAGAGCATTAGCGTTTTGAGGAAAACACAATATAATTTATTCCACGTGCCACTGGGAGTGACTCTTCTATGGGGAACTCTCCTCCATTGCTTTTTCATTTCTTCCATTCATAACAACCTGCCAGGAAGGATGAGCTGCCACAAGGTCACCAGTTGGCTGCCCAGGACGGAGCAGGGCCATCTGCCCCACGCAGATGTCAGAGTGCAGCATCACCTTCTTCCAGTTTAAGCCAAGAGCATAGGAGGTGGGCGAAGGGAGGACGGAGCACTCGCTGAGCTGAGCTTGGCATGGCTCCGGAGAGAGGAGGAAGCCATGGCTGGGAGCAGTTTGCTGGAAAGCTGCATTGCAACCCAAGGCTGTGCCAGGCTGGGGCATATTTCAAGGGGACATTTCAGTGGAAACAGAGAGCAGAATGAAAGGTCCTTCAGATATGCTGACCAACTGAGGTGCAGCTTTCCTGTGAAGATGTCAGTGGAAAGCTTGCCCTTGGGGATTCAGTAACAAACATAACCTTGGATCCCCTGGGGAAGGCTTCTTTATTTCGTTCCTCAGAGCCCTACAAGTAGGAATGACAAATGTTCCTCTGTGAAGGAAATGCTGGTAAAATGTTTTGAGCAGCTCCACTGGCCTTCTGCTCCTCCAGTCTGGACAAACGCTGTCTTTGGAAGGGCCCGAGAAACAAATGAGAGCCACCTTTTTGGAAAATCCTTGCTGAGCTGAACAGGAAATAAAAACTATCCATAGGCATCGCTAGCCCAACAGATGAGGTATGCTCTTGTCAAGAAACAATTTAAAAATTCAGTAGGAAAGTTCTTAGATTTTCACGGACAGAGTTGTGGTGCAATTTCTATGGGATTACATTGCTAATGTCTTGTTACTTTCCACAGGGTTTTCTTAGAGGGGCAAAAATGAAGACTACATGTCTTCCCATCCTGTTTGGTTAAAATGCCAACGGGAGAGGAAAAGACTCTGTTATTCATTAGACTAATTCATGTAGTGCCAGTACTCTTGCAGCAATGGCTCAGCTTGGTGCTCTGCAGCCCCTGAAAGGGTTACCTCGCTCATGAACAGCGCAGCACTGTGCTTCGTAGGAAAATAATAAATGAACACATCTTTATTTTTCCTGTCTGCAGACATGACAAAGCTTTCAGGATGCCAAAAAGGTATGTTTAATATCAAAAGCTTCCAGTTCTTATACCCTATTATCATTGCCCTCCCACCCCGCTATTAGGAAATGCAGAGTATTATTGCTGGTGACACCCCTGGCAGGCCCAGCTTCAGAGGCAAGGTCAGCGCTCCCTGCTTAGGGCTTCCCATCCACTTGGAAAAATCTCAATTTGCTTGCAAGATCAATTTAACCTGCATTAATGAATAGCAACACTATCTTGATAGCTGTTCTTGGGGCAGGAGCCTGGCTCTAGGCCATACAATAGCTTTTGATATATATATAATAATCCTATACGTATGTGCAGACATATATATATATATAGGATTAATCCAGCTTGGCCCACCAGCTGAGCAATCAGGTGGATAGCCCATCCATGAAATAAGTTCACCTTTTCAAAAGAGGATTTTTAATACATTTCTCAAAATTAAAATAATTTGATTGCTTCCAACTTCTGTTTAAAAGCTGGGTTTTGTAAACTATTTTTTCTGGAAGGTTTGGGTAAGTATCTTCCATCAACAGACACTGCAGCTGATTCCATTTTTTCTTTTCTTTTTCTGGTAATTGGACATGGAATCACCCAAAACAGCCTCCAGAAATTAGCTACTCTAATGTGTAAAGGGGAATTTTTGTTCATTTTCATAGCAAAGACTTCATCTATGAAAACAAACTTGATAAGCAGTCTTAAACTGAAAAAAATACCAGGCCTGAACAAAAGTCATGTGAAAAGCTATCTGAAGGGCTTGTGAAGATTACTAATTATGAGGAATAGCTGCATTATTTGAGTCAGTGAAGTTGGAGGCAAGAGAAGGAAAAGAGCAGGCAAGCAGGAACATTACACCTCAAGGCTGATACACACTGGCGCAGCTGCTCTAAAGTTCATAAATATGTCACTTCCCCTTGAAGCTCAACTATTTGTCAACTATTTTTGAACAAATAATTTCTTATATTTCAGAAATACATCAGAACACAGAAGAACTAGGTAGCCAAAGCAGAGCAGGAACCCATTCCTGTATCTTATAACTCAATGGATATTTTTGAGGAAGATAAAAATCTTGAGGTAGTAAAACTTGCACTGGTTAAAAATTGTGGGATAGTAACTTTGATAGATCATCCCATAGGAGACACAGTTTGTCCCAAAAGGAAAATAGACCTTGGATGGAAAATTTTAGACCAGCTCTTAAGAACAAAAGTAATTGGCGAGAGCTTTGGCCAGAGTAAGCTGCTTCTCTGGAAAGGTTTTGTTTGTATAGAAATGCCATTAAAAATGTGTGTGCCACCATACCACGCTGATACATATTCCAGGCACAGCCCTGGCTTGTGGGCTCGTATGTGTTCTCCAAACCCTGAAGGAAAACTGGTCTGCTGCATTTGCAATGCTCTTGTTGCAGGTTCAGCGTTTGGTTTTGAGGCTGATACCAGGGTGAGATTCACTCATCCTGCGGATGCAGAAGCCGCTTGTCCACTCCGTGAATGCTGCTGGCAATCCTAACATCGGTTACACATCAGATTGGTGGTTTCCATCCTTTTTTGCTGTGCAGATGCCCATACATTTCCCAACAGTGACGCAGGCCCATATATAGTGAGAGAACTTAGACCAACAACAATGGACTTGTTTGAGTTAGTTATCTTTAGGGAACGCTTCAGAATACCCCAAGACTTCTCAGGGTCCACAGGTTGAAAATCTGCAGGCCAAACTGTTAGGCAGCTAGTAGCTTACATTGCACAATGGGGGGGAAAAGGAAGAAGCTCTTTTTAAATGCAATCTTTTAAGTTAAATATTTAAAGCTTCATTTTGCCCTAGGACGCAAGAGTCTGGTTTTTATTATTTCTGATTGAAAAAGCAGGAAAATGCAGGGAGGCAAAATGTAATTACCCGAGTTAATTAGAATTGCCTGCAAACATCCAGTTGGAGGTATAATATGTTCATTAATAGCTGTACTAGAGCCTCTAAGCTTTTCAATAAATAAATGCTCAAACCAGAAAGCCCTAATTCTTTTACTTCCTTTTACTAACACTACATTGGTTCAACAGCAGGTTTCGTGCTAATAGCAGAAGCGCCTTAACAGCTGCATTTTTTCTTCTCCTGTTGATTCCAGTTATTCTCAAATGATCGCGGAGTGGCCCACAGCCGTCCTGGTGCTGTGTTCAGTGATGGCTGTGGTTTGTGCTTTAGCTGGCCTGCTTGTTGGAAAGTTGCCTGACTTTTCAGAACCCTTAATGGTAAGTCCCTACAGATGATAAGTCAACATAAACATAAGGAAAATCCACGGGCCAACCAGTGATATATTCTTTCTGCCATATAAAATGAGCCTATGCTGCCTTCCTTCTCTGCAGATAGAAGCAGCAAGGGAGGACAGTAAATCAAGGAGGACATTAAAGCCACTAGCAAAAATGTCCATGTTTACCAGTGATCTGCCGTTCTTAACCCACATCTTCACAGGGTGCAACCAAAGCAAGATTCCTTCAGGATGAACATAACGTGCCAGAGTAATGCACAGTATTTGGTGTTTCTGTGACAGCACAGAAAGAGCACAGCCTACGACAGCGGCAGCCACCAGCCCACCTCTCAGCAGTGCTGTGGACTCGCACTAGTGCCCTCATCCTGGTGTGGAGACGCTGCCAGCACAAACCGGGACTGCTCCTTTTGCTCCCCTTCCACTGCGGGAAGACTGGGGTTGCCCAAAAGGACTAGCTAGGCTGGGCGGAGGTTGGATGGAGGATCTGGCTTTGGCTTCTACAGCCTGTGTGTGAGGCTCTTGAAATGGAGAGACTGCCCTGTTCTGAGCATTGCTGCACAGGGTCCTCTTTTTCCATGCAGGATCCCACATTTTCTAAAGTCATCCATCCCTGTCTCTCGTTAATGGAAAAATCCTGAGAAAGTAAGAATAGACTAGAGTTTGTCCGGGAAGAGGAAAATTACTCCCATTTCTGTAAGTGACTATTTTACTTGAAGAAGAGAAGAGTCTTATGAGATCAGGGAGAGAGAATTGTAGCCATCCTTGCCCGAAAAGGAAAGGAAAGGAGAAATATTTTTTTCTGTCAGCTCTGGGATGCAGTATTTCCAGGGAAAATTCAATTTGTGTTTCTCTGCAAGATGCAGTAATAATCTCATACAGTTTCTGTGTTTAAGAGGAGGATTAAGGAGAGCTAAACTAAACTAAAATGCAAGTTGATGACAAAACCCTTTTGCTTGGCTGCAGGGTTTCGAGCCACGAGATACTGACATTGGCAGAAAGCTCATTGTGTGGAGGAATGTAGAAAGCCATACAGGCTACAAGAAGACCTTTTCCCTTTCTCCTTATGCCGAGAAGAAAAGGTATTTGAGTTTGGTTTGGGGTTTTTGAGGGAGATGTTGGCTATAAAGTTATAGATTCAATGCTCCAAGACATCTATGTGAATTACAATATATATGCTACAGTTAAAAGCGATCAAGGCACTGGAGAGTTTAAAGTCTGTTTGCCTGCAACGGACTTGGGCTCCCTGTTCTTGAAACCAGCAATTAGGCTCTAAACTCTTCATGCGTTTACTTCACTGTTTACCTTCAAGAGACTGCAGAGGCGACTCAGCATGTCTGCACAAGGGGATGCCGTTTCTCAGTTAGTCTCATGCAGTTCCCTGTAAAGGGGCACAGTCAACACAGTACCGAAAAGCTCCCGTCCAAGTAATGCTCTTTCCAGACTATGACGAATCTTACTGCTGCAGCCATGTTATGTGCAGCACCAGAGCCTTGTCAGTGAATGTAACTCATAGCCAGATGATCTCTAGTTACGCAAATAATCTGATCTCTTGCTAGCTATGATGACATTGGCATTAGCAGAGGACAGACGGCTGCTCAGGGAGAACAAGAAGCGAGGACACGGAGAATGGTGGAACAAATCTACGGAGCGGATGGTTTCTTTTGTGGTCCCCCAGGTGAGTGAAATGTTGATGGGGTAGTAAGTATTACACACCCAGAACTCCACAGCATACAGAATTGTCAAGGTGGTTTAGGGCAGAGGGGAATGTTCTGAAAGTGCTCTAAGAAAGCAGTGCATACAATACCACCCTGTGAAACCTATGCCACCTTTTGGACGGTGATCTTCCAGCACTTCATAACTGAGTGGTTAGAAAAACCTTGTTCTGAAATTCTGGAGAAGAGTTGTTTCTCCTTAACTTTCTGCCATACTTCTTTTTTTCCTGTTTAGAAATATGCCTTAAAAGCACCAGTAAAAGGACTAATGTTTTCACCATTTACCCATATCAAAAGTGAATACTCTGAAAAAGTGGCATATGCCCCTCTTCCTCTCTGTTCCCACTCCCTCCCCGTTCCTTCTTTTCTTCTTGAAAAAATGGAATTGGCGGTAAAAGCTGGAGAGAAAAAAGAGGAAAACTCCAATACACCCCAAATTTGTCTCAAAATAGACACTAGTCAGTAGAAGAAAGAGGAACAACATGTAGATATTTTTACTCCCTTCCCTGCCTCTACTCCACCTCTGAAACCAGTCAAACACCAAACCCTCAGGTCTTTGGGAGTTTCTGGCTGAACCCGAGCCCCTCATGTTGTAACAGGGGTGCAGAACCAGATGCCAACACTCACTAAAAGCATGCTCACCGCAGAGAGCGTATTTTGAAAATGCCCCAATGCTGCTCTGCTGCTGCTGACAGATGGGCGAGGAGGGAGAGGTCAGATCACACAAGGCAGATGGTGCCACTCACGACAAGCTAGTCTTTGTGACCTGCGTCCCTTCAGGGAGTCCTCCATAGCAGTCATATAGACAGCAACATATACATTTTTTTTTCTATGCACAGAGAGTCTACTCCAAACAGCGTGGCTGATTCACCTTCATTACCTAATCCTTTTTAAAATTCTTTCTTCTTCTTCTTCTTTATTTCAGAAAAGAGCTATTCCCAGCTGGTATTTATGTCTACAACTGCTGGGAGCTTATGGAACTTGCAAGCTATTCAGTCCATGTGTCAAATTGAACAAAACAAGGTTAGTAACGTCAGAAAGAACATATATACATGCTGGCTCTTTTCTGACTGCCATAATCTTTAATCTCTAGCTGAAACAAAGCCAGACAAAAATAACATAAGCTATAGAACAGGTTTCAGCCTAGAGGAATGTAAAGCATTTTACCTTCTTAGCAATACACGGATGATTCTACCTGTCACTAAAGTCCAGCTGCAAAGTAGCAGCTGCCATTAAACAAAAATAAATGGACACTAAACAAGAGCTTAGTCCAGAAGCCAAAGGTGTCCCTCAGAAGCTGCTGAGAATTTTGGGCAGCAGAACCTAATTACCGAAATGGAGCTATCATCTTGGATACTGTGACAGCAAGTTTTGCAAGTGGGAAGTTTAATTGGATTAGCTGCGTTTGCCGTAGGGTCCAAATATTCAAATCAGAGGTTCTAAGATATAAATAATAGACAGGGTTTAATTTTTGCAAAAGGCTAGCATGTTTCAATAGCTTTAGTACTTGCAATTTCCCATTGGGAGGATGGCAAGCCATGGCTTGTACACCTGGAGGGGAGGATTACTGCATAGAGCAAAGAACACTATGAGGCTGCAAGATGAAGCGTGCAGAGAAGGTCTGACATGATGCTCCCTCGACTGTTTTTCAGATACGCTCACATGTTCATTTTAGAGACCTCTGCCAACGTACTGAAGCCAACGAATGCTGCCCAAGCTGGTCTCTGGGTAACTACATTGCTGTCCTGTACAACAGATCTTCTTGTTTGGAGATAACCCAGGGAGACATCTCCCATACCCTGGCCCTCCTTCGTGCCTGTGCTCCAGACTACCACAAAGGTATCCTCACTCCATCTTGCATAGGCCCTGAATCTGTGAGACAGAAACACTCTCAGTGTGCCAAAGTCCCAGAAAAATGTACCCGCTTCAATGCCATTTACCAGCTTCTTCACTTCTTGGTGGACAGAGACTTTCTTAGTCCCCAGACGATGGAGTACCAAGTGCCATCTCTCAAATACAGCCTGCTGTTTTTGCCTACAAGGAAAGGTGCATCTATGATGGGGATCTACTTAGACAATCTTGAATCCTGGGATCTGTTTGATAACTATACATCTATCACTGGAATGGACCTGGGCCTTAAACAGAAACTATTCCAGCACTATCTTTTACTGGATACTAAGTATCCAGTCCTGGCAATATTAGCTATTTTTCTAAGCATTTCTTTTTATTTACGTTCAGTCTTTATTACCTTGATGGTCCTGCTTGCTGTTGTCAGCTCTTTAATGATCTCCTACTTCTTGTACAAGGTGGCCTTCAGATTCACCTATTTCCCTTTTGTAAACCTGACAGCAGTCATCATTCTCAGCAGCATTTGTGCCAACCACACCTTTGTCTTCTTCGACCTCTGGAACCTCAGCAAGAGCCAGAACCCTTCTGCTGGGCTTTCTCAGTGGGTGAGTCAAACCATGCACCATTTTGCGTATCTCATGCTGGCATCTTGCTTCACAACAGGTGCTGCCTTCTATGCCAGCTACATTAGCAATATAATAGCCATCCGCTGCTTTGCTATTTACATGGGCACCTCTGTGCTGGTGAATCTAGTATTCATGGTGACTTGGCTTCCTTCTTCGGCTGTGCTGTACGAGCGCTACATAGCAACGACCTGCATTCACAAGCCAGAAGACTACTGGAACAACACTGGCCATAAGAGGGTCGTTCTCTCCCTCCATTACATTCTCAGGGGTCTCCAGAACACGCTGTCTGAAACCTCCAAGCTGCTATTTGAAAAGCTTCTGCCTTGTGGGGTCATCAAGTTTCGGTACATCTGGATCTGCTGGTTTGCTGCCTTAGCGATAGGAGGTGCCTACATTTCCTGTTCCAACCCAAAACTCAAACTCCCGACTCTTGAGACATCATCTGTCCAGGTGTTTAGACTGAGCCACCCCTTTGAGAGGTACGACTCTGAGTACTGCCATCAGTTCATGTTTGAGAGGCTGGAGCACGGAGAAGGGCAGCGTATGCCTGTCACGATAGTCTGGGGCATTCTGCCCGTGGATAATGGGGACCATTTCAATCCAAAAAGCAATGGCACCCTAGTGACAGATGTCACCTTCACAATCCAAAACCCTGATGCCCAGAAGTGGCTCCTTGAATTCTGCCAAAAAGTGAAGAACAAAACTTTCTATTATGCCGACGCAGAGCAGAAATCTACTGTGTGCTTCATGGAGGAGTTCCTCAGGTGGATGGACAGTCGCCAGTGCTCCCAGCGAGACCACAGCTTCAACCTTTGCTGTAATCAGTTCTCCTTCCCTTACAAAAGTGAAGTCTTCCTACACTGCATTAAAATGATGCTCCTGGAACAAGGCAGGGAAGGGGCAGAAACATACGATCTGGGCCTCAGGTTTGACGGGGAGGGAAATCTCGCTGCCTTAGTGCTGCAGTTTCAAACTATTTATCACTATAGCTTCAACTACAGCAAAGCCAAACAATTCTATGAGGAAATCAACCTCTGGGTAACAGAGGAAATGAAAACTGCCCCCGTGGGGCTTCAGAATGGATGGTTTACCAGTAAACTAGAGCTATACAACCTCCAGCACAGTCTCAGCACAGAAACAATGGTGGTCATGGGGCTCTCCATAGCCATTTCCTTCGTAGTGCTGCTGCTCACTACCTGGAATGTTCTCCTTAGCATTTTCTCTGTTACTGCCATCGCGGGCACTGTCCTGGTAACCATTGGCCTTTTGGTCCTCTTGGAGTGGCAGCTCAACGCAGTGGAGTCTCTCTTCATTTCAGCTGCAGTAGGTCTCTCCGTTGACTTTACTGTCAACTACTGCATCTCCTATCATCTGTGCCCCCATTCTGACCGCCTGAGCCGAGTGGCCTTTTCCCTGAAGCAGATGAGCTGTGCCACAGCCATGGCAGCTTCTGCTCTCTTCTCTGCAGGGGTCATTATGTTGCCTGCGACAGTCCTGGCATATAGGAAGTTGGGGATATTCATCATGATGATCAAGTGTATCAGCTGTGGGTTTGCCAGCTTCTTCTTCCAGTCACTGTGCTGCTTCTTCGGCCCAGAGAAGAACTGTGGGCAGATACTTTGGCCTTGTGCCCACACCATGAAAGACTATTCTGATGACTCCGGGCTGAACGGAAGCTTTGCCTGTGGGGGGAGTGAGAAGCAAAATCGGTTGCGGAAGGTACAGGAGTCCAACACTGCAAATGAGCAATACGAGCTCCAGCCCCTGTCCAGAAAACTAAGCGACAGTTTTGACAACAGCACTTCCACAAGCAAACTGTCCAACCGGCCGTCAGTACTCTCTGAAGACACACAAATTGAAGACAACAGATGCCTCAGAACAGGAATGCACCCCTCCCTTGAAAGAGAGAGACAGAATCTGCAGGAAACCGTTGGAGACCAGCAGGCTGGCCTGTGCCAGTGTCCTGCCTTGCAAACTTCCTCTCCGTACAAGCACAGCAGCTCAGGAGCAGAAATTCACAGGGAGAGACTCTGCCGAGATTGTCGATGTCGAAAGTACGGTCCAAAAGCTTGGGATGGGTCTGGGCTGGACTATATCCAGCCAGCTGGCATGAAAGAAGAAGGGCAGCTCAATAAATCACAGTGCTCTAGTGACACTGCCCAGCAGCAGTCGGATTATACCTCAGACAACAGCCATCTCCCTGCTGCTGACATCTACAAAATTCACAGATGCCTTTGTTCTCTTGGCAGCTCTTTTGACATGCTCAACATCTCCAGTGAGACATCAATTAGTGATTTTGAGCAAGGCCTAAAGCTTGCTGAATCAGCCAGTTCTTGTCCTGATGTCTTAGAGCTGTCTGATTCGTACAGTCAAACAGAGAGAGGTTACTTGAACGGGAAGAGAGATACCCTGCGGCTGGACCTGAGGGAGACTGTCTTTGATATCTCTCCAGCAACATCCCAGCAGAACAGCTCTTCATGGAAAAATCGATTTGGATTAGCGAGCGAAGGTCCGGTTGTGCTACCGAACAGCCAGCCAGACATGCCTGATGTTTGGATCAAACGATCTAGCGCACAAAGTTCTGGTTACAACAGCTGAAACCCTGCAGGAAACAAAACTGTACTGCTAGGGAAAGGGGAAGTTGAAATCTCCTTGGAACTGTAAATACCAGTTTTTTCCTCCCACCTCTCCTACAGCTGAGAGTACTTCTTAGTATTTCAGCTGTGCAAATACCTGTGTTTCCACAGAACCAGCAAATTTGACACTAGTGAGAGGATGTGATATCAATCTTGATGGAGTACAAGCCCTTTGACCTTCCAGTGTCTGGTGCCATATTCACAGCTGTACTGCAAAACTTGTCGAGTAAACCTGTTTTGTCATTTCCTACAAGGTGATTAGATTTTGTTTTCTTGTCAAGGTCACATAGGAGAGAAATAATGAGGCAAATCTCCCCAGATATTTAACAACAGAGAAAGACAGCTCATGTAAAAAAAAAATTAAAAAATCCAAAACCCAAACCCACAACTATTGAAAATCTAGGTATCAAGTGAAGAGTGTATTGTTAATAAAAAAAGAAAGTCTTTCATTTTCTACTGAATCAGAAACTGCTTTCTGTGCAGTGCAGGTTCTCATCAAAATAGTTCAAAAATTATAAAAAAATCTTATCAAGACTTTTGAGTTGATACAGTCTTACTGTTCATGGAGGAGGCTGCAGAATCCAGCCCAAATCTATTTTCGGTAACAATTTCAGTTTGTTTTATCAGAAGAAATTCTAATACTGCCAAAGATTTTCTGTGTGAGATTTCCCCTTTGAGAAAAACGTCCTCGTCCCCTCAGTGACTCGGGTGCTTTGTGTGTCGTCTTCATAGCTTGTTTCCACTCAAGGCATTCCACACAAACAAGTAACTTTTTAAAATTTGCTTATCTGGTGAATCTTGAATTTTACATTTTGGTTTTTTTTTTTCTCTACCAGAAACAAACAGGAAAACAAACACTTCCTTGCCTTTATCTGTTGAAAAAAAAACGTTCTCTATAGCAGTTGACGTAAAATAAATGCTTATGACAAACTTTCCTAAATCTGAGTGATGCTTCATTTTCACCAAGAACACTGGGGTTCATTTTCATCTTTTAAGTGCCTAATGTAGGCGTCAATATAGACAGCAACAGGAAAGTACACGTCTGAGAAAGGTTCGCTCCCTCTGACACCCGCAAGTCGTTTTCCCAGCTCTCCGGGAGACAGATGGGCCACAACTGCCCGATGTCTTTGAAACCCAGTAACAACGCTTAAAATACACAACACACTTCAGCTTCGCACTGGCAGGGTGCAATTCTCATACTGGGCGGTGCAATTCTCATACTGGGCGCGCAGGTGGGTGCCCTCGGGCTGACCCACATCCTCCCCACAGGGCAGCTGCGTCCGTCCGTTCCTCTTCGGAGGGACTTCACGCCCATTTTGAAAACTGGCTTGGAAAACGCTGCAAAAACATCTAATTCNCCGGGAGGGAGGGAGGGAAGGAGGGCTCTGCGCCGCCCCGCCGTGGGGCACCGGGCCGCGGAGGGCTGGGGTCCGGGTTAGGCCGGAGGCCTAGGTTGGTCTAGGTTGGTCTGTGGCGGCCGTTGCGAAGTCTACTTACAAGTTTTCTTCAGCTGTTTTGTCTCTGCTTAAAGCTTCGGTTAAACCCTTTTTTTTTTTTTTTTGTTAAAANGGAGGCTGCAGAATCCAGCCCAAATCTATTTTCGGTAACAATTTCAGTTTGTTTTATCAGAAGAAATTCTAATACTGCCAAAGATTTTCTGTGTGAGATTTCCCCTTTGAGAAAAACGTCCTCGTCCCCTCAGTGACTCGGGTGCTTTGTGTGTCGTCTTCATAGCTTGTTTCCACTCAAGGCATTCCACACAAACAAGTAACTTTTTAAAATTTGCTTATCTGGTGAATCTTGAATTTTACATTTTGGTTTTTTTTTTTCTCTACCAGAAACAAACAGGAAAACAAACACTTCCTTGCCTTTATCTGTTGAAAAAAAAACGTTCTCTATAGCAGTTGACGTAAAATAAATGCTTATGACAAACTTTCCTAAATCTGAGTGATGCTTCATTTTCACCAAGAACACTGGGGTTCATTTTCATCTTTTAAGTGCCTAATGTAGGCGTCAATATAGACAGCAACAGGAAAGTACACGTCTGAGAAAGGTTCGCTCCCTCTGACACCCGCAAGTCGTTTTCCCAGCTCTCCGGGAGACAGATGGGCCACAACTGCCCGATGTCTTTGAAACCCAGTAACAACGCTTAAAATACACAACACACTTCAGCTTCGCACTGGCAGGGTGCAATTCTCATACTGGGCGGTGCAATTCTCATACTGGGCGCGCAGGTGGGTGCCCTCGGGCTGACCCACATCCTCCCCACAGGGCAGCTGCGTCCGTCCGTTCCTCTTCGGAGGGACTTCACGCCCATTTTGAAAACTGGCTTGGAAAACGCTGCAAAAACATCTAATTCAAGTCGGGAAACATTTTATGCAGGTGCCTCCTTTCCCCTTACAGTATGGAAAGGCAATTTTAACCGCCTCAAACGCCAGCGGCAACACCGGCGCCGTGAGGGCTCCACAGCCCGCGCAGCTCCCTCCGCGAAGGCCGCGGAGGCCCTGAGGGCACCTGCCCTCCGGTGCCCAAACGGCGGGGCGAGGCAGCGGGAAGCAGGAAGGACCCTCCCGGCCGACGGGCGGCTTCCCTGAGGGCGGCTGCGAGGGGAAACAGCGCCCGCCCCGCCTGAGGAGTCCGCCATCCCCTCAGCGCCCTCCCTGAGGGAACGGGGCGGGGAGGAGGAAGGGCGGGAGCCGCCGCCGGGCGCCCACTGCGCCTGCGCGCTGCCGGCTGCTGCGCATGCGCGGGGCCGCCCAACCGTTTGGCGGCGGGTTCGATTCAAACAGCGGCGGCGGAACATGGAGGCGGTGTCCTCCCGTATCCCCGTCTACGGCGTGCCTCACCGCCCCGGCCCGCCCGCAGGTGCGTACCCCCTCCGGGAGGGGGGGAGGGAAGGAGGGCTCTGCGCCGCCCCGCCGTGGGGCACCGGGCCGCGGAGGGCTGGGGTCCGGGTTAGGCCGGAGGCCTAGGTTGGTCTAGGTTGGTCTGTGGCGGCCGTTGCGAAGTCTACTTACAAGTTTTCTTCAGCTGTTTTG
>VYXH01008708.1:551905-593231 GCA_013397275.1 Burhinus bistriatus | reverse complement strand
TTAAACCCTTTTTTTTTTTTTTTGCTAAACGAGCACCTCTGAGCAGGGCGGGCGGTTGCCGGTTGAGACGTGCTCCAGTGCTGGGCCTCGAGGGCCTGTGTCTCCTCCTCGCTGAGGGCAAAGGTGCTTTTCTTCAGAGGCTCCTACTTGTATAAGTCTTTTGACACCGCTTACAGCGTTTTAGGAATGCGAGGCACCCAGGCTTAACGTTAAAAACGTGGGAGCTAGCGTGTATCAGTGAGAATTCCCCTGTTTCTGTAGTATAAATGTGCTTATGGGTACGTCATTTGAAAAATACTTAACTTGGGGAGAGTGGGAATAGCTTCGTAAACCCACTATTTGAACAAAGCTTTATATACTCAAACAGCTGTGGTTTAAAGCCAAATAAACTTTACATAGAAAACTAGTTCTCTATAGTGTTATTTTAGAAGTGTGAATTGAAATATGAAGCTCTCTTACCTGAGAGTTTCAAGTGGGCTGCGTTTGTTTTGCTTCCAGTACTAAATAACTTTGGTTGGAACCCTGTGGCAGGCTGTCCGCTTGATGTTGAGACCTCCTTTATTATCATGCCTGTGTTATCACTTGCAAACTTTCTCTCATTAGTGCTAGCCTGGTAACTGTGTTTTAACACTGTCTACCATCTCAGCTATCTGTAGCTTTTTCTGGACCCTTAATCCTGGGTAAAGTTTGAAGACTTCCCTTAGTTGTTGCTACCTTAAAGTCTCCATTCTAGCCAGATGTAATTGTGATTTACCTCAAATTGAAGACTTAAGAGATCTAGTAGTTCAGCATATTGTGGTGATCTCTTGTAGACTGTAGTGTTTTCATTGTTGTCTTTTTTTTTTTTTGCAGAAATGCAAACGGCTTTTCCTTCAAAGAAACAATGTGTCAGCAAACCAGCAGATCTAGAGTTCAACAGAGATCCCAATTTTAACTTTAGCTCAAACATTCCGGCAGATGGTGTCTTCAAAGCTGCAAACCAAGGGTAAACAAAAGTAAAATATTGATGGATTTATTACTTGGCAAATGTCCTAAAGATGGCTTAGCATTTTGCAGTTTTTATCAAACTAACAGACTTGGTAATCACAGAATGGCAGGGGTTGGAAGGAACCTTCAGGGATCATCTGGTCCAACCCCACTGCCAAAGCAGAGTCACCTAGAGCGGGTTAGACAGGAATGCATCCAGGCGGGTTTGGAATATCTCCAGAGAAGAAGACTCTACAACCTCTCTGGCAGTCTGTTCCAGTGCTCTGGCACCCTCAAAGTAACCTGCAAGAATGCAGTGATCTTCTGGTAATTGTATTTTACCTGTCTTTTAAGGTTGCCTAAATCTGCCAAGAAAGTGGAACTGCTTTCAAAGAAGACAGCTACAAGAGGGTATGTTTCCTCAAATTTCTATTAGTTGCCCTCACGCAGTAATGTTCCCTCTTGGAGGGTTATGATGAACTCTCACCCATGTACAGCTTTCTTGCCAAGTTTGCTGATTAAAGCTCTTGGTCAGAAACAAGAGCAAATGCTTCAAAAAAGGGCGCGTTTGTGGAGGTAAAAGAGGTGGTGTTTAATACTGATGTTTTTGCCCCTAAATCTTTGATGTTTGACTCTACAGACCTCTCAACAGATACAAACTAGAAGCAGAGCTGAAGACCAAGAATCAGCTGTTAGAAACAGCCAAACAACAGCTACACTCCAGACTAACAGGAGCACAGGTAAGGAAAGGGAGGAAAAAATAAGTCATTGAGTATTTCTTATATTCTGATCCCTACAGGGTCAGATCAAAGGATTGTCTTGCTCATTTTCCTGTTTCCCTCAGAAGCCAGTCAAGTTTGAGTGGGACGGGTTTTCTCCTCTGACACCCATGTTATCTGCTAGAACCTGGAAATCAGCAGAAATGCAGATGTATTTGGATGGATAATGCGTCCAGATCACTGTTAAATAGTCATCAGAGCTCTAATTCCATTTTAAACTCATTGTGACAGTATTTCAAGTTCACAACTGTACACTCGCATGAAATTTTATTAAAACAGCCCTGAAACTGCCAGATGCTTCCTAGCTACATCAAGAGAAACTGTAAATAATCACTTGCCACTGATGGTTTGAGGTCTATTAATTCTTTTTCTTCCATAGCTCCTAACATATGGTAGATAAGCTATTCAATTTCCTTATTCCTTTTGCCCAATCTCTCCTAGCTTTATTAACCCACCATGTAGTGTGGTGTGAAAGTGCATACAGTATTGAAGATGTGAGTTCAGGAATGTGCATAGTGTCATTTTAGTAATGAAGAACACTCTACTTGGATTTTGGTCACTGCTGTGCGCTAAGTTTGAGGAACAGTGACCTCATTCTCTTCTGAGTATTTAACGTGGAGCTCAGTTTATATGAGCTTATGTTTCTTCATGTGCTACAGTGTCATATAGTTGCCTAATCTTTTAGTGTCGTTGTGCAAGTTTTCTCCCGTCTGCTCAGGACTGGTGAGGCCAAACCTGGAGTATTGTGTCCAGTTCTGGACTCCTGGTAGGAGAGACACAGACATACTGGAGAGAGTCCAGCAAAGGGCCACTAAGGTGTTCAAGGGAGTAGAGAAAAGGCCGAAAGAGCTGGGACTGTTCAGTGGAGTCTGTTTCAAATAGATTTGACGTTCTTGAATCAAGTAGCTTCAGAATTGGCACCTCATTGTTCACCACCTCTTAGAGATCACTCTAGGACACACTTAGCACAATTTCTGTCAGGTGCAAGAGGACCTACTGGTAACCTTCAGTTGTAAAAGCTCACTTTATTTCCTAGTTCTCAACCAGTTATTAATCTGCAAGATGATCATTCCTCTTATCTCACAGCTTGATTTCTTTAAGAGCCTTTGAGACCTCCTATGAAATGTTCAAAAAGCTTCTGACACTATCAGCTGGATCACCCTAATCCACATGCTTATTGTATTCTCTTGGAGAATTGCATTCGACTTGTGAGGTTGATCAGCTTATCCGATTGCCTGGTAATATCTGAACTGTGTAGGGAATAATGCTGTGGCTTAAAGCTTCTAAGATGCCCTTTCCCTCCTAATGTTTATATGCTCTTCAATATATCAAACTCTTGAATTATTTATATATATGAGAGGAAGCACAAGAAAAGAGATGCTAGGATTGCCTAAAAGGAACTTATCTCTAGGATCAAATTTTTCTAGTAATTGCTATGACATGTGGATGTGATAAGTGTATTAATCCTGTCAAGAAGCAGGGCTAAGGCTCTGCAGCAGATGAATTTGCTGCAGTGGTAGAGACAGAAGGGCAAGATCTGATTCTTGGTGCTAGTGGAGCACTTGTTAAGCCATTAGCATCACACTCAGTATTACTGACTAATGAGAAGAAAATCTCCTTGGAAACTCGATTCACTGACAAACCTGTGTTAATGACAGGGCACTATAAAGGAGTTAAAGGAGGAGAACGAAGGCCTGGTACAAGAAGTTGAGAAGCTCAAGAAATTTCAGGAGACTTGCATGGTGATTTTAGAAAGCAGAAACATTGATCCTGGTAAGGACTATGCACTTCACATACCATTCCGGTACTCATTCTTCAGAATGCCTTTTTTTTTTTTTTCCCCCCCCTCCCCTGTTGTGACTGTTCTTAAGACATTTGGACTCTGCTTCCTCATTAAGGAAATACTGCTGTATCTCCAGGGGAATTTTTTCTAGCTTAAGAGAAAAAGCTGCTTCCTGTAATAGGCCCTGTCCTGGATAAACTTTGAAAATAATTTAGTCTTTCTTGCTGTAGAAAGTTACTTTGAAAAGCTGTTAATTTTTACAGGCAAAGTTATCTGTATATTAGAGGTTCACTAACGCATCTCATAAATCAGTTACAGGGAGCAACATTTTGGAGGAGGAAGAAAAGACCCAAGAATGCCAAAAGCAGACAACGGTAAGGAAATTTTGAAAGAGCGGTAGGAGCTCAATGGACTTTGAGAAGTCTGTGTGCTACTGCTCTTTCCTACTGATGTTGTGCAAACAGCTGCTGAGACTTGCGTCTATTGGCATTATATGAAACTGTTTTCCTTTTGGCTCTTCAGCTGTTAACTGAGAAGCTCATAGAAGACTTGAGGCTATTTAATCAAACAGCCACAAAAGAAAAGGAGGAGCTTCAGGTAAGACTGTGACTTTGTTTCAGACCCAACCAGGTCATGAGCACCTGGTGCTGACTGAGGTTCTGAAGGTTATTTTGCTCCTCCCAGTGCTGCTGCAGTCTCCAAATGAACTAGACAGTGAAAGCCTGCAGTATTGCTCGTCTTTTGTTTTACGTGCATTAAGGAAACTGTATGTGTTACTGCCCTTCTAAATAGAGGGCTTAAAGCAAAGTTTATGGTGGGGTAATGTTGATTCTCATCTCGGTCATTTCAAGTTGAATCATATACAACTGAACCTGAAAGAAGGTCAAAGAGGAAAGTGATATTCATGACTGACAGCTTTCAAGTTAGCCTGAATCGGTTCCAAAGTAAAGACAGATGTCAGTACTGGAAACGGAGCTGCCCCTGCTTACACCAGCTCCTCTCGAGAGCGTTTTCGAGACTGTGTTGCAGGTGGTTGTAAGC
Source organism: Burhinus bistriatus (assembly GCA_013397275.1). NCBI lineage: Eukaryota > Metazoa > Chordata > Aves > Charadriiformes > Burhinidae > Burhinus > Burhinus bistriatus. The sequence goes on along the minus strand of VYXH01008708.1, from coordinate 588,662 downwards.
ACCACTGGCAGAACACTGATCTGGCTGTCACCCTGGAATTCAGGAGATCTGATCTAACTTGGAAACTGTTGCAGACCAGTGACCTCGGGTAGTCTCTCTGGGAACTAGAAAATACCCAAGCACAAGCGGTTGCAATATTGTCTATGTACTGACCAAAACAGTCATTAAATTACAGTTCTACAATTCTTGGTAAGAAGCTTAAGAGCTAGTTAATAAAATTGCTATTATATAAAACTTCCTAAACTTTAGTCACAGATAAATTGCTATTTTCTTCAAGGAACCAAGGTAAATGACATCCCAGTCAGGCTAGACTAATCTTAGTTTAGCAGGCAAGACCCTGCTGAGGAGTTTAAATGTTTTAGTTGGAGCTGCTTTACGGAATCATGGAATTTTTAGAGTTGGAAGGGACCTCTAGAGATCATCTAGTCCAACTCCCCTGCTGACGCAGGAATGCCTAGAGCACATTACTCAGGACTGCGTCCAGGCGGGTCTAGAAAATCTCCAGAGAAGAACTTGCTTTAGAACTTGGCTTTGCTATTCAGTACTTTGGTGTTAGTAAAATGTCTTGTACACTGACTTCTCTACGCAGACAGCGGTGGCCAAGTGGAAATCAGCAGAAGAAGGGAGACACCAGTCCCTGGAGAAGCATTCTTCCTTTCAAGCAGAAATTAAGGAATGTTCCGCAATACTTGATAAGTTGGAGCTGCTCCTGGCTATGTGAGGCACGAGGATGGATTGTACTGTCTTTCTTTTTTTGATGTTTTACTCCTAGTTCAGTAGCCTGTACTTTGCAAACCTAGTTCTTAACGTTTGGTGGTCTGAAACCCTGAGCAGGTCGCTGCTCTGGTGGGACAGCAGCGGCAACGGCTGGCTGCCCGAGTGTCCAGTGCTCCTGCTGCCCTTCCCAGGCCTGCTGGGGCCGTGCCTGCCCTCTCTCGCCGCACCCGGTGCTGGTGAGGGCCCGTCTGCTCCGGTCCGTCCGCGCGTTGTAACTATTCCCGTTTTTAACCCATTAAATGTGCTGGAAGGAGGCGGACGCCCGCTGTTTACTGCCCCAGCAGCGCTGCTGGGCACCTCCCTGCCCCTCCGCCTCCTCCCGGGNGTAGGGAACCGGCCTATCCGCGGGGGCGGAGAGGGGGCGTGGCGCGGCCCCCGGCGGCGGTGAGGGCGCGACCCGGACACGTGTCCGCCGTGAACCTTGCCCGGAGCGACGGGGAGCGATCGCCACGGGCCCAGCCAGGCGGCTCGATCTGGCTTTGCCTCATCGGGGAAAGGCGCCTCTTCACCATGAACACCGCACAACGGAGCGCTGGGGCGGGGGGGAAGTCCACTGCGTTTCCCTTGGGCCTGTTTGATCAGAAATACGATCAGCAAAAGAAACGAATTAATTGGGTCTCGTCACATCCTCTCAAAAGAAGTGTTGCAGCTCTCCCAGCTTGTTTTCTTGCCCAATGGGGGACCTAAAGATTTAGGATGAGTGAAAAGGACCGCTTGTTGGTCTGATTGAAATGTTGGTCGAGAGCTGGCTGAATATGAGCCGGTAGTGTGCCCAGGTGGCCAAGAAGGCCAACGGCATCCTGGCCTGTATCAGGAATAGTGTGGCCAGCAGGACTAGGGCAGTGATCATCCCCCTGTACTGGGCACTGGTGAGGCCCCACCTCGAATACTGTGTCCAGTTTTGGGCCCCTCACTCCAAGAAGGACATGGAGGTGCTGGAGCGTGTCCAGAGAAGGGCAACGCAGCTGGTGAGGGGTCCTGAGCACAAGTCTTGTGAGGAGCGGCTGAGGGACCTGGGGTTGTTCAGCCTGGAGAAGAGGAGGCTGAGGGGAGATCTTCTCGCTCTCCACAGCTACCTGAGAGGAGGCTGTAGCCAGGGGGGGTCGGTCTCCCAAGTAACAGGCAATGGGACAAGAGGAAACGTCCTCAAGTTGCGCCAGGGGAGGTTTAGATTGGATATTAGGAAAAATTTCTTCACTTTTTGATGTTTATCTTGACTTCTTCATCTTCTTGATGTTTCTTTGTGTTTCTGCATTCAGCAGGTGTAAAAGGACGAAAATATTCTTGTAGTTTGTATCAGTCTGGTAGAAAAGCTGGGGAAAAAAAAAATCAGAAATAAATCTTCAGTAATGCTAGTGAAGCTGTGAATTAAGAGCACTGTAATAAATGGGCTTGGAGTATCAGGGATGTCTGTCTGAATCTATCCTTCAGTTTCTAATTGATTACAATTTTTTTTATTATAGTTTAAGCTTTTTTTGTTTAAGCTTTATGCTCAAGTTTCCTGCTGTCAACTTTGTTGGAAACAAATCTAATGTTTAAAAAATGGAAAAAAAAAAAAAAATCAACGGGAGAAACCTGTTTGGTGATGCACCTGTTTGGTGATCCAAGGTTTGTGTAGCCATGGAAACTGGCATATCTTTTTAATTGTAAAAAAGAGGCTGCTTTGGTTGTGTGGTTGAGAGAAGGGCAGAGAAGCCTGGGTATATTTTGGTTTGTTGCTTCTGCCCCTTCTACAGGTTCTGGTTAAACAGCAGAGGCTTTCAGTCTCTAAGACTCTTCCTTTACCAGCATTAATTTGTAGGAATAAAAAACCAAAAGGAAAAATTATACTATTAAGCACTACCATAATATCTAGACAAAGTTTTTAAATCTTTGTATTAAAAACACTTAAGAAGATATTGTATATGTTTTCTTAGTATGCATATAGGCTTCTGCAGAATACATGTGTGTAAGCATTCAGATTTTAAAATTTAGAAAAAGATTTTGATATTTTTAACCCTTGGAACAGCAAGCATACCTGACTATTGAATTTTCCCTCTGAAGAAAATAGTAGGATAGCTAATGTAGTTCCAGTTTGATACACTAACATGTTTTAATTAGTATGTGTGCTTATTACAGGCACCTGCATATAATTAAATGAAACCGTAAGCAGCTGCTGGATGGAGATAAGCTCTGTTCATCAGCTTTCAAAGTTTCCTGACCAAAAACATCCCCTGAAGCCCTAGTGCAGGCAGTAGTAAAGTAACATTCTCTCATGTTGGGATAAGATTATTAGGGTTAAATGCCGAGAGGAACTTAAGTACATCCGTATCTTCTGTTTAAAAGACTTAAGGGCCTTTCATAGGGTCTCTCAGCCAGTAATCTGAAAGGTCGATTTCCTTATGGTCTTGTGCTTCTGGGGTTGGGATCCTGGAGCTGCCTGGCACTATCCTAGGGAAGCAGACGACCGTATATATTGATGAGATGTAACGTATGTTTCTCCTCATCTCTTTCCCCAGCTTAGGCAGACCATGACAAAGTTCTGTCAAGAGCATTTGGCTCCGAAGGCCCAACAGATTGACCAGGAAAATGAATTCAAAGGCATGCGGGCAAGTATTTCATGTGTGCGTTTAAAATAGAGGGTACTGAAAGGCTGTCTGTACTTTGATCTGTACATTCGTCCAGACGAAGAATCCCAGTCCACACCACTGGAACATATGCATTAGCTTTTCAAACTTGAAAGCCATACAGAAAACAATTTTTTCATTTCCTGTTTTATCTTTTCTTAACAACTTTCAGCAACCTGAGGCAGAACCCAGCCAACATGCAATTAAAAAAAAAAAAAAAAAAGATTGATAATAGTCTTATTTGGATTCTCATTGTGGTATTTCTGCTTGGCTCTGTTCAGACTCCTCTGATACGTGCTTTGTATCCTCCTAGCTAGGACCCTTTCTTGGACATCTGAGTTTCCTCTCAAATTTGTTGTGAAAACATTGTGTGCAAATGCTGAAATGTAGAGTTGTTTGACTGTCGAGCTGAAACTTGCCTTCCTAATAAAAACAACAAATTCTGTGCAATGGGGTGGTTTGACCGATGAAAATGAGAGATCTAACTATTGGTTTTCATAAGCTCCACAAGACTTAAAAAGCTCAGAACATCTGCTAGGATTTCCCGGAGCTCTGATGTTGACATTTTCAGGGATATGTGCACAGCTTTGAAGTTAACTATATAAATTTAGTCTGGCGCAGCAGATGTCATCCAGAGCTATTGAATAATACTTTTTGAAGTCTCTGGAGACTATTCACTGATAATTATCTTATTGCTGGACGCTGAAGCCGTGTGACAAGCGTTCACCTGTGTGTCCCTCATGTAGTGGAGGAGAGGCTGCAGGCTGGAGCAGCAGCCAGGAGCTGGCCCCTCCACCGTACTCATGGTCCGCATTGGTGACACCTTTTGCTACTGCGTTATGTCCTGGCTTCCCTCTTGTGTGCCGGGCACAGCTGATGGGTATGTCTGGAGTCAGCCGGCAGCTCTGTGCCTCCAATCACGTGGCCGTCACTTGAGCGGTGGCATTGCCAGGGTGATAAGTCTGGGTAACAGGCAAACGGAGGAGTCGGGAGAACAGCTTGTCCTCTAGCAGATGAACTTCGTAGCATGCGTGTCCAACTATGCACAGCTCAGTAATGCTATCCGGTCCCGATGTACGTCTCGTGTCCTGGCAGTCTTGAAAACCTCCAGGTTATGTACTCGAGTGGCCCTTGTGGGTTCAGCTCCTTCAGCTTCACAAGTCCAAAGTGTTCACAAATTCTCTGTTCTGGTCACCTTTTATAACTTTTCTAGTCCTGCCTGTGAGGCGGGCAGCACCTCTGTCTGCCCCAGCTGTGACATTCCCTTCTTTTTAATCTCTCCTAAGGAGGCTTCCTTGGCTTTACTTATCAGTTTCTGGTTTACTAGAAGAGTTTTAAAGTGCCAGGTAATAGCGACGCTTCTACGCATTGCCAGGGTTTCAGTCACAGATGGCTTATGCTGACCACTGCTTGCGGCAACCACAGGCTGACAGGTCTACGCAGTGCTGCCAAAGCACCGTGACAAGGGTGCGTGAGGCAAAAGACAAGCATAAATTTAAGTCATAACATCCTAAATAATCTTTAGCAAGAGATAGTGTATGAAAGCCTAGAAGTGCAGTTTTTGAAATTAGTTGGAGGCTTTAATTCATAAAAAATTCTCCTTAAACTGGGCAATGAGTTAAATCTTAGGCCCTGTCCTTCCAGAATTAAACTTAGGTTGTGAATTTTCACTGAATTCAACAGACTACTCCCATGTGTAGCATAACTAATGTCCTTAAGTCTGTCTGGGTTCTTAGTCCAAAGGATGGAGCTCCTGCTGCAGGAAGAACAGGTATCGGTGTATTTACCTCTGAGGTGTCACAAGAATAAGGTAAATTGATGTGTCCTGGGAAGACTTCTTATGCTGATGCCCTGACTGCGAGTCTGGACTGATTGCTTGTTCTGTGTTTGCAGGAGTTTTGGAAGAAACTTGGGGAACTGGGAGTTCTGGGCATCACAGCTCCTGGTAAGTCTGTTCCCACCTTTTACCTTCAGCTGAGTGATTCTTCAAACAAAAGTGAGACTTCTTAAACTCACGCTTTCCAGTTCATAACAACCTTGTCTGTGATGTGACATCCGTTTTGTCCAGAAGCTCCTATCTTCATGTTTTTTAAAAACTCTCTCACAACCTTTGTTATTCTTCACTGGTGCAGAATCCTTTTTCCTTGTTAGGCTTCTGGACAATTACAAAATGCCTTTTACAGCTTAAACATACTGTTCAGAAATGGTTTCTCCAGGTATAACGTGTGCAACTCGAACATGTTTGTGCTTCTCTAATATGAAGCGTTTGCTGCAAGTTTTGAAGAACGAGAGCTGTAGATAAAAGTATCCTAGAACAAACATCCATCTCTAATAGGAGAAGTTAAAGGGTATAAAACAATGCTCTGAAAAGCTGTGATAGCTAATGGAGAGCTGACCACGTCCAACCAGTCAGAAAAAATCAGGGTAAATCTTATTCAGCCTTGCCCAGGTTAGTTGAAAAGTGTTTTGATTAATGTTATAGATTACTGAGGCCGCTATGGTCATGCTGAATGCACTAACAGAGTGTAATGAGGAGAAGCCCTTAGTGGAGAAAAGCAGCCAATGGGGCCTTTATTTCCCCATCGTAAAGTCTGTGTTTCTAGATGTGTGTGTGCAAAGGCTTCTGCAGAAGCAAGCTGAATAGCAATGCGTTGAAATAATGCCTCTGCATTTCTTTCAGTGGCACTGAGTCTGCTTGAAAGAGTCTGTATTTCTGCTTTCTTTCTCTTTACTCTTCCCAATTTACTGCTGCTCCTGTTTTTTCTCACTCTTACCTTCTTTCTTCTTTGATGTTGTGCCTGAGGCTTACAGCAGTTTCCCACACTATAAATAAGCCGTCCCCTCATGAGTCCTGTCCTTTTTGATTTCCTCAAAGATTTACCTCTACAATCCTCCTGTGCCCTGAATTTTTTGCCTTATTTTTGATTGTATAGTTGTGTGCATTTTCTTTATTGGCATTGGTTTTGTTGTAGAAGGCGGAGACTGGGATTTAGGATGTGAAGGTAACATGAAATCTTACGAGGGCGTATGCTCAATTAAATGGCGTGTTTGGGCACCAGTGGATCAAGTCTATTACGGGAGCATTTTAAATAACAGTGCTCTTTGTTTTCATCTTAAAACTAAGAAAACTATGTTGGTTTTATGTACTTTTCCATTTCTTTTATAAAGAGCTAAGTTAAGAAATGCAAATAGGTGGCTGCCATGGAATGATAATACAGGCATGTCATATATAAAGAGTAATTTTGAAAGGACAGCATCATTCTAAATCGCACTGTGGTTTGTATTATACGTGAAGCTGTCTGGCAGGATTATTCTCTTGTACCTCTTGCGGTACAAAGCAATCACGGGCCAGCACTGCTTACAGCAGGGTGCTACCTTTCCTTTCTTGAGGCAATAGCCCCAAACCTATCCACGCTATAGGAATGCATAGAAAACTCTCTTCTTTTGGCATATATGAGAAGCAGTTAAACCCATCCTTTAGGATATTGATAGTAAAACCCTACACTGTGGTTTGTGGTAGAGAGAGGTGATTTCAGAGGCTAAAGAGCCCTGCAGATAAAGACAGAGTCAGAATGAGTGACACGGGAGAGGAGAGGCTGTGTATAATGCCAGTGGCTGTTCTGTTAATTTGATGAGTTAGGGACAGTAGCCTTCTTCAAGCCCAGGTTATGCACTCGGCTCTTTGGCCACTCTGAGCATACAAACATACTTGCTTTTACCGTCATTGCTCACAGCGTTCATGTCGATGACGAGTAAGTGCTCCCGGATTACCTCCCCGACTACTTTGCAGTATTTGCGTCCTCCTTAACAGTGCAATCATTTGCTTCTTGCCTGTAGAACAAAGCTTTTACACTGGGATATGACTGTGTGTGTTTGTGTATAAATGTGTATGCAGGAATATGTATGTAGGCTGTCAGCTGCTCAAGGCCATTATGCGTTCGTTTCTCAGCCTTCTCTTTTTCCTGCCTTCTCTCTCCCTGTTCTACTGTGCGCCTTTAATCTTTACCACCGGTTTTAGACTCAGCTCAGTGTGCCTAGCTAGACTGCTGGTTACGATGAGTGTGCTGCTCTCTCTTGCTTCATCCTCTCTTGAAATCCGTGTTCTTGCCACTGTTGAATTACAGCAGTTACGTGTATGGATCATTCTCCTTCTGAATTGGCCACCCATCAAAATGCCGGTCTCTTGCTCATTTGTGGGCTTAGAAAAGTCCCTAGTTGCCCCAGTTTTTGAGCAGTTTGAGGATTCCTCACTCGTTTAGAGGTCCTTGTTATGACAAACATGCATGGACTTTACAAACTTTGCATGTGTTCCTTTGTCCTCTCATCTAATACAGGTTGCCCCTTTGTGATTTAATATTTGTGATAATATAAAGGTTGCCCTTAAGGATGGTTGACAAGAAGGACTCGCTATTTTGCAAGTGTCAGTAGCATGTTTTAGATGTACCCTTATGCATGTTATACGTATAAAACTGTGCTGTACAAGTAAATAATTGATTATACTGAAGAAGTAACATCACTGTGCCTTTAAGTTAAGAAAACTGAAATTGAGAGAGGATGGGGAAAGCCAGCGGTGCCCAGCTCAGGGACAGTGTCAATCAAAACCAGAAGCTCTCTTGTAAGTGTCTGGGATCTCATTCAAGACTGAGCCTGACCCTGGAATCTTGTGCGTGTGTGATGTACTCCGTGGTGGTAATGTGAGGTTTTGCTTCTCTTTTTAGTGGAATATGGTGGATCTGCTTTGGGGTATCTGGACCATGTGCTGGTGATGGAGGAAATTTCTCGTGCGTCAGCAGCTGTTGGACTTAGTTACGGTGCCCACTCAAACCTTTGTATCAACCAGCTAGTGCGTAACGGCAACGAGGCCCAGAAAAACAAGTACTTGCCCAAGGTACGTGGCTGGGAGAGGGGGAAACTGGAAAGCATTTGGGTTTTGGCTGCGTGCAAGAATGAGTGTCTTTCACGGTGTGTAGCGTTTTAAGCACTAACTGATTTCGGTGACCCAGCCTTTAGGAAATACTGTACTTGCCAAACTTGCCCTTCTCTAGCTTGTTAATTTTTGTCCTGTTAATCCATATTGACCTCAGCCTGTGCCGAGGTCCATGTCTGTAGGCAGCATAGTCCAGCTGTCTGGAGCTGTGTTCCTAAATGAGGCTTTGAGGTGACACTGGATGATAATTTTCCAACATCCCAAATGGTTTTGAGATTTCTGAAAGAAAGTCACTGCTTTCCTGTTTTATGTTCTCCATTTCTCAGTGCCCAAACGCTTGGTTTGCCTATGCTAATTAACTACGTGTGGAACTTCTTCATCGTTTGGGGCATGGAAAAACTGAACTAGTACATTGAATCCCGAAATTATCAGCGCAAGAAAGTTGATTTAAACCACATGCAAAGTACAGTGTCACTTCCTCAAAGCGTTGTGCAGCCTGCTAATTTGTAACTCTGACTTGTCCTCGTTGCTGCTCAGGTGTATTTTAATGCCCTCATTCCCTGCCTTTCAATGAGATGTGTGATCACTTTAGTTCTTGCTTGTCTTGGTTCATGACAGGGTACTTAATGGTACTTAACTAGTTTTGAGCAGATCATGAAGACTTCTGTAGAAATGCACTGATGGATTGAATTGGTGGAACATATATCTTAAGCATTGAGTCTGTTTTGAAAAAATATAAGAGATCAAAAGAAGACAGATAAAAGTACACAGGAAGGAAAAAAAAAAAAGAAAAAGCAAGGAGAAAAAGGCAGGATGAAAGGAACAGTGAAGAGGAAGCAACAGCTGTGCCAGAGCCTGGTATGAGCAGGCACAGAAGGAGGGTGTCCATCTGCTGTTGTAGTGCGGGTATGGGGGGACCAGGCTATGAGAACATTGCTGAGAACTTTGCAATCTCTTTTCATCCCCCTCATTGGCCTTTTGTGTTTAACAACTCTTGTTTATGTAAAAGGGCAGTCATAACGCGCAGAACAGGGAGCTTGGGAAAGGCATATGGCTGCCTGCATGGTTCTTTTGGCACCTTCCTGGGGATGGTGTTTTATAAGCAGGGCTGTACTCATCGAGCTCGGACATGAGTTGAGTCATCCTCCTCACCCCACTGTGATTTGGTTCTGTTCCCTCAGCGCAGCAGCACAAGGGCGCTCCCTGCTAGGACTCTGCCAGGAACAACGGCTCTCGTTTGCAGTTCCTGCATAGAACAGCTACTGTGGAGATTCAGTGCAGGAAAAATAAGGGAGGCAGGCTAAGGAGGGAACAGAAACAATGCTACTATTCTTCCTCCCTTTCTTATATTTGTCTTTTCTTCCAGCTAATCAGCGGGGAGCACGTTGGAGCCTTAGCAATGAGCGAACCCAATGCTGGATCTGATGTTGTGTCCATGAAGCTGAAAGCAGATAAGAAAGGTAAAGCCTGTCATGTCCTGCCTGGATAGATAGCGGGTGTAAATAATGTCTCCTATAAATTTAGACTAACCTCCCCGACACCACTGACATACGGTGCTTAGCCTTGGGTATACCAGGCCGCGTTTGCAGGCTTACGCTGCTTCCCAGGAGATTGTGTGTGATAAAGCCAGGTAGTGAAGACACAAGGTGGATGGTTGAAGGTCTAGAAGTGGACTTCTGATTGTGGTGGTGGAGGTTGGTGGTATGATGGAACCAGTGGTAGGTGCTTTAGTTTGTCAGGCATTTGTTAAACTGTCTTTGGACTCCAGAAAGTAAGAAAATGAGTTTTCTTGAACTTGAGAAGGATTTGTGCACGCTGTGTGTGGGACTCTTAGAGAGCATCCTTGGAAGCTTGTTTTGAAATAAGTGGAGTGAGGATATAGGTGTTTCTCTGTTGTGAGCTAACAGATTGCAGCTCTTTGCTTCTAGGAGACTACTTTGTTTTGAATGGGAACAAATTTTGGATCACCAATGGACCAGATGCAGATGTTCTCATCGTATATGCTAAAACTGATGTTAATGCTGTTCCAGCCTCCCGAGGTATAACTGCGTTCATTGTGGAGAGGGTAGGTTTGATAATTCTCACAAGCTTATTGTAGTGTGGTTTTTAAAGCTAACGCCGTCACCCTAACTGGCTCATTTAGAAGCTAGCTAGTTTTTTTTTTCTATAACTGTCAGGAAAAACTACTTTCTGCCTGAATCTTATAAATCCATGAGATTCGTTCTCTGCCCCAGTGACATGGCATACTGCACTGTCAGCTGGGCACTCCTGGGTTTTGGTATCCAAGCATGTAACCGGTCTTCAGGGCTAGAAATGGAGAGAGAATGGACAAGATGCTAATACAAAAGGGCTTGATAGTTGCCAAAAATTGTCAGAGATATTGGAGACCTTGTAAATATGTCCTACTATTCCATTATCTAACTTCATGTGTTGGGTTTTTTTAAGCCAAGACATTAAAATAGCTCTATTAATTTCTTCCCCCCCATTTTCTTGCACTGCCCCTTTGTGATCCTGAAATGACCCGAACATGCCTGCAAAGCAGAGCAGACCAAAGGGAGCAGAAACGGGCTGTTCAACGGGGAGCCCTTGGGAAACAGGAATCTATTGTTTTTCTTCCCTTTTAATTATTTGAGGCGCTGCTATACACATCTCTGTCACCACAAGGAATACAGGAAGCTGTAATAAAATAAACGGTAGAGGAAATATAAAATCTGAGAGATCAGTAAACCTTCTGATGGACTTAATCTGAATTAGTGATTGGAATAGTTCAGTTACTGGCAAAGCTTGTGACCCTTAGTTTAGGAGAGTCAGTGCTGGCAGCTGTCCAAATATTCACGTGCGTTAGAAAACGGGTGCACTCCGTTCATATGTACCTCCCACGTGTGGGTATTTCTCTGCTCGTGTGCTTCCTCTGCACTGGCACTTACACCTGCTCTTGCTCCCAGGGTGGGCAGTTCACTTTGACTCCCTTCTGGTACCCTACGCGTGTTCATGCGGTCAGGGAAATTTCACAGACACCTAGTGATTTTATTTAGTCTGTCAGAATTCAGATTTGAAATGTATTTTTACTGTCTTGACTTTGCAGGGAATGCCAGGTTTCAGCACAGCCCAGAAGCTTGATAAGCTGGGAATGAGAGGGTCCAATACCTGTGAATTGATCTTTGAAGACTGCAAGATTCCTGGTGAGTTGGGTTCAAATCATGGCAGTACGCATGTGGTGGTTTCCTGTCTTCTTGATCAGATAAACTGGATCACTAATTACATGCATGTTCAGACTGTGACCTGGAGGGCTTTGCAGATGGTTATCTGCTCTTTGGCAGCCTCGCCAGAGAGCTGGTGAAACTGGAAAAGTGCAGTCTGCTGACTTGCAGTGAACGGGCACGTCCCTTGTTAGGTCACTCCTGTTCCACCCTTGCGGACCTAACTCTGAACCACTGCTTCTGCAAAGCCTCGGTGAGGCTTCCAAAGAAACTTGTTTGTTTCCATTAGAGCTCCCCATCTTGTATATAGGAGAGTTTATTTGCCTTGAATTTTTTTTTTTTTTTCTTTTCTCCAAAATCACTGGAGACTATCCAACAGACTTCTGGTTTGCCTGTGACATTTCTGAGTTCTTTTTGGGGTCAGGGCCTGAAAATGGACATCCTTTCCACCATTAGTTAGTACAGCAGGGGCCACTGTAATGGCCATTTTTGTTACTCCAGTGGCTATTTTTGTTGATAGAAAAATTACAGCCTCTATTATAGCAAGCGGAGGAGATGCCTTATCTGAACTCTTGAAAATCCTAATTGTATATCTGCAAAGCAAGTAACTCTCCTGCTTCCCATACACCACCAAAAGCTGCTTTGCAGTAAGTGGAAGAGTTCCAGCTGAAATCTGACATTTCTAACTTTATTGGATCCCTCCACTCTGAAATCAGAAAGGCCAGTGCCCCAGTCTTCAGATCGTCTCCGGGGTAATCATCCGTACAGAGCAGTGTGTTCTCATGGTAACGGGATTTCCATTTTCTGATAACTCAGAGAAGCACATCACTGCGGTGTTGAAAGTTCACACACTTTGCGCTCTGGCCATTAATGCTGCTTCTGATCTTCTGCCTTGGAAGCTGAACCAGTTTGATGCCATTTCATATGTCTGCAGGATCTTTCTCTCAGATCAAGATGTCCTCTAGCATTGCAATTCCATCCAATTTAAAATACGTGGGTTTTACTGTTAGCCATGCTACACTGAGTGGCTGTTGTTTTTCTCGTAGTAAGCATTGTCCACGGATTCATTTGGTCATGTTGCATTGGTAAAAGTTGCTTCAGAGCCACAACATTTTAAATTTTTGCTGTGATATGCAGCCAGCAGGTCTGCCTGCCTTGTGCAGCCAGCACACGCGTCCTTCAGCTCACCACGTACCTGTCCATCCCTTTTCCCTGGACATACAGGGAAGTGTTCAGGCTATTCAGTCCTTTTTTAGCTGTGAGATGTCGTTACTCATGAACAGCTTTGTCATTTTATTATTACTGATGCTGGCAGTTGTGTTCTGTTCTTCAAAGTAATGTCTGCTATTAGTATTTTTCTTTCTTGTCTGTGGGGCTTTTGAGCTTTTTCTCTGAAAGCCAAGCTTCATTCTTCTTCTTCCTCTTTCTGTCTCCAGTATCACGATGATGGCCCTGCAGAGGCTGCACTTCTCCATACGCTACATCAACATGCTTTTCAATAAGCAGGAGACAATGCAGCTTCTGACACTGAAAAACAGATTATTTATTTCAGGAGACTATCTGCATGTGTCCAAGTCCTGTCTCATTTTCACTTTGCATATCACACCTCTCAGATCTCTTGTGATCAAAGCCTGAAGTACATGTCAGTTCTCGTATCTGGCGTGATCAGTGGATAGTCTCTGTCCATCTACAAAGCACAGTTGTTAGGCTTTAAGTTCTCTCCTGATTGTAAGAGTACAGCCTTGCTGAGATGAGCCTTTTTTTTCCTGCTTCTTTTTTCATGCTTGTTAACATCAGCACATGCTTTAGAATGTCCCAAAATGAAACGGTTTCTTGAGGTTTTTTTCTCAGTCCGTTATCTAATGTGGCTATTTTCCTGTTCCGTTTTCACAGAAATAATACTTGTCGTCTTAAAAAGTTTATAACAACGGCAATGTTCTGTTCAGCCCCCCTTACAGAAGGGGGATAATGGCTGTTCGTCTTCTCCAGTCTCAGAAGACTAATATACATCACTCCAGCGTGTGATAAGGGGTGAGCTTTGACTGCTTGCCTGTGTAAGCTTCGGTTCCTGTACTGGGAATGCTCAGAGAGGTGACCCAGGCATATCAGACCAGGATTTGCATTCATTTCAAACACACGCTCAGTAGACATCAGATGGTAACGCTGTCAGTTTGGGTTAGATACAAACTAGTGGGATGGTGAAGGGGGCTCCCAGTTTATCCACCCAGGCTATTAAGTCTCCTCTTCTTGTTGGTACAAATGCTGAGCTGGAAGATCTCTGGAGAGCACCTTACTCTTTAGAAAACAGGCGAGAGAAGAACAGTGATTGCAGATGCACTTTATAACCCTTTACTGCCTTTTCCTTTTTGGCTTTGCTTGGTTTGAGAAGACATTTCAGTGGTAGGGAGTATGTGTATCAAAACTCAGCGCCTGTCTAGCTCATCCTGAATGTTTGTGTCTCCAGCCAAAAAGCAAGGTGAACGAGACTGAAAGTTTGATTCTTCTCCCCAGCGAACACAGGCCCTCAGGCAAGTTTTGTACATAAGCGTATCGCTTTCCTTTGATTGCAGCTGAAAACGTCTTGGGGACGGTGAGCAAAGGAGTCTACGTTCTGATGAGCGGATTGGACCTGGAGAGACTCGTGCTGTCTGGTGGGCCACTGGGGTAAGGGTTTGTCATCTTTTATAGATTGTAAAGCCAGAAGGATCCTTCCGGATCACCTAGCCAGCGGGTCTCCCAACTGGGGTTGCAGCTCCCAGTAGTGTGCATCTTGGATGGAGGACTGAGATACTGGGGCAGCTTCTGAGAGAAGAGGAAGGGCTGGGAGGAGGTGGCTGGGTCAGAGCTGTGGGAAGGAAGCAAGCCGCGGGGGAGGCAGGAGCAGGGAGATCCCGTAGCTGCTGGGTTCTGTAGCTGTGTCGTAGCTGCTCGCTGCTCTGATGGGCTCCAGCTGGAGGGCACTCAGCTCCTGGGCAGCCACGGCTTGCTCTGCGGGTGCTCCACCTTCTCCTTTAGCTCTCCTCACCTCTCCACTCTCCATGCAGTTTTTTTTTCAGTTTGAAAGCATCTATGTGGAACACCCTCTGAGGGGCAAGGGATAGAAGAAGCATTGCCAGAAAGAAAGGTGTAGCACAGGCCACAGACCCTCCAGAGCATGCTTTTGAAAATATTAGTCTTAACGTAAACGTTTCCAGAGATGGAAAATCTGCCTCGGTCCCCACTTGCTTGTGTATCCCTACAGTGTGTATTACTGTGGGAATAACCAGCTCATTTGCATTACTGATTCCTTAAAATCTAAAACACTATCCAGACTGTCACATAGAAGGATCGCTGGACTGGATGAAGGATTTGTTCTTCATTTATTCAGTCCTTAAGCTCCCCGGTAATTATTGTTACCCTACAGTCCTTTTGTCCTCCCAAGTGGTCTCTCTGTATTAATCCTCATGTGGAAAGACCATCTTCCACAAAGCAGAAGGAGGATTTTTCACCCTTCTCATTCTTGCCTAGGCTTTTTTTATGGTATGGGCTAGTACTCCGTGAGTTGGTGGTCTCTGGAGATGCAAGGCAGCACAAACTGTCCTGGCTACAGTTGTCCAAAAGCTTTTCAACTCTCTGTCTCAGTCCCCCGAATTAAGATGGTAAGACCTTACCACAAGATGTCCCAAATGAGCAATATGTAGAGCACTAGGGAGAAAAATGGAACTTTTGAATTCTGTTCTTAGCATTGTTTGAGTGGAGCTATAGGGAAACAGCATATCGTTTTAGGTATGAGACCCCTTTTGCCTTAGATTGCACTTCCAAGGATTAATTATTATTAATTAATAGTTCTGTTGTTTTCCTTTTCCTGCATACCCGTGCTTTTCTTAGGCTCATGCAAGCTGTTCTTGACCACGCAATTCCATACCTACACGTAAGAGAAGCATTTGGACAGAAAATTGGCCACTTCCAGGTGAGGCAGAAAAGGATTTAGACATTTTTGTCATCTTGCTGCTTTTCTTTAAAAATTAGAAGACGAGGAGCTCTGTTGTGGGAGGTCTTTGCACGCAGGTTGCCTGGAGTTTGTGCTGGGGCTGCCTGCTGTAATGAGATGGCGAGAAGGTGAATGAGTCTCTGAGCCTGTTTACCTGAGGCCACTGTTGGTGGCTGAGGGACTACGGCTGACGGCTGGGAGGCTGTGAATTGACAGAACCTCCAGCTCCTTCATATTTGTCTGCTGAATCCACGTCTTCTCATTTGTCTAGTTTCTCTGAGATGGTGTTATGGTTTGAGAAACCCACAGCAATTTATTGTCGTTTAGACAATTATTCTATTACCTGATGACCCCTCCCCACCCAGCAAGGGGGAATGGGGAAGAAAACCAGGAAACCCAGGGGGTTGAAATATAAACAGATTTAATAGAATAAGACTAAATAATTAACAGTAATAACACTAAAGAACCAAGAGTGATCCCGATGCCAATCTAAAGATATATAAGGATTATACTCAGCCAACTATATCAGTAGGAAGCTGTGCACTCCCAGCAGTGGACAGTGAATGTCGGGCACTGCGAGCGCTACGGCTTCGGGAGGAAGGGAAGGGCTCAGGGGTCCGGCACCGGGGCAAGGAGTTCTCTGGATCGCCGCCATCAAGGGAGAGCCTCCCTACTCGGTAAACTTTCTAATTTATATTGAATCTGCCATTCACGGTATGAAATAATCCTGTTGGCCAGCTTGGATCAAGTGCCCGGATCTCGTTCCTCCTCATCCCAGCACCTGGCTAGCCTGAAAACACCAAGACCTTGACACCCACACACCATAGCTGGCTATAAAGTAAATATTTTTGCAAATTCAGACACCAGAGTCCTCCAAAAGTACAATTTTCCCAAGCATTAGAAAAGAAATTAGTCCTGTGTCGCTCAAACCAGGACAGACGGTTTGGGGAAGGGGTGCAGAAAATAACCTTCCCCTCACTCACGTTAATGTCTCTCTCGTCTTCGGCGCCGTGCAGCTCATGCAGGGCAAAATGGCTGATATGTACACACGGCTGATGGCGTGTCGGCAGTACGTCTACAACGTGGCAAAGGCCTGTGACCAGGGCCATTTCAATGCAAAGGTGAGCTCACTGCCGTCCGGACCGTGTCTGCGGGGGGAATTCCTTTCCCTTTGGACCCCGATCCTGAGCAGGGTGGAGGTTCTGTACGGGGGATTAAAATGACTCGCTCACAGCCCTAAGTGCTTTCTTTTCCCCCAAAGGAAAAGAAAGCCTGGTTCTACAAGGCAACAGATTTAGCAGCGTCAGTAGGTGTTTATTGGAAGCCCAAACACAATAACAGGGCTGTAGCAGTCATTCCGAGGTGTTGTCATCTCCACAACCAGCACTGTCACCACACCTCTATTGAAGGAGGGGACCGAGTGCTTAACAGTTGGAGCACAGAGCCCTGCATCCAAAATCAAATCGCATTGGTCTCCTGCGGGTATGATGTGCGTTTGTGAGAGACCAGCTCCCCTGGTGCACTCTTTCTTTTTCTTTTTCTTTTTTTTTTTTCCTGCCTTCATGTGGCCTTTGCAGACCTGCCACAAGTATTCCGTAGTGACAGAAAGACTGCTGCAGCTTCTCGCTTGCTGGGGAACGAATCCTGTTGCCTCTGTGATCAGGTAGTTCAGGCTTGTTAGCAGATGTCTGTAGAGTAACGGAAAGGTCAGAGCAACACGGAGATTGGAGACAGGCAGGTGACACCTTTCCGGGCTGTCATTGTGACTCTCCTTTAGGACTGCGCAGGAGTGATCCTGTATTCAGCAGAGTGTGCTACCCAGGTGGCTCTGGACGGGATTCAGTGTCTGGGTAAGTCACTGGCAGGGTTTGGTTCTTTGAGTGAGTGCTGGAGAGAGCCAAGGGCCGTGCTCCCTCCCGTCCCACCCTCAGCCCCTGAAATCGGAGAGGAGAGATGACTTGTGACTTCTTTGTGATTGCAGGTGGGAACGGTTACATCAATGACTATCCGATGGGGCGTTTCCTGCGTGATGCCAAGCTCTATGAGATAGGGGCCGGCACCAGTGAAGTGCGCAGACTTATCATTGGCAGGGCCTTTAATGCCACTTTTAAGTAATGTCCACCAGTGGAGAGGCAGCACCCTGACCACCACGAGGCCTTTGACCACAGAGGCTGGAGCGCACAACTCTCTCTCTTCCTGCTTGTGATTCTGGGATCGTCACTTGTGGACTCTCTTCTGCCTGCTCTGTGAACTGATGCTGCTGGACTGGGCTTTGACAAAACGAATCAGGTGGTAGCATGGAAGGAAAAGTGTTTTTTCTCTTCCCGTGATCATCCTGATTCATGCTGTTCGTAAGCCATCCTGATGCTCAGCGTTACAGGGCTGAGGTTCATGCAGGGGACGTATCGCCGTCGAAGCAGGCTGGTGAGCAGCCACTGCTGAGCACAGAAAGTCAACCCAACCCCTCCCCCCCAAAAAGGACAATGAGGGAACAATTTTGTTCTTTTTGAAAGAACTGAGTGCCATTAAATGGCTAGCATTTAGCATATTACTAGCGGAAGGTGAGATTTCCCATTGTGACCTTCCGACGGGATTAATAACTTCCATTTTGGGAACTCGACGCCAGCCACATCATGGGGGGTGGCTGTCATGAACACTCAAGCGTCATCAATGCACAAGCAGCGTTTTAGGTGATGATCCCTAAAACCTCGTTAAAATACCACATCTGTTTCTTTGCATACTTCCTTTCCTATTCCTGCTGCTTCTCCAGATATTTCAGCGCAGCCCCAAGTCTTTGCTGCTCTGATTGACTGCCTCCCGCTGTGGTATTCATTCAGAGCTGTCACCATCCATCATCCCGGGAACAGTTAAAACGTCAGACCTGTATTGTGACATCCATGAATGAAGCAGGCAGGAGGAGGTTGACTTTTGGGGTTGGAGTTATTTGTTTTATTTCTGAAGGTTGTTCTTTTGGCAAAAGCACGTACTCACGCTCCACCTTCGGTTGACTAGAGAAGTCGGAGCGAGCGCGGCAGTATTTGTGGGTGTTTTCAGTGCATATTATATGGCAAATTGAAGTTTACCTAGCTTTATTAAAGAAAATTGCACATTATACTGCCAGCCTTAAAGAGTGAATCACAAAGAAAAATTGGATGTTGTAAATATGACAGAACAATTAATTAAACAGTTGCCATGTAGGCAACCTCCCAGCAGTTTTAACAAAAAAAAGAGATTAAAGCTTTGTGTATTTTTTGTGGTTGTAGTTGACATCTCTCTATACTAGGTGACAGTAGACTAATACAGAATTTTAAAATGCCACCGACTGAAGAAAAATTCTCCTTCTTGGATCGCCAGGTAGGTCACCAAATGTTTTTATTAAAAAGTTATAAAACTTCACTTTATCCAGAGCTAGAAACAGCTTCTAAAACCATGGTGGCAGTGCCTTCTTCCTAAACTTCATGTTTATTCAGCTACGGTGGGTGGCTGTCACTTGAAGTGTCCCAGGGTTTAATTTTCAGCCTCTGGATGGAGGTAGCAGAGAGTGGACAGAGGTGGCTTGTCAAGAATATCTTGTTGAGCTGCACCGGAAAATGCTTTGGAAATGAGCCTTGAAGCACAAGTGAAGTGTGTTCCACGTGTGAAACGCTGCCTGTGTTTCTGTACCTTAATGTAAGAATTTATTTATGTGACCAGACAGTTATATTTTATCACAGAATGATTACAGATGTCGTCTTCTCCTGTAGGTGCAAATCACAAAACCGTGGCAGTTGCTACACCCCGGTCTGTGTCCCGTGAAAGACCGAGAGCAGGAATTTTCCGACTTGCCAGGGTGATTTGGGTAGCAGATCCCTGCTGTGATGAGGAGGGGCAGCTGGGCAGCCCGAAAACCCTGAGCCCCGGCACGGCCGGCTGCCTGCGGGTTTTCCAGCAGACTGTGGCCGGGGCAGGGATGCTGCAGAGTTCCTTTGCTCTCTGCAGTCCCTGCACTTTCTGCGTCCCAGTAAAATGGCAAAGCTAGCTGGAGAGGTGCTGGGAGCCCTTGCAGGGGCAGTGAGGAGCACAGTGACAGCGTCTCCAACATGTATCGGAAATTCGTACTTTACCTGTATGTTCTTCAGCTCTTTGATACGGGAATGAATCACTGCGATTTTCCTTGAAGACCCAAAAGAACGCAGGAACTGAATCACTGTGTTATGATCCAGCTCTGGCCAGAGGAGCTTCTCTAACGCGTGTTAGAGCCGCGTCAGGATGTTGCGAGATCCGCATAGTTAAAAATAGGTTTTCCAAGGTGGAAAGGACCTGCAGATTTTTAAACCTGTCCTCTAACATAGGAGAGGTCTGGTTTTTTAATACACATAATAAATAAAGCCTTCACTTCCGAGGCTGATCAGCACCTCAGAGTTAAAGGTGGAATGAATCAATGTCTTACGCATCACGGGCCCGGGTGGAGGGAGAGATTCATAAATCTTAAGCTGGGTTGTGTTAATCAAACCTCGCACACTTTCACTGCAGGGCTGCCTTGGGAAAGGGCCAGCTTCCCTGGTGCTGAGCAGGTTTCGCCGCAGTATAACCAGAAGGGCTGGAGAGGGCTCTTTGGTGGATAAGGGTTTAATCTTTATACAATACTAATAAAACAAGCTTATGCTGGGTGGCCTGTGCTCCCGCGGGGTGTTTCCCAGCAGAGGGAAGGTGCAGACCTTGTCCTGTACCCGGGCTGGCGGCAGCGATGGGTGCAGTGCTGCTTTCCTTCGTTGTTCCTCCCTCTTTCTTACCAACTGCAGCTTTCCCCCCCCCTAACTCTCATTTTTTTAAAAAAATACAGCGATATATCTGGGCTGTGCCTCTGGCCTCCTCTGGAGAGCAGCAGAGCTAATAGGGAAGGCAGGCAATGGCGCTGTGCCTCTGGACACGGTCTAACCGCTCCGAATCTGTAATGGAAAGTGTGCTGGGCTGCTAAGTGTTTGGCTGAGGGCAGGGCAGGGTTACGTGTGCTGCACCATCCCGGTTTTCAAGATACTTGCCCTGTTTGCGGCTGGCTGGCTACTGAGCAGAGAGAGAAAGCGTGGGGAGCGGAGGGAATTATTCGTGAAGGTAAAGGCAGAGTTTATTTTAGCAGTGCGTGTAAAACGTGGAGGGTTTTTGAATGAGGCAGGTTCATAAGGAAGCGTCTCGTAGCTTATTGGGAATGAGTTTTGAGGCACTACCACCGTTGGGTTGGATGTGTAAGGCATCCGTCCTGGAGCAGCGGGGTGGGATTCACAGGTTAGCAGTTCATTGATTTCTTGAAAGAGGAAAAACCACCCAGGGTTCCCACGCTGCTGGCTCCCGGGGCATCCAGCTCAGGGAATCTATTTCTTGCCATGTGCCATCGGAGCCGCGGGGCAGCTTGCTCCCTGCAGCTGAACACCTGATGGAAGAGCAGTCTGAGTGTCATCTCCCAAAGGTAGCGAAGCTCTGGCTCGGTTTGATCTCTTACAGGTGAATTGTGCAGCTGAAGGCGTTCCGCTGAGGAACAGCTACGCTTGGACCTGAGGATGTGCTAATCTTGGCATCTCAGCCAGCGGCTGCAGCGGGGTAGGTGTGCGAGGCCGAGGTTTCCACCACCAAGAGCAGGTTCTCAAGCTGTCTGGAGCACTGGAAGGGCAGGAGGGCACAACCCAGACCCTCCTGCCCCATGGTGCTGCCACGGGTGCTGCAGCTCTGCTCTCTTCCAGCTCCTCAGCCGTACAACCGAGCTGTGATACGTACTGGCAGCATTTGCACGAGGAAACTCGTTCTGAGTCCTTGATCGATGCCCCTTTGCTCCGCGAGTTCTCTCTGGAGCTGTCTGCAGGAAAAAACAGCTTCTCGTGGAAAAGCTGGGCTTGTGCTGAGCTGGGGCGCTGCCAGAGCAGGTACTGAAATGTATTTGATGCAGAAACTCGTGTCAAAAGGAAAGTGGAAGATTTAGCAGAGAAGACGGGCTGTAACATCTCCGGTGTCCTGCCTTGTGCTTCTTGGGGCAGGTGGGACCGTGGCTCCTCCAAGCTGCGTCCAAAACTGGAGTTTAAAGAGTGTTTGCAGGGATGCCCACAGTGTGAAAGTAGCGTTTGCTTTACAAACATGCCAAGGACCTCTGTTTTAAAATATGCCCGCAAGGTAAAAACTGCTGCGGAGGGGTTTGGCTGCAGCGAGGCCGGCCGTGCTTTATGTTGAAGGCTGTTTGCGAAGGGAGCTACGGCCACGGCGTGGGGCTGAGCCGTGGGCGAAGCAGAGCTCACCTAGTCTGGCGAGGTCAAACCGCGCCGAGTGGTTCAGGATGCGGGAGAGGGCCCCGTGTTCGCGCAGCATCCTGGGCAGGGCAGTGGTTGTCCCCGCTTCTCAGCACCAACCTGTGGGGGTTGGTTCCCCCCCCCCAAAAACCTCACCTCCCGAGTCCCACAGGCGCCTGCCGGGACTGCCAGATGGGCTTTCCAGGCTGCCGCGTTGCTGTAGGACCACCTGCTCCCTCTCGGCAGCTCCCCGCAGAGCCCCGGTGCCCCCCGCCCCGGGGAAGGCAGGAACCGTCACCCCCGCTTCAGGGGCAGCGGGGAGCGTGTGCGCTCATGTCTCGGCGTGTGCGCTCGTGTCTCGGCATGCATGTGGCAGAGGATGGGGTTTCTTGCCTGGGGGGGCTGGTCCAGGGGAAGGGAGGCTTTGGTAACCTGTGGCAGGATGATGTTTCCCTCCTGCGCCGGGCTCTGCTGCGCAATTTCAGTACCGGATGATGCAGAGCGAAAGCGCCATGGAGTCTTGTTTTCACTGTACGGAGGAGATGTGCCGAGGCCAAGCCCTGCCACGGTGCCTGAGCATCGTGCGGCACATTGCCCCATCCCTGTTCATGAGCATCCCTCCTGCTCCTGCCTCCCTCCTGCAGCTCCGCTTGTTGGGGCTCTCGCTTCTCTTCCAGCCTTCTCCGGGGCTCCTGGTGGAGCTCCCTGCGGTTAAACATCGGTGCCGGAGCAGAGACCTGCTGCTGTGTCACCTCCTTGTTTCCCACACGTGGGTTCTTTGCCAGGATGGGGGTGAGAGCCCCGTGCTGCGGAGAGGGTACGATGCCCCGCATCCTGCCCACGCTGGCAGCGGCTGTGCCGGGGCCGTTGCAGGCAGCTGCCGAGGAGGGAGCGGATCCCCCCGCACCCCGGTGCCCAGCCACGCTCCCCCCTGCAGCGAGGCACCCACTCTTCCCAAGCCCTGCCCGGGCGGGAAGATTAGAAAGAGATTTCTTTTCAATATATAAAAGAATTCGCAACTGTGAAGGGGAGACAAAAACATTCTTGAGCCGAGGGGACAATATTGTGCGAGGGGGGCCCCGGGGGGGGTGAGCGGGGATTACTGCGGGGGAGCCCGGGGTCGCACCGCTTGCACCTGCTGTTCGCTGAAAGGCTGATGCTGAGCAACGAGCAGCTGATGCTGAGGCCCCAGTTGTCAGCCTGAATGGGGGGAAAAAAAGCCTCTGATCAGGGCACTCGCCAAAGGGAATGGCAGGCATCCCATCCGCCGGGCTGGCGGAGGGAGCGCCGGCGGCAGGGGGAGAGGAGCCGGCTCCCCTTTGGCACGCAGGGGTCTGGGCAGCCTCGGGGTTGCGGGTCCGGCTGGCGATTCCTCCTTTCAAAGAGATCCAAGAGAAACGGGGCGATCCCAAACCCCTGAAGAGCATGACCTCTCCCCAAGCCATCCCGCTCGCTCCAGCCCCGAGCGGCCACGGTGAGCAGGGTGGGTGCGACGTGCGCCCCCCCAAAGCAAGCCTTTGAGGCACTGCTGCTGCTGCAGGACACCCTGCCCGTTGCCACCGCCGCCTCCTGGGCAGGAGGGTCCTGCTGTTCCCGGTCACGCGTGGTGTGTCAGCCCTCTCTGGTAGGGACAGTGGCGGTCAGACAGATGTGTCCTGCAGCACGAGGAGCAGAGAGTGGCACTCCCATCGCTCAGCGTCGTCACCCAGAGGTGCTGAGGTGCCTTGGTGCCAGCCCGGATCTCTCTGGCCTGCGGGATGAGTGCCGAGACACCCAGCTCGGCACGTACCCTGTCGGAGCATCGCCTTGGTCTGAGCAAACCTCGCAAGGAGCGGGGCGGAGAGGGAGTGGGGAGTTTCTGGAGGGTGTTTCAGTGGACTGACGGGCTCCGCACATGCACAGCCCCCTCCTGCCTGGGGATGTCTGGTGTCAGAGCCGGGACAGCCCGGCCGGAAGATTTTCCAGCCCTCTGCAGAGCTGCCTGCAGCTGCCTCCCTGCAGAGAGCGAGGGTGTCTTCCTGCAGCTGTTGAAGGGATGGAAACAGCTCGCGCGTCCGGGCGAAGGGGGTTGTCCTGGATCGATGCTCTCCCCGTGAGCCAGCTATCCTCTGCAGCGGCTGCGCTGAGGCGTTAGGAAACCCACAGCCCGTGTCCTCTCCGTGCCTCGCCGCAGAGCAAGGAGCTGCTCCAGCGTGAGAACAAGCCCATCGTTGCGCTGAAGAAGCTTGAGACCCCTGGGAAAGGAAAAAGCAGCAGCTGGCCGGTGAGTCCAACCTAGAGAAGAAAAGCCAAAGGTTGTTTTTTCAGCCCAGCAGGGTCCCCGGCAGGATTCAGCAGCCGGGTGCTCATGCCGGTGCGAGGAGAGGTGGCTGCACCAAGGGGCTGGCCTGCCTCTGGCCCTGCTGCTGGGACCCATGCGGGAAACCCACGGGGACGATTTCTTTTGCTGCACCCCATCCTCGGGCACGGCTGAAGCTCACGGCGTTGGCTGGGGAGGTTTAAAACCAAAAACCCACCTGGGACAAACCTAACCGGGCAGTTGCTCCCCTCTGTGCCGCGCAGGGCTCCAGGCTCAGGCTGCTGAGCCTCAGCAGGCTGCTGGTAGCATGGGCCGTCTGTCCGGCTGACCCGGGGGTATTTCTGTCCTTAACAGCTGCAAGGGCAATGAGGCAGCTCTTGCCAGCGCTGCAGGAACAGCCTTTGTGCGGCTCTCCCGGGCCTCGCTTCCCCAAGGTGCCGGCGTCACTCTGCCGGCTCAACGTGCTCGCCCAGGGCTGCTTTTCCCAAGAGCCGGCGTTTCCAGCAGGGCTCCGCAGAGAGCTGCCCGGTGGGACCGGCGAGGGTTTGTGGAGCTGCAGCTGAGCTTGCAGACCTGCAAGAAATACAGCCCGCGGGGTCCGATCCTGCCCTGCCGGCTCTGTGCAGCGGGGTGCGGGGCTCCAGCAGCCCCCAGCTTGCGAAACAGCCTTGAGGTGGCTGTCCCCAGCCTTGGGGTGGCTGTCCCCAGGCTGGGGACAGACGGACACTTTCTGTCCCTGTTTGCAAGAGGCAGAAAGTGCTTTGTGAAACCAGCCGTGGCAGCCACCCTCTGCCTGCGCAAGGCTTGGGGACGTGCAGAGGTTGCCCCATCAGCTTTGGATGGCCCTGACTGTACCCAGGGGTCCGTCGGGATGGGAGATGACGGTAGGTACATGCAAAGGGGATGACGGAGTTCTGCAGCTTTGCAAATAGAGGGGGGTGTGTGTCAAACCCAAACCCCATGTGCCCCCCACCAGCTGCCAACCCGTCCCGCAGCCTCGGAGGGGGGATGCTGCCGGCACTGTCGGGAGAGGGGAAACCAGGAGCTCACTCCCACGCAGCCGTCCCCGTGTGACGCTGGGGTAGGAGAGCAAAGAAATGGCCTTTTGCTTCATCAAACAGCCCTGATTCTTCTTCTCGCTAGAGTGGCCAGGGCTGGCTGAGAGGGGGGTAAGGAGGGGGCACAGCCCCACGGCCCCTGCGATCAGCCCCCAGCCCTCCGGGCAGAGCCGAACCCCCCGGGCTGGGCGGCATGGAGCCACTCAGCCTCGCAGAGGAGCCGAGGAGGCGATTAATGAGTAAGTGCGGCAGCAGCGCTTTTCCTGTTTGATTTTGC
This sequence comes from Burhinus bistriatus, assembly GCA_013397275.1. Taxonomy (NCBI): domain Eukaryota; kingdom Metazoa; phylum Chordata; class Aves; order Charadriiformes; family Burhinidae; genus Burhinus; species Burhinus bistriatus. Next base: position 563,297 of record VYXH01008708.1, on the reverse strand, counting down.
AGGTCCTGTCCCTCTTGCTGTGGTTTCTTTCCGGATCCACGAGATCAAGAGAGAAAAACCCGGCTCGTGAAGCGGCGTGATGCTGAGCCGCGTCCTGCTGCTGGGGATCCAGCCCGTCTGGGGACGGTGACCGGCATCACCACCCCTCTGTACGCCCGAGGAGGTGGGTCAGCCTTGGGCTCCCTCTGCCCCGAGCCTGTTTCGATCTTCCCGGCGTCGGTGTGACACCAGGGCACTCCAGGCAACGTTCACAAGGGTGGAACTCGGACCAAGCCCTGGGTCCAAGCGGGGCCGCTCGCAGAGTGACGCTGAGCTCCGTCCCTGAGCCGACAGCCCCGCCTGGCTCCGCACGTGTAAAGCAGAAATGAGTGCATCCACTTTTTTGTTATTTATTAACGCTGAGCAGAGACGGGGCTCAGCCGGACGCTTTCCAAGCCTGTGCCTAGGGAAATCCCGCTGTGAGACCACTGAGATATCACCTGTGTTTTGGGGAGTCCCAGAGCCCATTAATAGCAGGATTTTGCAAAACATCGCCCTGGGACATGTCCCTAATCATTTTCCTCATACGCATCCACTGCTGGGAACAGGCTGCCGGGACAGACGGATGTTTTCCCTGGCCTTGTGCAGCCTCTCCTGCTCCTCAGCCTCCCCTACGTCGGAACATTTGGGGTCTGCCTTTGAACTTGTATGAGGGGAGAGGTTTGAGAGGCAAACGTGAATCTGGAGCCTGTTTCTAGAGACAAAAGGGTGTTAAGGGCACTTTCTCTCCTGGATCTTTACGGGGATTGTCTCCCCCTCCCCGTGCGGGTGCAGTCACGGCTCGCTTACCCTTGGGCAGCCCCGGCTCTCGTGTCCCTGCTGAGACACGATGCTGGTCCCTCCACAGGGATTGCCGTGCCCGTGGGAGCAGCTGGTATCGGCCCAGGACTCGGTGCCCTTTTCTCCCCCAAGGCGGCGACGCAGGCAGAGGCACCCACCCTCCTTTACGCTGAGTCAGCACAACTGGGGAAAAACCAGCTATCACTGGCAGCAGAGAAGCCTCCCTGCAGCTTTCCATCCGGCTGCTTTTGTTATTAAAAAACCTCTTTCATCTCTGTACGTCTATTTTCTTCACTGCAGCATCGCCCGGCAGCCTTAGGCAGGATCGAGCCCTTTTTCGCCCGGCGCCCTCTGCACACAAATCTAAACCCCAGCGCCCGTGAACGCCCCAGCGCTGCTGCCGGCAGCACGTCGGGTCCCCTCCTCCTCTGCCCCCGGTCCCCGCTGGAGGTGACCGTCCTCAGCGGCCAGCACGGGCCTTTGAGCGATGCCCAGGTGAAGGATTCCTTCGTCTCCCGCTCTGCTTTATTTGAGTTTGCTCCCCGAGACAGGGAACGGTGGAGGGAGGGTTTGCCAGGCTGCAGCTCCCCTTGCCAGCCGGCCGGAAGGAGGCAGAGACGAGATGATGATGATGAAAAAGCCGAGGCGCTACAGCAGAGCTTGTTCCAGAGCTGCAAGAGAAGCTGTTTTCTGAGAAGTGCAAAAAATGCCAGGAGTTCAGCCAGATCCCACCTCCAGGCCGTTATTCGCAAGGGCAGGGGTGGCATCGAGCCCCCAAAATGGGGCTGCTTGGAGGGGCACGGGGCAGGACAAGCCTGGGCACCCAGGACCACGGCGTCCATCGGGGAGAGAGGACTCATGGGCCAGCAAGCTCTTGGGCTCCAAGGGGATAATTAACGCCACGGCAGCCGTGGGTTTGCCCAGCTAATCTATTTAACCCTGCCAGGTAAACGCCTTACCCATCGGAAGGGACTGAGCCCTGCTAAAAGCTTGAGTGACTTGCCCAGGATCATCACGGTTGTCTGCAGCAGAGCAAAAACACCCGTGGGCGTCCGAGTCACGGTCGTTTCTTACCTGTCCTCCCGGTTAAAAAACCAGCGTGGTGCTGCTGGGTCTGGATTTGGTGTCCAGCCATCGATTCCTCTTACGCCTGTCTCTGTGAACTTAAAAAGCTCTTTAATGCTTAACATGTTCTCCTCTACAGGTACTTACCCATCGCAAGCAAATCCCCTCCCAGCGCTCCGCTGGATAACCCAAACGGGTTGATCTCCAGAAGCGTCTCCCGATGGAGCTTTTTCTCCAGCATTAAAATCATTTCTGCGCTTTCTCCCTGCAGCTCCCCCCTTCCCTAACATCCCTGCCAAGCCCCAGGCTCCCGAAGCGCAGGCTGCAAGGTCAGCCCTGGGCCGCTACCGGTGGACCACGACCGAAATCAGCTTCGTTTTCTCCTCCCTGCCCGATTGAGGGGGGGTAAAGAGGCAGAAAACCTGCAGAGCCGCCAAAAAAACAAAAAAGCCTGAGCAGGGATTGCATGCAGGCAAATTGTTGCTGTCATTAGACCGGTATCTTTAATTGCTGCATCTCTTATTCTGCCTGTGCCCAAAGAGCTAATCCCAAGTGATTACAATGGACAATGTCATTTAAATCAATTATCTCTCCATTCAGAGCCATCCAGTCTCCCCTTCCTTCACTGTACATCCACCAGCCCCATAATTTATTCATCCTGGGCTGCACTTAAACATCTGCTCCGGTGCCATTTGAGTTTGGCACAGCATTAGCTTTAAAATTTTATGAAACATAGTGCAGGTGGCAAAATCAGAAATTAAGGATTATAACCACGGCAAAGAAGGGCTGGTGAGCGGGGCTCCTCCGGGGCTCCCTTCGGCTCGGGAGGAGAGACATGAGGAAAGCTCCTGGGGATTTAATGCCTGTCAGGGGGGCAAATCACATTTTTTTCCCCCATTTTCCCATTTCTGAACCACAGGTTGGGGGGGATCTTTACATCCTCACCGCACCTGGGAGCGCTACGTTCAGTGGATGCTTAAAGCATCATCTCGCGCTCGCTGGTCCTTGGGGGTTTGTTGCTTTGTCATTGCTGCAGGAGTCTTTTGGCAAGGGGATGATTTTTGGCAGGCGAGCTGCCTGTGAAGAAGACAGCTTTTTCTTTTTCCCCACCAAAATGGAACTAGCAGGCTTTTAATTAAATACTCCATCCCAGCCGTACTCATGGGAGGAAGGGAACCGCGCTGGAGCCATGCCACGGTTGCATTCCTAGCCCTGGACGCGGGGATGTGGGTGCCGGAGCGGTGCTGGGTACAAACCTCCCTGCGTGCAGGGGAAGCCCCGTCTTCTCCAGCACCGTGTCCCCCTTTTTCCCCACGAGTGCTTCCGCCCCACCAAAAAATAACAATAAAACTGGAAGTCTACGTGAGCATCGTCTCATCTGGCCCTGCTCAGCCAGCCGGGTTGGTCCCTCCCCGCCGTTGGAGCCTCCTCCTCTCCCACCCCATCCGAGGCCGCGCCGGGAGAGACACCAGCGCAGCTCTTTGAAGCTGCCTTCCCGGCTGAGAAACCTTACCGGGCTTCCAGGAGAAAGCAGCGGAGGTGCTGCAGGGAAGAGTCTGCCTGAAGGGAAAGGTCTGGAGCATCCCCCTTGGGATGCAGTGGAGAGAGGTGGTGTTTTCTTCCTGTTCCTTCCCCCACCCCAATTTTCCTCTCCTTAGCCTGAGCAAGCCTAATCTCATCAGCTTGTTCCCAGGCTATTAATGAAAACACTAAACGAGCACCAAACCTGTGTCCGAACGCTGCAGGACCATTTTCGTTTCTTTTCCCAGGTGCCTGCAAACCATTGGGTTAATTCCCGGGACAAGGAGGGATGCTCGCGGGGCACCGGCACCATCTGCCCGGATTTTCCCCGCCGGGACAGACCTGCAGCCCGGCCAGCGCGGGATACGCTGCGTGCGGGGACCGATGTGCTGTGGGGTGTTGTAGATTTGGGATGCTCTTGCTTGGCCAAAAAGTATGGAGGTCTGACACGGTCCACGGCTAATGATTTTCTCTTAAAATAACAGAAAATCGGAGATCTATCTGTGTCCCCCAATTCCCGCTCTCACCACAGAGCTACAACGCTCTTTGAAACACACCTATTCGACGCAGCGGTTCCCTGCGTTTATAGCTAATGAACGGAGCTCTGGAAAGAAAATATTTGCTTTAGCAATCCCTCTTTCTCCTATTAACCCCACGTCCCATCCCAGTGCACAGCGGGCTTGGAGGGAGAGAGGAGCAGGAGGGTCTGGCGGGGGGAAGGGGAGGCTGGAGGGGATTTGGGGACCTGCACGCCGTGCCTCTGGGGCTGGTGCCGTTGCTGCCGAAGGGCTTAAGGACCCGGCGATTTCTGACCCGTCGGGCATCCCGACCCGCCATGGGGGAGAGGAGAAGGGCAGCTCCACTCCTACTCCTCTTCCCAAGTGTGAAGAGGAAGAGCAAGGGATTATAAAGCACTCAGCTGTTCTTTGATGCCTGGAAAGCTTCTGGAGTCCGGGGGGTTTTAAATCTGCTTAAGCACCGGGAAGATAACAAGGTGATAAAAAGCAGCCAGCGTGGGTTTGTCAAGAAACGATCATATCAAACCTCTCCAGTTTCCCCCTCTGATGAGGAAACTGGCTGAGCGGATGAGGAAGAAGCCACGAAGGGGACATGTTCTGACTTTAGGAAGGCTTTAGACCTGGTCTCACGTGACATTTTGGGAAGGAAATAAGGCCGTTTGGGCTGGCCGCGGTCCCCACCATGCAGCACAGCTCGCCGAAACCTTCTCTCCGGAGCAGCAGGGATGGATGGTCCCCGCAGACGAGGGGGATACTTTGCGGGCGTTCCCACGGGGATGTGTCCCGGGAAAAGGCAATGGCTGATATGTCACGACGCCCGCTGGGACGCCGCAAATCCTCCAGCCTTCTGGAGAAATCTGAACCGCGCTAAAGCAGCCGGCGCTGCCGACCGGGAGTATATGCGTGCAACGCCGCTGCGCTGCAGCTCCCGCGCGGCTGGTGACACGCCGTGCGCATGGCGGCACAGTGCGGGATGGGAAGGGCTGCCCCGGGATGGCCGCTGGCTCTCTTCATCCCTCTGGGCGCTGGAGCGCGAGGATGCGGCGCTGGTGCCAGGCGGGTGTCCGGGTGTCCTACCGAGAGCAACGCAGAGCTCCAGCCTTCACGGAGCTCTGCAGCACCTTCCCCCTGCCACAGCACCCCGTTCCGGTCCCCTGCCTTCAACCTCCTTGTGCACAGGACGTTGTTTTAAAGAGAAGGACCAGTCGGTTTCCCAAATCCAGCCCCCGTGCAGCAGAAAGGATTTCCCCAGGCACCAGCAAACCGCATTGCTGGGGCGAGGAGGCAGCGATTCGGGCGGTCCAAGGCTGCACAGGCTTTTATGTGCCGGAGAACGGCAGGATGAGGTTCCGCACAGAGCTGATCTGCAGGTTCAGACCCAAATTTAGGGCGAGGGATAGGACTAAACAGGTATGGACGTGATTTTCAGGTTATGGTTTGAAGCGCCAAGGAGAGGAGGGAGGAAGGAGCCGCCTGCACTCCCCCCAGCTCGCTGTGGGCGTCCGAGCACTCGGCTCATGTCCGACGCCACCAGCACGACGCGCTGGCCCGGCAGGCGAGCCTTGCGGCAGCCAGGCTGGGCACGTTTTTAAAGGGTTTTTGTCTTTTTCTTTCTGGTGCTCACTGAAAAGTCGTCGTCTGGTGTTTCTTCCCCCGCCTGCTTCCAGCAAGGGGCTGGCTGGGGCCGAGAGCATCCCTGTGCCCAACTCCCGACGTTTCCAAGGCTTTGGGGCCTCGGTTTTATCGGGGTTTTCTAGAAGACAAACAGGAGGAGGGGAAGGGAAAGGGGCTGATCGCTGCTGTACTTCAGGGTGCTCCCAGAGCCCCAGAGCTCTGCAGCAAAACAGAAACCCCGAGATTCACCGGGACGGCTCACGGTGCCCTGACGGGCTGCTACACCGGCTGTGCCCCCCAGAAACCCTGCGAGCCCCGGCTATTTAGCAAAAATGAGTATTTCTTTAAATATATGCCATCATATATCGTTTGGCATTCGTTCTTCTCCTGGTTTGAAAAGTTTTGTTCACCTGCCCTGGGAGCAGCAGCAAATCCCGGGGAGCGAGGAGGCAGCGGGGGCCACGGGGAGCCCTTCCAGCCTGCGCTGGGTCTCCCGGGATAACCTGCAAACACCAGGCGGACCTGGAGAGACGGGCTAAATTCTCTGTCTGCCCAAGACAAATTACGCAGGGTATAGCGGATTTCCAAACTCAGGAGAAAGTTTATAGCGCAGATGTGGAAGTGATTTTCTTTGCTTGTAACTTCGTTACTTTTAAGCAGTTTTACGCCCCCAGGTTTGAACAAGTCCGCCGTCAGGACCAGCTTCGTTGCCTGTTTTAGCTCTGAAAATTCATCTGGCTCCGAATTCCCCTGTGCAAACCCAAATTTCACACCGTAAGTGGCCCCTTTTAGCAACTTTTCCTCCAACGAACTCAGAAAGATGCTCTCACGGGATGGGGGCTGGCCGAGACCCGCACCAGCACCCCGAACAGGTCAGTGCCCCAGTTTCCCCAGTTTTGGGGGCTGAGGCAGGTCTGGCAGCAACTGCTGACCACAGGAAGGAAACGGAGGAGGATTTATCGGTGTCACTGCTCTCAGGCGGAGTTTGTGCGTTACCCCACCAGCCCCTCGCACCCAAACGCATCCTCAGCATCCCCCGGCGTTATTTTCAAGGGGATTTTTGTCCTTCAGAAGTCTGCGCTAGATCCTGCTTAAGCACAGGCGCCGGCTCAGGTCCGCAGGGAGACCCGGGGGTGAGTCCCTGGGCAGGAGCCTGCGGTGGGGTGTCAGCTGCGGGTGAGGAGCTGGGGACCGCGGGATGGGACCCGCGATGGGAGGAGCGGGGAAATGCGGCAAATCCAGCCGGAGAACTGTAGGTGTCTGAGGACCCCGACAGACAAATCTCGGCACCTTCAGGTACCTCCAGCTGAGCCAGGCTTGCTCGGGTCTTCATTTACAATTCAGAAACCAGGTCCCCTGCGAGTCCGGCGCCATCACGCTTTGATGGAGTGATTTGTAACTTCCCTGGCTAATTGTCAAAGCGTGACGTTCAATCCAAGGCAGTCTTCCCTCTGGAAAGCCTCTTCTCCTACCTGCGCTGGCAGGAGAGCGGCACTGCTGAACGGGGACATCGCACCATTCCCATAGCAACAGCCCGGGAGGCTGCAAAAGGAGAATTATGACTCGGTTCCCCGTTCCAGCACGAGGAGAAGCCGGGCTTTACGGGATTAGGCAGATCCCAGCTCAAACATCCAGGGTAACACTGGAGGGAATAATGAATAGTAATAGCAGAATAAATGGCTTTTGATATAAGGCTCTGTCCAAACAGTGCTAACAACCCACCTTGTTTAAACTTGGGGGATGCTGACATGGTTTCCACGCCAAGTATGAACCCCGTGGGGTTTTTTGAGCTCATCAGACTGTGTGTCCACCCAAACCGGCATTTGGCACAGCTTTCTGAAAGCAATTCCTGACCGTTCCGCTCAAGGCAATTGCACTAACGGCACGATACAACCCAAAACGTGTTGCTCATCACGAGCGTTCTGATGCAAGGACCGTTTTGCCCGAAACAGAGGATTTGTGATTAGGTTGCAAGGTGGGTCTTCTCCACCACGACCACCCCACAGCCGCGCAGCGCAGGGTCTCCCTGGCGCCTCGGGCTGCCCGTGCCAGCCCTTCCCGACGGCCTGAGCCGGTGGGCCGTGAGCGGGTGGGCTCTGCTGACCCGGCAGTGACAACCACCACGATGAGCTGGGGACGGAGGAGACGACAAAAAGCAGCTCAGGACTGGGACCCCCCCTCTGGTTTGGGTGCTGGGCTGGGACAGAAGCAAGGCACACTTCACAGATACTTCGGAGGGATAAAGAGGTCACTAAATTTGAGGCCAGGAGTGGTCATTATCATCTAGTATCTCCCTGCGGAGAGACTTTTTCCCGTAGACTCTGGCACTAAGTCCATGTCTGATGGCTGAACTCGCATCTTGGCATCAAGGCTTCTCACCCTGGGGAATGACCCCCCCCTTTAGATTAATTTTGTTGATAAGCAATTGCCCTGACTGCTGAGAGCTTGCGCTTCACTGTCCGAGACAGCCAGCTCCACTTGCCAGCCTAGAGCTCAACAACTTGCCTTAATGAATTGAAGTTCCCTTTCCTGCGGGTACCTTCGTATCCCAGAAAAGCAGAAATCTTCACACCACAGGAATGCTTTCGACTGGTGGGATACAAGCCCTCACGTGAGCATCTGATGAGGATATCGGCGTTAATAACTACTTTTGCAGGGGCTACAGCAGCCAGGACGCTGGTTTAAGCCTCCTGCCGAGCCCAAAGCCGTGGCCATCCGCAGCCGTGGGGCAGCGCCCGCAGAAGGACCCATGTCCTCCTCTGCATCCTNCATCCCGCACTCCCACATCCCCTGCATCCCACATCCCCTGCATCCCACACCCCCTGCATCCCGCACCATTGGACACATGGAAAGGACCTCAACGTCGATGGCCGTAGCGGCTCTGCTGATTTCCCAGCTTTTTGAGGCACTGCTCTTCCTCCCCTGCCGTGGTGTCTCCGCGCTGGGATGTCCCCGTGCTCGCACCCCTGCGCAAGCGTTAGCCCTTCCCCTGCCAGCCCTGTCGCTCCTGCTGCCGTCAGGTAACACCTCTGTGACACCGGTGCCGACGCTTCCCTGGGAAATGTCATGCACTTGTAACGAGCTGAGAAATTCCGCTCAGCTCATCCCCCTCGCTTCTTCCCCGGCTGAACCACGGAGCGAACCAGCCCTGTTTTCCCCCGACTTCCCATTATTCCCCCCCCGAAAAGCCCTTTTTGTGCAGCTGTGCAGCCTTAGCATCTCGTGCAGCCCCCACCACGGCTCCTCCGGCCTTTACTGCCGTCGCTGTTGCATTTCCTCGGGTTACGCAGGGAGCCGAGTGCTGCCTGTGGTTTCTTCACAGCCCAACGCGCTTCCCGAGGAAAAGGAGGCCGGTGAACGAGCAGGCTCCCCGGCTCCGCTCTTTACAGCTCGCTGACCCTGCCAAGCTCTTTGGTGACGTTCACTGCTCCGCACCAACACGGGGGGACAAACCCGGGCTGAAAAAAGGCAAAGAAAAGGCAAAAGCGACCAGACAGCAGAGCCACGGCATGGAACTCCTCATGGCCATCAGCCTGGGGCTGGCGGGGAGACGGGACCTGGGTTTGGGGCTCTCCGAAGCCCTGCCTCCCATTACGGACGCCTCATTCCCAGGCAGTAAAGCTGCAACGGTTGTTCTTTTCCCGTAGGATCAAAACCGATCCTGATGCTGACGTGTGTTTCAAAGCCTGGGAGGAGATGGTGGATCGCCACTTCCTTTTTGTCATTCCTTTTTCTCTCTCATCGTAATAAAACAACAATAAGGGAAGCTGTGGAAAGGGAAATTAAAGATAAGCCTGGTGCCTTTCCAAAGGACACCTGCTGAATGCCGGGTGCTCATCCCTGCTGGAATACATCCGCACGGGATTTGTGGCCACATGCCAAAAATTACAGGCCTCGGGTTTAAACCAAAAGAAAGGACAGAAATGGGAATTGAACTGGAAATCCAGTCTGCTGTGCCACTGCCTCCTGCTTTGAGCCGAGATAACCGGCTCTGTGTGTCACATCCGAAAAAAATGCTGGAATACCGTGCTTCTGGGGTCTTCAGTGAGAGGCGTGTTTCCCTTTTGCCTTTCTGCAGACACGGGCTTGCTGCGATCACCCCTCAAGGACAGCACACGAGTGGGACCGGCGGGGACACCACACTCTCTTTGCAAGCCCCAGAGGTTTGGGATTCCCTGGACATCCCTGTCCCCGCAGTTCATCCCAGCTGGGTTTGCATTGCCCGTCTCCTCTGCTCTGGGGGCGAGGGGACGCGTGGGCAGGGAGCTGGGTACCCGCACCTCCGACCAAGCCCCATCCCCGCTGGCTCAGGAGAGCTCTGCTCTTGCCAAGGTCGGATCTTCTCGTGAGTTGTGAGCACCGGGCAGGACACCTCCACGGCTGCCCAAACACCCACCCAGCCCCTCTGCTTTCCACATTCCTCGTTTTCCCTTCCTCTTCCAGGTTCGACTCTCCCCGCTCCCTTTCTCTCGCCCGCTCCTTCCCGCTGCTCAAATCCTCCTCTCTTGACACTTTTCTCCTCTTGCTCCTCAAATAAAGCTCCTTCCCCTCACTTTTACCTTTCCCTCTCTTTTCTCTCGCTATTTCAGGCCATGCTCATCCCCTGCCCGCCCCTCTTTCGTCCCCTCGGGGCACAGGGCTGCTGCCTGCCCGGGGCGCATCGTTTGCCCCAGCTAATTGGACACTCTCCAGATCCACCACCAACCCAAACGACTCTCTGTAGCACCACGGCAGCCCCAAATCCCCGAGCGCTGCCTGATTTCCTTTCCGCAGGAACCACCGTCCCCGGACAAACCTTCCTCTGCTCCCGACTCTCCCTTTCCGAGTATTTGTTGATTTAAGCCAGCCCCTCAGGGATTCGATTTCTGTGCAGAATGCAAGGATTTAGCCATGCAGCTGATGTTAATGCTAATAGGATTTGTACAGCTAAACTCCAAGCCTCCCCGTAAAACTTACTGCCGCGTTGTTATCTTAACTCCTTTGCAGCTCGCCAGGTACCTGACCCACGGCCACCAAAGGTCGGGGGTGCAGATGCTCCCCAGCATCCACATGAGCTTCAACATGTGGGTGCTGAACCCTAATTCATCCCTGCGACCTACGGGATTAACCAGAGGTTACGAGATGATACGGTTATGTGTGTTTTCCTTCTCCAGTGAGAAGATGTTATTGTCTTAATGAGGCTTTTGGAGCTTCTTCTGATGTCTCCACCAAAAGCCCACGGAGGCGTTGCTCCTTTCTCGTGCTGCTCTGAGCTCAGGCTACTGAAAATAAGGAGTAAAAAACAACCCTCAGGGCCGGAGACATGTCCAAGTGGGATGCTGGGTGCTGGGCATCGTTGGGAGCCTGGGGACAAGATGAGAATAAAGCATCCAGCGATGGCATTTCTTTCACATTAAAGGGAAAGAAATAAACGAACAAACGGCCACGACTCAACCAAACCTTTCCAATCCGGAGACTCGATGGGTGCCGCAGGGTTTCCAACAAGTCTGCGGCGGGCGTCCACCCCAGCAGATGGGGTGGCTGGTTTCAGATGCTCACTGGCCACGACTCGACATTGCCCTGACGAGCGTGGGGATAACCAGCGGGACCGTGTGACGCCAGCCGGGAAAACCCACCCGAGATCCCTGCCGGGGATGAGCGCCCGGAGCGGCAGGGAGCTGACGACGGGCACAGACATGGAAAACCTTCCCCATGTGCCCATCCCCGCTCCAGGCCAAGCGCGGGCTGGCTGCTGGAGGCCACCGCTCTCCAGTCTCGGCTCATTTTCCCTAAGCCCGGCCCAAAGATGTACCCGGGAGATTTCCACTCCCCCAACATGGGGAAGATGCTGAGAAAAGAAACTTGTCTTTGTCCGA